>VZSF01000008.1:279480-413481 GCA_013398295.1 Chionis minor | reverse complement strand
GGTGGGGTTGGTGGTGGGGCACCCTTCTTCTCTTGTGTTTCAAGTGTTTCTGGCCAGGTTGATGCCGCGGTTCTGTGTCAGGGCTGCACTAGGTAGGGCCCATCGTTGCGTTTGAGATCATATTTACATTAAATTAGCTGTTGGAGCGGGTCCAGAGGAGGGGGGCGAAGAGGATCAGAGGGGCTGGAGCACCTCTGCTCTGAGGACAGGCTGAGAGAGTTGGCGTTGTTCAGCCTGGAGAAGAGAAGGCTCTGGGAAGACCTTATAGCAGCCCGCCAGTATCTGAAGGGAACCTAGAAGAAAGCTGGAGAGGGATTTTTGACAAGGGCATGTAGTGATAGGACAAGGGGTAATGGCTTCAAACTGGAAGAGGGCAGATTTAAGAGTAGATCTCAGGAAGAAATTCTTCACTCTGAGGGTGGTGAGGCACTGGAACAGGTTATCCGGGAAATCTCTGGATGCCCCATCCCTGGAAGCGTTCATAGATCAGGCTGGATGGGGCTTTGAGCAACCTGGTCTAGTGGAAGCTGTCCCTGCCCATGGCAGAGGGGTTGGAATTTGCTGATCTTTAAGGTCCCTTCCAACCTAAACCATTCTATGATTCTATTATTCTGTGATTTTTAGTAGGACAGTATACAGTAATACTTACTGATGAGCGTTAAGATGGGTAGCCACAGTAAGTATTGCATCTCAAATAGCTTTTACCCTTGTTGTAAGTCACTCAGTTTTGCTGAGAAGCTCTTGTTTTCTAAGCAGAATAGGGACTTGTTCCCATGCTCCTTGAGCAAAGATACTAGAGAATTAGTGGGTACTTTCACCCATTTGTAAAGGGGAACGTGAAAAGAAAAACAGTGAGAAAAAATAGCTAACATTAATCATGTATTTGTCATGGCTCTGTTAATCGCATTTTGCTTCCTAGTCCTTCAAATTTTAATAAGCTGTGATACTAAAAAATGCAATTCCATCCGTGTCTAACAACTACATACTTTCCTANTGTGGGGGGAAGCAAAAACCAAAGATAGAAACGACAAGGGGAAAGGTGATTTAAATGCTAATAACTGTGCCACATTAATAACATACAGCAGAAGTTAAACTGAAAGCAGTTCACTCAGCAAACTGAGTATGACAGGTGCACATATGCAGTTTGCTTCATACAAGGTCAGCGTGATTCAAAATCCGTGTCAACCTATAAAAAACATCCCCTTGGCTTCAGTGTGCTCTGGACCAGGATTTCAAAAATTAGCAAGCAAGAGATTACAGTTTTCTAAAGTGAGGGACCTTCTGTCTGGCCGGGTACCAGTGACACAGGAGGGATGTTAACGTGTGGATGATACGTGTAAACACTTACCTGGCCAACTTTGACAGTGTTAGGGACAAAATATCTCAGAAAATGTGTTTTATCTGATAGCCAAGTCATAGGATTGGGCCTCCAGGAGAGCTGGGGTTATGTCCTGTCTCAGATGGCAGCCTGGAAAGGTGCTTAACTGAAAGGGGAGAAATCTAGCCAGCAAGGAGACTCCTGCAGAAACCCCAGCTCAGGAGTGGGAGCTGGAAAGATGCTTTTTGTACCAGCCTAGTGGGAGACTTACCTACGTGGAAACTGGGGAAACTGAGGCAGGGGCAAAGTTACTCCAGGTCTGAAGAGATCCTCTTACGGACAAAAGGGCAGGGATTTTATTTTCCTGTGTATAATACATTAAGTTATTTTTTACACTTTTAAGGCATTATTGTTGGACTTGTGTTGCTGAAAATACACTGACTTGCTGAGCCACTCACCTTTCTGCCTTCCAAAATTGTAATAATCTTAATAACAGGGCTGAACGGAATCAACGTGAAAGAATGGGTGTGCCAACGGATAGCTCTGAAAAGGCTGCCATACCTCCGTTTGTGAATGTATGGTGCAGATAAAGATTTCTAAGAATGATATGAGAAGTAAAATGTGCATGAAGTAGTGTTACCCACAATACTGTAAAAGAGCATTAGGTCAGGAGTAAGAGATGATTGTGAAAAATTAGGGAGAGAATGGACCTTGCCTGACCAGGGAAGAACAGGTGTTTAAGAAATGCTGTGAGTCATAAACCCTTTTGATGCGTCGTATTCATACATTGCTCTTTCAAGCAGTGAGAGTTATTTGGAAGCAGAGTGTTCAAAGCAGACCCTTTTTAACAAAACCTAGTACTTTTAGTTCCCTGAGATTGAAAAGCGAGAAACAAAGAGAATCTCACTTTTTTTTACCATGAGAGACTTTCCTTGGTGTTGAATAGTTTTATTCAATAGCAAACATCACTAGGAAATTGCCAGATCCTTGGTATGTGGCTGTCTCTAGATTCCTTCCTACTTTAGGGAAAATTTACAGTAAGGCTAGAGAATATTCGCGGAACATAGTTTATGACAGTAACCATTGCCCCATATGAGATGTTTGCTGTGGCAAGTCTGTGTAGTTTGTTGGAACTAAAAAATGCTGGAGCAATGCTCATAAGAACTAAAAAGCTCAGCTCCTGCAATCACTTCCAGAACCACTATAGCCAGTTAAGAGCCTCCTGTTGACCCTTGGACCCTAATCCTATAACACTATAGGACGAGGCTATATTATAGAATTGTTCCAATCTAGTCAGCTAACCTCATCCTCATAAAATCTTCTTAGACAAATACCTGATTTGTGGCTTTTTCCCCCCCCCACTAAAAAAGGTACTTCTGATGCATGACCAGATAAATTACCAGAAGATTAGAGAAATAAACCATTTCTAACCTATTTCCACTAATTCCTTCTCCAACCTATTTCCCTATTTCAACAATTTATTTACGGTGCTACACAGCTTTTAAGAAATTTTCTTCTTAGAGTAGGGCCTTCAGGAAAATAGTCCCAAATATTTTGACTTGATGTTCCTTCTTCACACAAATAATATGTGTATGTATGTGAGAGTGTGGGTGTGCACGCAGGTATTTGTTTATTTTTCTCTAGGTATACACACACACGCAAATACACACAACAGAGCATTTTCATCCCAGAAGAGAGATTCTCCCTTTCATTCTGCTGGTGAGAGCATTTGACTCTCAACAGCTTATCCTGAGATTCACAATAATTAGTGTTTTATTTAGAGCTTGGCTGCTGGAGAGCAGAGTTCGCATTAAAAGTCCTGGCTTCTGTCAAAAAATGTTGTTGGATGTACTTGCGTGGAAATAAATAAATAAACTGCTCCCATGTGCTCCCACGAGCGCAACACGACCTCAAACAACTCACCCAGCAAATAATACCGCTGTCGCCCCGTGCTCTCAAAAATCCGTCACCACCTAGATCAGTTTTCCTTTCAGCACGGTTCCAGAACTGCTCCCGTATATTGTGGTGGCCTGATTGGTAATGTATGTGTACATGGGCATTATCGTTAACAGAAAGGGGGGGAAACTGAGGTGCACAGGAGTTTGTTAACTTTCTCCGAAGTGCCGAATCGGCCCTAGGCATCGTTAAATGCAATTTGCAAATGAGGCTGGTAACTCTCTCCACTCCTCACCGGGTTGGCAAAGGCCAGGCGGAGAGCAACAGACTACTCAGGACCTGTCTGCAGTACTCCCTTAATTATCACCGGGGACAGTAGGAGGGTGGTTTGGGTTTTTTTTTTTACCTTTCGTGCTCTCATATAGCCAGCCTCTGAATCGTTAGTTTCATATGCTGTCACTGTTGGCTGGGCATTTTTATTTGCCGATGTAACTGTTAGGTACGCAGACATAATGGTGTTCAGCAGCTTGCGGGTCCTTGGTAACTCAAACCGAGCAAGGAAGCGTCCTGCCGCCGCCTTCTCCTGGGGTCACTCAGGTGCTCGGGTCCCGCAGAGAAACGGTCAGACGTCACACGCAGTGTAGGGGCTGGGATCAAGCAGGCGAGCTGTAAAGGAAGTGCTAAACATTTTGGGTTCTAAATTGTTTTGCAATAATGGCTTGAACCCCCCACCCCGTTTTTTTCTTGTATTTGAATGGCTTGGGTTTTTTTTCCTTAGGAAAACAAGTGTTGCCAGAGAAGCAGAAAAAGTCATGAGTAACATATCAAAAAGAATTAGTGAGCTTATCGTCTGCCCATGCCATTTGCAAACTTAGTAGGGGGTTAAACATTTTGATTAATGCTTTATGAAGCTTGTTTTTGGGGTAAGTGTTATTGTCTGGACATTCAGAACAAGCGCTGGGAGACTTCACATTCCCAGCTGTTCCCTGGCGGATTTGGGCCAAGTTGCGTAACCTTTCTGTGGCACAATTCCCCTGCCTTTGAAGTGTGTGCCTAGACGCCTACCTGTGTGTCACAGGGATGCAAAGAAAATTCATGCGTCGGAAGCGCTCCGAGATGAAAGGTGCTGTATGAGAGCAAAGGATTCCTGTTACTGCTGTTGTGAGAGGTCAGGGACTCGTTTAAATCGTGTAGGACTTTAGTACTATATAAATAAGAAGGCTAACAAGGTCTTGTAATTGTTGTAGACCATGACTGCATGGTATTGCCACAACCCCGTTGTTAGTATGGTAGGTTCATGGAAGTGCCCAATTTGTGTGTTTTAAATTAATGTGAACTGTACAGGACTTTAGATTAAATTTAGATGAACTTGTGTTGAAGAGGCAAACATCTACCGAGTATGCTCTCAACAGAACTATTTAAGTTTTTCTAGGTTTTAAGTAGTATTTTGAAGGAATTCATTTCTCCTGCAGGATTCACAAGCCAAACGGTCAGGGAAGCGGCTGGGAAAGATTGATGAAATACATCTAACTTCCCTGTTCAGTGAGACAATCCAAGTGAGACCTTACATGAAGGATCAAAAACCAAACTATACACACATGAAGTAGTCATTTTCAGCATTTGTACCTCAGTGCCAACTCCAGAGACTTTCTTCTAAGCAGCGCAGCTTTACTTCCTTTTCCATGCCAGGCTGAGCCCTACAGCCTTAGCTCCTAAATAGTTATCTGCCAAGCACTGGGGCTTTTCAAGCCAGTGCTAAGTGCCCCGTAGACCACATGGACAATTCTTAAGACTAAACAAGTGATTAATTAGGCTTATATGTCTACATTGGTTGCAGTGGGCGTTAGATACCAGGCATTGCATTCACCAGTCACGCAGAGCATTTGCTGGAGTTTCCCAGCAAGTAATGCATGCTGAGATCTGGGAGGAAGTCAAAGATCTCATAAAACATTTGCAGATAAAAGCCAAATCTCAGCGATGTATTAATGTTTTTAAAGGTAACAAAGACACATAATCCCAGCAGCTAAACCAATATACATTTGCATTTTATAGCAGATAAGGTACAAAATAAACAGGTTATGAAAAGCAGTGGGGCTATCACCGCTGAAGATTTCAGATGATACTAGAAATTATGAGAGTGAACCTCCGAATGAGGAGTCCATTCCCTGCAGTGCTCCATGTTGCCATAGAGTAAAATAAGTACTCTAGAGCTAGGATCTGTGCTATGCCTCTTTTGTCAGTACCTTCTCTTTTTTCATCCTGCCCTCTCCTTCCTTCTCAGTTCCCTGCTTCCCACTCTCATTGCGTCCCACCCCCCATGGCTGGGTCATCTCAACTGTAAGGACTTCTCTGGACTTTCTTACGCTTTACTGTTAAGCAGTGGCAGGGTTAGTGCTTGATGATAATCCATTAAGCACGTCTGAAGTAGAAAATACCTGAGCCTAATTTTAAAACATGGGCTCAAAATTGAAATTTTGAAAGGGCTTTGAACCGCCATATTCTGCATCAGGGAGAGAAACCCCCAAAGTAAAACTGTTGGTTTTGCGTTGAGCTGACCATTTGGTTTGTTTCAAGGGTTTTCTTGTTCATCTCTTCCGGCTGCCTTGTCACAAAACCAAGAAAGCTGATTTCGCATTTGATTTGGTCTGAATTGATTTCTTTTTAATCTTCGCTCATTTTGCTGCTGCATAGAGAACTTGGTTGTATACAAAGGCTTATATGACATGACCAATCTCATGACTGTTTGAAGATAAGTGACTTTTTATATGCAAAGAAGGCATATATGCAAGGCTTTAGCTCTGAAAGTGCAGATTGTAGCTATTAATTGACTTCCTATCTTGATCCTAGACAAGACATTTATCTCTCTCTTTGTGTGAGTTTTGTCAGTTCTAAAATAGCGTTCTGTTTCACAAGGCAGTTACAAAGTTTATTCCTTCATGTTTGTAAAACATGGATGTAAGTTGCTGTATAAATAGAAAATTTAAATATATCTGCCAGCTCATGCAGAAACCTCCGTGCATAAAACTGAGCAATTCCAAACAGATTTTGCTTTGTAGCTACTTTCAGAAATCTGTGATGTTTTTAAATAACATTTATATTACTGCTGAGCTCAATTCCATTTAAATGGCATATCAGAACATGTGTTTTGTAAAATAATGACCTTAGATTTTAACAAGCTAGTTTAACTAGCTATTGGTACCTCATCCTATTTGTACTCGGAAACCTGTGGATTTTGGGGAGAGGGAAACAGTAGTGTTAATATGCAATTAGATCATCAGATTATGCCTCCTTCTGCTTGCTTGATTTTCTGCTGACGTGATATTGCTGTAGCTGTGGTTTTAGACACCACCACTACCTTTTCAGATAATCATTAGCTGGAGAATTTAAAAAAGAACTGCCATAAGAACAAGAGACCTAAATGACCCATGAACTTCAGCGTCTGAAACAGCGAAACTCTGCAGTTCTCCATCTTCTGACTCCTCTGTGTTATAGCTTCTCTTTCAGTTTTTCCACAGAACTCTGCTACCCTGCTTTAGAGTTTATCTGCATATGCAGTTTTTCTTGATTACTTCCTTTCTGATGTAGTGCAGAATAAAAGTGCCTGCATGAAACATTAACCAAGAATAATTCCAGGTGTCAACATGCCTTCGGTTCCAATGAGGGCTGAAGTACAGCATTGTTACTTGCAAACCCTGCAATTGATTTCCATACCCTTTTCAAGAGCATTCTAGAAAAGGACAAAGGAAAAACACTGGAGAGTTAAGAGCAGTTTGTTAAAAATTAAATGATACAATAGCATGAAATTTCAAGTGCCAATTTAATTATTTTCCCTGAGATGATGCAAAAAATTCACTGTTTCTGATTTGGCAGGAGTGTTACTGTTCGAGAAAGGGTGGTCACTGTTGCCTAGCGTGCCCAGTTTGCTTTTCTGATGTAGTGGTTCAGCAAGAGTTCAGCTTTTAGCGTGGGAAGCAAATAAACTGCAACACACAACTTATTTTCAAGCGATTTGCTTCACGTAGCATTTTTGCATTGCTACTGGATCGCTAAGGCAATTGTTTCCAACCTTTTTTCATTTTCAGAGCCCAGAAAATCTTCCTGTGGAAATACAGAGAAAATTCACAACCATACAAGCTGGAGAGCGTATTTGTGTTTACATTTTTTTTTTTTTTAGCTACTTGCCTCGTGGCTCCTTGTAAATATTCCCAAAGGTGCAGGGTTCTGTGGGGCTGAAAGCTCACTGCACCATAGCACGTGCTGGTACGTTTGCTGACAAACACATTTGAAAGGCTTTTGGCAAGGAGGCGGTCTGTCGTCTTGGCTTCTTACCTGTGTTTGGTACTTAAATTAGTGACTGAAGCCAGATGCAAGCCATAGCTGAGCTTTCGCGTGCTGGCCTTAGATCTGTGTGTCTGCACAGCTTTGACCCGCTCTGGCCGAAGAAAGCATTGTCACACACCAGCTGGGAGTGATGCTTTTCCTTCATTGAGCCCGTGGTCAGTGCGCATAGGTGTAAGGGGTACAACCGCACTGCACCCACTGTTCTTGCCCCGTTTGTTTTTTTAATGACAGTATTTGACATTTACTTCCCTGAAAATGCAGGATTTCTATTTAGGTTTTATTAGACTCTTTTTCCTGTTCGCTTCCTGCTCACGCCATGTTACCCCTCTTTCATTCTGCTGCGTATTGGTGACCGATATCTTATTTTTATAACCTGTCTTTCCATGAGCAACAGCTGCTGTTCCCACCGACGTGGCCAGCTGAGGTGAGGCATCTCCGATCCACCTCCAGCAGCTCCCTCCTCATTGCGAACGCTTTCCTTGTCCCAGCATACCAGCGCGCTCCAAGAACTTGGCAGCCTTTGATCTCAAATCTGCCGTCTGCAGATGAAAGACAGGCTCTGCACAGGTCCATCGCTACCATTTCCTCCATCAGCATCTTACCAATTAAAAAGCGTTTAGCCCCTTTGAAAAGAAAATGAATAGTTAGCAGCGTTACAGGGCAGGAAGACACTTCATATTGTCAGTTCTGGTGAGAGGGGAAAAAACGTCAGTTACATAAGAGGAAACATTATAGAAATGAAGCATTTATAGCTTGGGCAAAAAAGGGAATTTAATAACCCTCTGCAGCTGTATGAACTGCAGTGTGGTCATGAAGGAGGGGAAACAGGATTTGCTAGGTCACTGCCATGGAGGAGAATGTGGCCAGGAGCAATGAGAGAGATTGGGGCCGTTAAACACAATTTTGGCTGAAAAGGTTTCCAGATGATTTTCCAAGGGAAGAGCGGGAGTCATTCCCTCTCACACATTGCTTCCTTCTAAAATGTGACATGAAGAGTGCTGTGCTTTAGATGGTGTTAGGTGGTGCTGGTGTTTTACCTAGGCTCAAATTCACCGAAAGCAAAGAGTGTGGTCATCGCTGTAGAGTGCTGTACGTGGTGGGTCAAACCTAAGGGCCACATCTTCTGGTGAGGGAGACAAGCAGCTTGGGATCCACATACTCCTCAAAGACACTCCATACAGTCTAGATGGGAAATGTAGTTATGGGCTGTTAGCGTGGCCTCTTCCTGTTAAATTGTACATGCTACGGTAAAATATACAAAAACTGCAACTCAGAGGTGCAGAATTTCCAGTATTAATGATTAGGGATCGTGAAACAGTTGTCTTAACAGCCTTCTGTTTTTCACATGACGCCTTCCAGGTTCAGCATACAGACAGCACTTGCTAGGTCCAGAAATCAAAGTTACCTGGGTAATAAAAGTATTCACTGTGAAACCCCTGCCTTGTTCATTTGAGAAGTGTGTAATGGAAGCAGCCTGCCCTTTGCTGCCTGGGTGAGCCCTGGGGTTTCCCCAGAAGAGCCGAGGAAGAAAAATCCAAACAAAATGAGCTTATCAAAGTACAGGGACCTTTCCAGTATGAGAGAAGTGGAATGTTGAGATGTCCTCAGCATGGAAGTCAGGGAGATCTTGAATCTGCTATTAAACTGGAGGCTTGCCGAGTTTTTTAAAGGGCTTAAAGGCACAGCAGCCTTGAGGTGAGACTCAACAAGCACAGGGGATGTTTCAGGTCCTGCGGTGCCATAAAATGCATACCCAGCCCTGCACCCTTACTGTCTTTCCAGTTCAGTTCTGCGGGTCCTTTGCTTTGCTTGGTTGTCCCCTGGGTGCTGGAGTGGTTTAGTTACGCAGGTATTTGCATGGCTTTGTCACCAGGCTGGAGCCTGCAGTGCAGCTCCTCACCCTAATTGCCACCAGGGAGCCCATCCATTTCACCCTCATCCTGTTATTAGCTTTGGTAACTTAGTCCATCAGTCCATCCCACTTCCTCCCCCACCGTGGCATTTTGGAGATGACTTTGAATGCTGAGATTATTTGCAACTCACTGAGCCCAAGAGGCCAGCTAAGGAGATTCAATGGTTCAAACCGTCCACCAACTCTGCCCAGCAGAAGTTGACATACCAGGTGATATACTTGGAAGGGTAGCTGGTTTTCCTCATTTGCACAGCCTGTGGTGGTGGAGAATAAACCTTCCCATCGGAATATTTGGATAATCCTCTTCATTACATTTTAATTTTTGCCCTGTCTTGCTCATAGCTTTTTGAAACTTGTGAAAATAACCCCACTTGTCCTTGGTTTTGTACAGTCACGGAGACATTTTTCTCTGCACATCAGTTGTACAAAACAACTGGTAGTGTGGGGCTACAAATTTAGTATGACAGCACTGTCAGTTTCCCCTGTGTTTATGTTGGGGCATAATGATTTTGCAATGTTAAGCATTTGCTTTAAAAGAGAAAGGAAGTCCAAACCACAAAACATTCTTCACATCCTTAAGACCCTGAAGGTAGTTGTCCACAAAAAGCTTTCTGTTTGCCGCAGGTAAATACATTTTTCAAGTACTTCTCTAATACAAAAGGCGTACCCATAGACATGCACATGTATATAGTGTGTCGTGAGCAGGAGACTGCCTTTATAGGAGAATTACACACTGAGTGGTGCTAAAGTACTGTCTTGATTACTTACTGGCTTATATGCAAGGCAGCATGGTTAAGGAAATAAGGATAAGAGCTGTGCATGGAACTACCTAGGTAATTTCACGTGCACCTGATGCGTCCCTTATAGTTGGCGCTGCTTCTGGTTACATGCTATTATGGTGGTTGCATGTGCAAAAGCTGATTTATTTTTGAATCAATGGTTTTGTACATGGATTCCATCTTTTCAAAATGTGACCTTGAGAGCACTCCTGATCACTGCACCACTGTTCTTTATATACTTGTGGGCAGTCATTTTGCTTCAGAGTGTTTTATTTCAAAGCATAAAAGCATGACGACCTTTCAGCATTCACCGTCTTGTTCTTATATGAGTTTTCTGAGATGCAGTCAACGGTCTACTGGTTAGGACATGCTCCAGCATTGTAGTAGTCTTGGGAAGAGCTTTCGTCAGCAATGGCTTCTGGATCTAATATATAAGTAGTGTGCTTTTTTCTGCTAATACTGTGCAGAGGCCAGCGTTTCTCTCTTTAATAAATTTATGAGAAATCACAGCAGGTAGTCTGCTTGACATTTTCTTATTGTAGGTTTGACCTGTTGGTGAGCTTTGAATCGCTGTCTGGAAAAGGCCAGTATAGTTGCAGGCTAGCTTTTCCAAATCACGGCATGCCTTTTTTGTCAGCTGCAAGCTCCTACCGCATTGTGGGTGGTTGCATCACTAAGGAGAAAATAGCTAGCAAAGGCACAATCGTTGCCTCGGGACTTCGTCAAGGAAACCTCATATTAAGTTGCATGTTTGTGACTTGAGCTCCAAGGGTTCGGTTGTGCTTGCAGTAATCTGCAGATGCGGAGCCTGTTGTATTCTGTGTGCATCCACTGATTTGAAAGGGGAAATGAGTGGTAAGAGAGAGGTTTGGATCAAGGGGGAAGCTGCCTGCAAAGAAAAGGCCTGACGGCTTTGGCTTTGGAAGTACCAACATATTCCAGAAGTCCCAACATCCAGCAAATGCCTGTGTGGGGTCACAAAAGCTTTTCACCACATGAGAAAGGCTGAGATGCTTACAGACAAAGCGGCTGCAGTCCGTAATTTTGTCACTGATATCTTGCTGAATAATGAACTAGATATTTTTTCCTCCCTCATCCTGCTGGAAGTCTAAAGTAGACAAAGGAGGCATGCCAGTGTAAATTTAGTTTAACAAGAAGGCAATCAGGTTCTCTATGACCAGCACTGAGAAGAATGTTAAAGCAATACTCGTCCAACTGGAGATAAAGGATAACCTGTGCCAAACTGTAGAAATAAATGGAGGAAAAAACATGACTCATTAATATCCTTGACCTTTTTTCAAGAGCAGATAAGAATAGTAGCGGCACCTGAAACCATTAGATATGAATACCGTGATTTCTAGATGAGTTTGCCTTGTCTCTTGAGAACTCTGAGTATGGAGTGCTATGGCAAGAAATAAGCAAATTGGATGGACAGGGAAGTGGCTATGTCCACAGCCAGAAGAACGAAGGTTATTTTAATTATTTTTTTTACTCTTAACACACTTACAACATTAGAGACCCTAAGCACTGTTTCACTTTGCTGTTGAGGCAGTGTAGGGGTGAGGGATGCACAGACAGCTTGGAACGGTTACAACAAAGGATTAGTAGCTGTTTTGCAAGAGGTTATTATTGCAACTTCTGGGGCTTGGTTTCAAAGGCAACTACAAACATGCGCATCTCTCATTTGCTCTCCGTAAAGAATAGTGTTTCTATAGTCTCATGACATTTAGCATCAAATACCTCTACACTTTTCTTCTTTCTATTTTAGCCAGATAAGATTCTATAACCTCAAATCTTCTGTGCATATCCCTTTGTTTTGTGATTCCTTTGTGAAAGAAAGAAAACATCCCATTGAGAGAGGGAGAAACAGGCTATAAAAACGGGGAGCCATGCACAATTCAATCCTTTTTTCCCCTTCCCGAATCCCTGCGTGGCAGCGCACTGGTGCAACACCATAGCCAAGTCTGGCATCTGCAGCCAGCCAGCTGAACCCGAAAGGATCAAGCATCATCAGTCTCATCTTTTGCCATCTTTTTTTGCCTCTTTGTTTATGCATATTTATATAAACTGGGGATTTTTTGGGTTGAGCCCTGGACTGGGCCCTCCCATGCACTGCTGTGGTTTGTGGCCCTGGAGAGGTCACCCTCCTCCTGGTCACCCTGCCACCCATTTGCTGCCCTCCTCCTGGTAACCCTGCCACCCATTTGCTGCCCCTTTTTTCTCCAGAGCAGCAGGTAATCTTCAAATATCCGCGTCCTTTCTGTCCTCTCTACTTTTCCTTTTCTGTGCCTGTCCAGAGGCTGCCTCCAGAGTATGTCCCATTGCCATTTTGCAGGCAAGCAGCCCACCGTAATCATGACAGCAAGGTTCCCACTGCCTGCCCCCGGCAGATTCCTTCCCTGTAAATGAGGGGCCTGGTGCAGCAAGAGAAATGCTTAACTCAGGATCTTTTTGATGTTTGTGGGCTTTAAGTTTAGGCCTGAGTTAAGCTCAGGCATAGGTATTTATCTCATATGAGGCAGCCAGGCTGCCAGTGAAGAATGTGAAGCTTTGTAAAGCTGCAAGACTTTATCTACCAAAGGGTCCGTGCTCCTCTTCTTCTTCCTGCAGGCACGCAGTTGCAGTACCAGGGAACGTGCTGCCCAGCTGTCTGCACTCCTCCTTTCACATCCCACCGTGACAGGGCCAGCTCTGGGTCAGTCTGGTTCAGGTGCTTTTTCCCTTGGAGCCAGCGTGTCGCGGGAGGTGGCTGTGACTGCTCTGCTGCTGCAGGTGGCCTGTGGCTCCCTCTTGTCCTCACCCCAGTGGCTTGGTTTGAATTTCTGCTCAGCACCCCAGTGGCTTGGTTTGAATTCCTGCTCAGCACGATGCTACATAGGAGAAGCAGTGAAATTTTTCTCCCTGCGTGATGGTGTCTGATGGCACATGGTACATACCAGTGAGGCACATCCTCACCGGTGTGGTTTTTTAAAGATGTTGCAAATGAAGGTCAGGGTGATTACTCCCTCACTAAGTCTTAAAGCCAATTTCTGGATCACAGACGAGAATAACATTGCCAGCATTCCTCACGTGCCTTTTCATCCTGCCGTAGAGGTCTCATTGCTGTAGCTGACCAGGGATGTTTTCTTACCTGCAAGGTCAGAGATAAAGATGTCAGAGTGCTGAGAGAATCTAATCTCAGCAAAGCCTCTTTTGGATCAGAGAGTACTTCTGCTCTTTGGTGTATTCTTTCAATCCTTTGAGGAAATCTGGGAGAAGCATGTCAAGCTCCGTCATTTTACATGACCACAACGAATACCTTGTGCAGAGAAGTCCAGGGGTTGTGAAGTAGCTGTTCAGTGTAGGCTTCAGACAGGAATGCATCCATTGTGAACCTGTGCATCACTTGAGGAACACTGCAGATGTTTATAACCATTCTTAACATTATAAATATTTTTTAAATGCTATATATAATTTGGCTTCAGACATTTTCAGGTCATAACTAAACTACTTGGCTTGTTCCATGTCGGGGATGGATGGCATGAATAGCACTGTGTGAGTCAGCCCCATCACATGTTCTAAATTAAACTTGTGCTGAGCCAACATTGATCTTAAGACTCTTTTTGAAAATCTCCCTGCCTTAGAGAAATTGCTGATGGCATTTCTACAGAGGTTGATAACGAAGAAAAAAATAAAGCAGAAGAGGGGAGGAGAGTGAGGAAGCAACAAGCTGACTGGTATAATGGAAAGAATCAAAACATGCAACTAGGAGAAAGTATTGTGAATAAACAAGTTAGTGAAATAGCAGCTTCCATAGCAGATAGCTTTTGGCTTGCCTAGCAGTCTCAAGAGTCCAGATTGCAAATCTCTACGTTTACCAAAGCAGGGTCGTCTCCTAACAAATGCAAATGGGTGTTTCCCTACCCCGGTACTGCAAGCAGCCTGAAGTATTACCGCAAAGGGCTCCCATTCTCTGGGGGAAAAAAGGGCAATACGAGGTACGTGAGGATGACATAAAGATGAGAAGATTGGAGATCTTGGAGGATTTATCTGATGACCTGTCTCCCAGTAGAGATAATACCTGCCTCAAGTGAGATTTCACCTGGGATACTTTGCACAGTTCTGGCCACGCATTCTTAAGGCAGCTCAATTCAAGCTTGTTCAGAAGATTAGGTAAAAGAAAGCCCGGCTAAGAGTTTCTCCATTTTTCATCCTATCTGAGGAGGAGAAATTGAAAGACCTTAATGTCTGTATCCCAGCAAAGACAGGTAGATCATGAAAAATTTGCTGTCTGTAAGTCGATAAGGGAAGATGTTAGCTTACTTGCAAACAAGAGCTACCTGGGTAGCAATATTTGACTGTAAGCAGAGTACTTTTAAGCTGGAAATGAAGAAGTCTCTAGGCTACCATAAGAACAAAGCTCTGGAAAAAGCAGGGGCAGGGAAGCTGATAAATGAAAGCCATTCTATTGCATGCATGCATGGAGTAGACCAAAGGACCAAAGCCTACACTCATGGAAGTTGTTTCCATTCCCTGTGTGGTGGGAAGAAAGAGAGAAGGCAGAACTTGGTAAAGACAACTATTATTTTGAACATATATATCTCTCTCCAATGTATGATCCATATATACACAAAAAGTAATGGGAGGCCCTGAGTGGAGCTGCAAGAAACCAGGTGCTCTGGCTTCACCTTACGTTGTCCAGTGATTATCTAAGAGTACCTACTATTGATGTTTAAGCCCTAATTTTGAATGCTTTTCTCTTCTCACAGCAAAATTTTTAATCTCTGTGAACACATCGCCCTTCTAAAATGCTCACTTTTGAATCTCTCTTCCTTTTTTTTTTTTTTTTTTATCATTGCTTGCTTGAGACCTCCCAAACCCTGCTCTCTCAGAGGAACAGGAGTTCATTTGGATGCGCGATTCCCAAAAACACGAGGTGTCCCCTTGGCCGGGGCCACGGAGGCAGGGCAGCTGCCTCTGCAGGGCTGACATTGCTGCTGCTGCTGCTGCTGGCACCGGCAAACAAACGAAGCTCTGTTCATTTTCTGCTCCAGCAGAATGAGCGGGGGGCGGGGGACAGGACAGAAGAAGGATGCACTTGGGGATGGATGTTGCTCAATCAAATGAGGGAAAATATAATGAGAGAAGACAGTGTATATTCAGGTTCATAAAGAAGTGCTTTCAATGATAACATGTTAAGCAAAATTTGGGAGGGTTTGGCAATACGCTTTTATTGCTGTTCACAGGACAGCTTATCTGGTTTTTTTCTGTTTTACATGCTAATGTTAAAGCCAAGCGTCAGTGTTTGCTTTGCCATTGCCATTGACCCTGATTTAGGACAATCTCAAAACATGAAATACCTTCCCATTTTCTCATTGCTTATGGCTTCTCCCAGCATTACAAATAGCAGGCTGGTGCTGTGATTTGAAAATGTGTTTAAACATAAAACGCTGTAGCGTATTCTTAGTAAAAGACAAGAGTGCCAAAAGTATGCCGGAGAGGGGAAGCATCCAGACTGTGCTGAGAGCACCAGGAGAGAAATGCTTAACTCCCGTTGGCCACTTTGAAAATCTCGGGCTGTATATTTCCATCCATTTGAATTAGGCTGCTTTGGTCCTTCTGAAAGCAAAGCAACCATTATTACAGCAATGAGATATTGAAAGAAAAAATCTATCGCAAATTTTGTAAGAGACAGCACCTTCAGAAATGTGGCATTTTAGAAGCACAGGCATTAAATTTGTTGGCCTCTGTGTTAAGTACAGCGACTAAGAAACCATATTGGTGTTGCTCTAATTAGTTAAAAATGTGATTTTAAAATGGTTTCATGATGTAACTAGAACGATGCATCCTGTAAGGAGAGCAGATGCTGAAACATGAGAGGCCGGCTTCTGCATCTCAGCGATTGAGCATTTTCATCTGACTGAGTGAGGCTGAGGGAAAAGGGGAGTTTCATTTGACTCAGGGGCTTCTGTTTAGTTACACCTTGTACGTGCGAGTGTCTGAGTGCTGATTGAGCACGCTCTAATTGCTCTGCTGACAGCAGATGGAAGCAAATGGCCAGACCATCAGGTATGTCATACCCACTTTGACCTGCAGCCATCATCTGGCCCTGCTCCTTGTTGAACCGTGCCGAGGGGGAATGGCCAGCCAGAAGGGGAGGCAAAAGGCTTGTCTTGCTCTGCCCACTCCCGCATGTGCAGAGAGGTGAATCCTCCTGCCACCCTTCTTCTCAAGGACTCCTTTGCAATCCAATGCTTTTATTACTGTGAAGGGACATTTGTATAGGGTGACTGGCCACAGACCCCGGCCTGGGTGCAAGGCTGCTGGGTGTGCATAGCCAGGAGAGGATTCCTGTCCCCTGAATGCATTGGGATTAACATTATTGGCACTTAAAACATTTTTGCAAAGTAGCCGTCATCATCTCCAGCCATCCCCACTCCAGGGTGCCTCAGGAGCAAGTAGGATTTCTCATAGTGCACTTGGTTGTGTGGGCTGTCTCCCACAGGCAGAAGTACCTGCATCCAGCTGCATTCAGCTTGTGACATGAAGGCTGTTGCCCTTTATATTTTTTTTTAATCAGGGCAGAGTTCATTCTTCCACAAATAAAGTGTCGGCTCTGTTTACTTTATACTTGCATCCTGGACTCAGGAAGGTTGAAAACTTTTTGCAGCATAGCTATTCCCTCTTCATCTCTCATGATAGCTCTTCATTGCTAGACTAGTGCGTAGGGAAATGGGTGCAGATTTGGTGTTTCCCTGAATATGTTCCTGCCTTGAAGAGTCATTATGCTCCCTGTAGCCATAGGTAGGTAGCAATGTCCTTAGAAAGTAGAAAACTGATTTTTTTTCTTCTGCAATCTTTTTAAAAGATGGATCTTTTTTATTCACTGTTGGTAGTGAATTGGAAATTTGCTGTATCATTGTTAACTAAGCAGAATAAAGACAGTCTGGAAATAGAAATTGCTGCAGCCTGTGCAGCGAGATGTCAGCCGTTGCTCAATGTCATTATGAAACTGTGAAGTCATCAGAAATAATCCTCACTGGGAACGTGAATGTCGGGCACAACGGTGGGTTTCCAAACTGGAGATAAAAAGGTGGAAGTCTGGGAAAAAGAAAGAAGAGGAATATCATATGACATAAAAGCAGCTCTGGTTCTTTTTGGCTCACTGGAAGTTTTTGGCTGTCTTTAATATCTGATACCCACAGAAAAGATACCTGAAGATCCATGACAAAGAAGTGCACTCTTAATCCAAGACGGTCTGTAGAGTTTCCATACACTGGGTGGGAACTTTCTGCACATTAACACTGAAGCTATGCAAAAAGTGAAACAGGAAAGTGAACAGGAGGAGGAGATTTAGGAAAGGATAAGTTATCTTGTTAATGACACCGAGGAATAAGACACTCAGCAGAAACCCAATAGCATCAGTGGTAAAGGTCCCATTACCATTGTCAAGGATGAAAAGGAAGGCCTTTAAGAAAAAGAGGCAATAAATTTGCTTTCCAACTCCTTTATCAGCCGTTACATAAAAAGCCTGAGGGAATGAGATCTTAGAATTGGAAAGAGTCTTAATGGCCCAAAACTCAGCCCAGACCTTGGAACAAAAGCTATAGTCATCACATTTCTTTGCTTTCTGGACAAAGACCTTATTATGTAAAAAAGCAGAATAAAACTCAAGAGCCTGGAATATGCCAATAAGTAAATCTCCCTTTATTTGGACAATAAAAGAAAAGATCAGGAGAGAGGAACAAACGCAATGCTTCCAACAGCAGTCTGTTAACCCGTCAGACCAATGTGGATTTAAGATGAAGATCCACCACTTTTTAACGTACAGGGAATGACATCGCCTGTGCCCTTGCAGTTCCTCTTGTAACATCAGAGCCAGCGGCTCTAATGATTCCACAGCTTCCGTCAGAAGTTTGTGCTGATTCCAAAGCGAGGGGTATGTGCTTCTTCATGTAGCATGATTCAGCTTCTTTTACTTCCAATAATGTAGAGCTGAAATCACTGCTGAGTGCTTATTGCATATTAGTGGTGTTTCAGAACAGAAAGATAGGAAAGAATAGAGAAGCTAGTAGTTGAAACACTTTTTCTTGTATTACTGTCTCAAAAGTACCTTTGTTTTGTACTAATTGTTTCACCAGGACTTGCTTGCCACAGAGCACGAAGTCAGTAATCAAGAAGGTAGCTGGCACTCATCATTGACACAAAAAGAGACAGCAGGAGTGTGTGAAGAGGTGTCATTACTTATGAACTATTACCAGATAATCCTAATGAGGCTGCAGGATGTCAATTGCAGAAAGCAACAGCCAAATCTCATGGATTTTAAAGAAATTTAACAAAATGAGGCAAAGGATATTCTTTCTTTTTACTGCTCTGATAGCCTGGTCTTTATTTTTAACTGAAAGCTACTTTTGCGAAGGAATCATTATTATCTTAGAGTAAGATGCAGAGCTCTCAGGAGAGGTGAGGAAACCTCTGCATCTGCTTTCACTGGGTAGCTGAGGGGTGTTGTCTGCGATGCCTCTCTCGGAAGAAGTCAGTTTTGCCCACGGGCAGAGCTGGACTGCAGCTGATGGGAACAGTAAGCTGAGACCGGAACAAGCAAAAAGCTGATTCTTACTATACAGAAGTGTGAGATGTTTTCTGGAAATAAAGCTCAGATAAACCTGATCCCTCATAACATTAATTCCATGAAAATGGAATTAAAGGAATTGATTCAGGCAAGCGCGTAGTTTCTGTTTGAAACTCTAAATTGAGAACTACTCTACGTGAATAGTTCTATTTTCCAATTTTTCTATACAGACAATTGTTTATATTACTTACAGAACAGCAAGAAAACATACAGCTGACTATACCCATTCTTAACACAGTTAAACAAAAGAGGAAGGTTAGTTAGGGCTGTGAAACAACCTATAGCCAATATATTTCACTCCTTTTTTGAAGATGGATAAAGAAACAATGTTTCAATATTGTATTGTCTCAATTATATTTATAAAACTAATGCAGAAACAGAAAACAGAATTAGTCTAGCCAAATTCACTAACAGGTAGTGAACAACCCCCAGACAGCTCAAAATCAGGAAGGCTATACAGCAGCCGTGGAGAGCAAGCAGCATTATTTGCAGTATTATGTTTCAGGAAAAAAGATTAGTGAATAAAGTTGCAGATGATGAGAACCCTGTACAAATGTACAGTCATACTGCAAAAAAAAAAAAAAAAGAAAAAATCCCCCACAGTACAATTCAAACGATTTGCTTGATCCGTCTACATTTAGGGATTCTGTGTTTCCACCTTTTACTGTAGAATTTCAGTAGCTCGTAAGTAGCAAACATGCAGACTTACGGATACTAGAGCAAAGCTTCATAAAAAATAAGTGTGCTTATGCAGCAAAAGGGATTTTTTCATTACAGTATCTTGGCTGACTTACTCTGTCCATCCCCAGAGAATTTAGACTTTGAAGACAGGACAGTTTTTGTGTTTAAATAAGCATTGCTATAGTTCAGTTACAGTATTTTGTATTTTAATGCCATGTTTCATTCTAGATCACTTAGACTGTAGTTTCTTAGTATCTGAACACCTGGCATCTTCTGTTTGAAAAGAACCACAGAAAGCACTAATATTTTTCTTTTAATGTTTTTTCTGGTTCATATGACACTGCAACTGTAAACCCTTATTTGCTGTTACAGCAGTAGTCAAAAAAGATTGTTTCTTCCAGAAACCTGAAGACCCACCTTTTCAATGGAGCTCGTTTCTTCTAAAGTTTGCGCTTTGCCTGCTAGCAAACATCTGCCTCCAATTTCTATGCAGATGCTCTTGATCACATGTATCTGAGTCACACTTCTTTGGAAGCATATGTAATGAATTCTCTAAATTTTGAGCTGACCTGATGTTACACCAAACAGCCACCTATTCACTGGTGCCTTTACTGGGGTATCACTGTCTTGGCAATGCTGCTGTAGTCTCAGCCTAGATGTCAGCACTGGGGTAATTCGTAGCCCTGCGGTCAGTATCCTTTAAGATGAAAAATGAATAAAATACATGCCTCAGAGAACCTCACAATCCTAAGGAAATTCCCTTTCTTCCACAAAAAACACCTCGCTCCCTTGTCAGGGCTTCTTACTCAAATGGCACCTAAGTTTCTTCCCTTCCCTTCCCTTCCCTTCCCTTCCCTTCCCTTCCCTTCCCTTNCACAATCCTAAGGAAATTCCCTTTCTTCCACAAAAAACACCTCGCTCCCTTGTCAGGGCTTCTTACTCAAATGGCACCTAAGTTTCTTCCCTTCCCTTCCCTTCCCTTCCCCAGCCACCGCCAGGAACCCCTGCTGACACCTGCGTCCCAAAGGCATCTCTGGCAACTTCAGCATAAGTATGCAGATAACCGTGCCAGAACTTGGATCACTTGTGAACTGGGGAGCAGTGACAAACAAGAGGACTTGGTGACAGCACAGTCCCCCGCAGCTACTTCCTTGTAGAAGAAAGCTCATTAGTGTTAAAACTGATTTTTACTTAAATAATTGGTTTACTTCTTAGGTCATCAGCTGAGGAAGTACAAGTTAGAGACAGGAGCGCTGTAAACAAGTAAAATGATCATTATAATTCACCGCTGAACATTTGTCACAATTAAGAACTCTGCTTTCAAATTTTTCTTCACTGTTAGTGACTGCCACCATTTCACCTGTCCTGTCTAATATGTGGAGTAGTGTGATGCAAGTCACTTGCTACTTTGTTCAATTTCTTCCTCCCTGTTCAATGAATACTTTCCTGATCTAAAAATAAACGCAAATTAGTTTGTAAATACTATTTTTAGGCTGCAGGCTGTTAGGTAGAAGCAAATTCAGCCAATCATTGTGTATGTATGATAAAATGAAATCTGTGAATTGATATTTTTTCCTGCTTTGTAGGAAATTTTGAAATTAGGGCATTTTGTATTTCTGGCTGCTGCTAGCAGAATGAGGCTGTATCTGACAACAGAAGTGGACTTTAAAAGGCAGAATGTAAATAAGATATTTGGAGTGTCCCCTAGGAGATGAGTCTTGCTTCCTCCTTCTTCCCCTCCAGTTTCACTTTATGGTTTGTGACAGCCAGCCTCCTGCTCTTCACTGCAACAAGGAGAACGGCCCTTTGCCAAAATTCAAGTCGCTGTTTCTGAACTGGAGAAATAAAGCAAATAGAGGAAATGTGACACCTTAAAAAAAAAGATCTCCTCCTGTGGATGTGGCAGTTCAGCAGCAGGCAGTTGGTCCTGACCATCCTGTGGTGGGCGGGGGTCGTGGAGCCTCCCATGGAGCCTGGGAGCTGTGCACCCAAGGCTGCAGAGGTGCCTACACATCTGGCACACCAGACCTGAGGTAGCCCTGAAGCCATCATCCAGCACTCAGTGTTTCTGTTGAGGGTCTGACTGAGACTAAAGAGAAAACTTGTACAGTGATAGATGAAGTTAAAATACCTCCCTTCCCCCTTTCCCCATCATGCCAAATAGAAGAGTCGGCGTTGGTGTTGCTGAGGCTGGCGGTGGCAGATGAAGGAGGTGTTGCACCATTGCTCTCTCTGTGCTCTCCCTGGCCACTGCGGAGTGCAAAAAGGGTTTCTCACTTGTGGCTGTCTGGGGACAGTGCAACTTGTGAGTTGTTGCATTTCAGAGATTATGAACTCTGTGTAAGCACCTTTATCGTACAGCAAGCTCCATTTTGTTCGTAAGCCCAGTCTCTCCTTCTGCTATCTTAATTGCCTCCACAGTCCACATTTGGGTGCACTTGCAAGCAGTGATGTCGCAAGGGTGTCCATAGAAGGTCGCTAAACCTCAGTGACCCTTAGTTATCAGGAAGAACTTATCTTGCCAGCCATTTTCAAGAGAAGAAGAAATGCAGAGGGCAAAGCTATGTCAGTGAAGGTCCCTGAATAAAGACCCCCAAATTCCCTAGCAAACAATGATCAAAAGGAAAAATTTCCAAAGCTGGGAAATGCAAACAGCAATTTTTGTTTTGTCTAATTCTGTTTATTTCTTGTGCAACTGTAACAGAATCTTTTGCAAAATCTCTGTGCTCTATCTCAGCCATATCTACTCTTGCATGTACAAACCACCAACCGGCAAATGGAAAGTCTAGTGCTTCAGCAAATGAGGATGGTTGTGCATGCGTGTGTATGTAAAGGCAGGCATGTGGGGTTGGACGGTGACAGGAATAGCTCTGACTGGACACTGGGACCATGAAGTTCTACTTTCTTCTACGTCAACAGACTGAATATGTGTGAAAGAAGTAGGTCTTGGGGCTACCGGGGAGAGGGGAAAAGATTCACCCCTAGAACTACCCCAGGACAAGTGAAAATAAAGATATACAGGTCCACATCCAAACTCAGTTTTCTTGCAAGCATAGAACTCTGGAAACTTTTTAAGTCTGTATCATCAGCTAATAAAAAATTTTGATACACTGAATTTGACTGGACACACAGGAGCACTGAGGTAGCAGCAAACACATCCGAATTTGAAAGCCTGTTTTTTCATTAGTTCTCTACTTCACATGCTGATGTTATCAGTGATGGCTGATACTTCAGAGTCAGATTTTAGGTTAGTATTTGTTAATATGTAAACCTACATCTTCAAATAACGAGTCATTCTCAACAGTTAAGGAACTAATTATTAGCATGGCATGACTTATGTCATGTGTTAACATCACTTCAGGATGATCTCCTCTACTCCCTCTTGTGAAATTTTGTTTCAGGAGATAGAGATGTTATCTACAGTATTTCTTCCATTTTACCTTAATTCCTATTCCATCTTGGCTTAAGCTGATTTTCCTAAGACTTTGGTTTGTCTTTGTCGCTTTGGACATCCTACAGCTGAATTAGGGTCTGTCAGGCAAGGTTATGCAATTTTACATATTGTCTTAGGGATCTGAAAACTCAGTCATTCAGCATAAACATAAGAGTTTCAGCTCCAGTAATCTGGAAACTTTCTCATTTGTGAGGTGTTTTGATTCCTGCCTCAAAGCCACCAGCAGATTTGATACCTTGAGCATCTCCATTCAAGTGAGGAAAAACACTTGCAATCGTAGAAATATAGCAATATTCAGCTAGAACTTCTTAATATTGCCAAGAAAGTCTAATCCAATAAATTGCGTGACATTTCTCCCTCTAACTCCCAAGTATCAAGTCCATCCTGCCCCATGTCTCCTTCTGGAGTGTTGTTCCCTGCCTTTCTCATGGACAGCTTCCTGTGGCCTCACCTATTTCTTGACAATTCAGTCTCTCCCTTCAGAAGAACTTGTTGTGTATTTTCCATTTACAAGCAGGAGAAAGCCCTCTCTTCTATGCTGCCCCTTTACTTCCTACTTCATAGTAGCTAAATTTGTAGACCTTGTCATATGCCACATCCCCATATAGAGCTCTGAGGAAGTCGGGAAAAGTAGTAAAAACATAATATGGTCCTTGCCTCACTTCAGTTCTGGGGTGAACCAGACATTCTTATTCTTTCTGGAGGACACCAAGTTCTCGTTATTGATACTTTAAGGAAAATGTGCATATAAATGGCTATCTGACTAGCACACTTGGAAGTATGCCCTGGAATAGAAGTGGCTTCCTAGTCCTTCCAAACATTTTGTACCCCTTCAGTGATTTCAATGAACAGTGGGTTAGGCAAATATGTTGAGTTGCGTCACAGAACAAGGGAAAGACAAAGATCTTTGCTTGTAGGATTGCCAAACTGATTGTGAGTGACAGCACAAGTTGAGTTAGACATGCAGACTTCATCATTTGTAACCATGGACGTTTTACATTTGACTTTTTCACTTCCATGGTAGTTTGTAAAGGAGTAGCAACATTTCTGCCTTTTGTATGGAGGAAAAGAAGGAAGTGAGGTTCATCATTTCAAAATGCAGGAATAAGCATTCTCTGCAGTCTTAATATTTATTTTTTGTCAGTTAAAAAACACCTATGGAGCCAATTTTCTCTCTTTTACCCCCACTAATAACCAGCTCACTCTTGATTTTGGCAGCAGCCATGAGGTGAAAATGATACCATAAATACTTCTAAGGCAGAATCAAGTCCATCGCGTCCACAACTTTCTCCACACAATGCAATAACCATAAACTCCACAAATTATTTCTTATTTGCCATATATTGATTTAAAAATAGAAAACCAAAATGCACCCTGTGCTTAAGCAGCGTCTTACAAGTAGTCTGCAAGGAATATTGTCATGGTCTGTGTCAACCTGGTCCTGGCACATGACGCATCCAAGCAGATGGCTGTAGTGCTCCACTGACTTCAAAGCAGCTTTGTGCATGCCTCGAGAGATTGTTCCATGGTCAGCCTTGCAGACACTCAGTACCAACCACGTGTGGTTGAATGCGGCTCAGAGGTAGGACAGCAAAAGGCACTGAGCATGCTTTACGGATCCAGTCTCAGGTGAGCGTGTCCTCATGTCACAGCCCAGGATGCCAAGATGTGTATTTCGTCCCACATGATCCAGAATCGGTTTTATAAAGCCATCTTGCCTTTTTCCATGCAGCCTTTCCTACGGGACTGCCTACTCACGCGTGCTTCTGTTCACCTTCCTTAAGCACCTTCACCAACCTCTCTCCCACTTTCCTGATGTCCCTTGGGTATCAGCTGTTTGACAAGCTGCTGGCCTGCCAGTGCTCTAACTGCTCATCTGCAAGAGCCGACTTGTCTAATATCTTCAGTTCATGAATTCACTGTGGACATCAGTTTCGTTTCAGTGAAATTAATTTCATCATCTACAGTGACTATTCCTTGGCAAAGTCTTAAAGCTTTTGCTTTTCTCTTACCTTTTTCTTTCCTTTAGTCTGTGTCACAGTTCACCACTTCTTACTGCACACCCTTTCCCTTGTTAGTCTCCTTCCCAACTTTTGTTTGTTAATTTTCTGTTTTATAGTAACCACCTGTTACCTCAGACTGCTCTTTTTTTTCCTTTGTAATCTTACCTGTTTTCTCAGGCTTTCTTACTGATAATGTGCGTCTGACCTCCCAGCCTGCCATGCAAGAAACCCATCATCTCCTCATTCAGATCCAAGATGTATTTATTACCCCCTCCAAACCACAGGCTCTTTCCTGGAAACAAATACTGTTAAAGGAGAAACGAGGGGGACAGTTGGTGGGAAGAAACTCATCCAAACGAACATATGTTATTTTGCAGCATCTTCCGTATATCATTCAAATACTTTTTGGTGTATGCAAAAACTGCCCATGGTGTCACGGCTGTGCTACCTTGCCTTCTGGCCAGCTGACTGCCTCTAGCCCCGCTGGCTGTTCTCCTTCCCCTAGCGACGGTATTTGTGTTGACATTGCAATGGCAATGCCTGGTAAGAGGATCCCGCATTTACGTGTACAGCAGTACGTGGCTCTTGCCCGGCCCTCTTCTAGGAGTAAGGTCTCATGCTCCACACGCTGAACCTCTGCAATTATTTATATGATTGATAAGGAGAGTCGAAACCTTGTCGGAAACAGGGCAAGCCACTGTTGATTTGAATTTTGTTAACACTATTCCCAACTTTCTGTTCGTTGGTGAAAAAAACCATTCAGTCTGGGTAAAATTCATGGGGATAACAGCAAGTACAAGCAGATCATGATTACTAATTCACTGCAGCATTCCTGGAACATACTGTTTCCATTCCTGGATTGTTACATTGGCATTTAAATTATTAAAGCTGCATAATAACAAGTAATAAATTCCCCTTGGAGGACCTGAAACATTCTGACATTTCTATTAATGAAAATACTTCAAAAAGATTTAAAAAAAAAAAAAATTAATGAAGTACCGTAGGAGCATGCAGCCATGCTAATGGGTTAACTACATGTCTACTCAGTTTAGGAAAAGATGAGTAAATTTAAAGTAAAGAGAGCTTGTTGGGATGCCTTTGAGTGCATTTTTCATTTCTTCATTCAGGTATGTATGTATTTACGTGGGCTTCTCAAGCCAAACTCTCTTGAGTCACTATTTTTCAGGAGTGCATTAGGATTGATGCAGTACACATTCTTTGCAGAACAGCTCTGCAGTGTGTTTTTCCAGTCTTGCTCTTTTACCCCCATACACATGGCTCGGTTTGGACCGGAATCGATTACAGCGGCCACGTTATGGTGTTTCATCTCAGACCACTGCCTCCCGGCCTCCGCCTGCGCGGGGTTGTTGTGCTCGGCCGCCTCTGGCGCGGGGAGGGTGGCGCGGAGGGCCAGCATCTCCCCCCCGTTCCGTGCCGCTGGTGCCGGGACAGGCAGCTCCCCGTAGCCCGCAGCCTGACGGGGCGCGAGCGCCGTGCGTGCTTCTTGTGGGGTTTTCTTCTGCCAGAATTTAGGTTTGTTGCGATCGCTTTTACTGCAAATGCGGAAGCCGTTCCAGAAGAAAACAGACAAGTTCACTCGGTGATAGAGGACCTGGTCCAGTATTGATGGAAGCCAAAGAAATGTTTCCATCGGCATAAGTGGAGGAGGCTGTTCGAGGAGGAGGCTGTGTCAGGAAGCTGCCTTGCCTTTGGCCGTGCAGCCAGCCAGACCGGCCTGCTTAATGGGCAGCTTCCAGCATCTCCCAAACCAGTGCTGGGTTTTTTAATCTGAATTTTAAAGAATAAAGAGCAGTGGTTGTTCACATACGTTATTGCAATTTGACAGAAAAGCTATTGAGCAAGGCATGACATTTATTTTACTGTGAGATTTCTCATCACACGCTGTTCCAATAGGGTACACAGCAAAACATAATCCATCAGTAAAGACCTTGGTCGTGGCACAGAGAGACTGTGAGATGTCTCTTCCCTCGGGACCTGGGTTATTTTTAAGCTTAATCCTATCAGGTAGTTTCTTGTTCTGAACTTTCTGGACTACTTACCCATGCAGTATTTTTAGCTTGTGTGCCTTCTGCTCTTCCCATGGGAAATCATGTAAGCTTTACTCTAGGAGCTGAAGGGGGAGATGAGCAAAAGTAATGGTGGACAATGGTGGGATGGTTCCTGCTGTTGAATGACTAAACGCACCTGAGGTGAGAAGTCAGCTTTTTAGAAGAGACCAAAAGGCTTCTGGTGCTCCTGCCTGCTGAAGGAGAACAACCCACCGCGCCTGGGTTCAACAGCGTGGCGATAAGGAGAAGGTTGGGAAGGTAATAAATACCCTGCCCCTGCATCAGCTGAGGGATTTAGGCTGCCTGCTGCTGCTGCTGAGAGCCTGTAGCAGCTGGGTGCCTCATTCTCTGGAGAGTTTTTGGAAAAAAAACCTCGCTGTCCTAATTGCACTGAGGAAAAAAACAGACTGGAGTGTCAGCTCGAGTATACATAAAAAACCAGATCAATTAGTGCAATTTGTTTGATGTCAATTTATTAATTTCTAGATGCGTAACGCAGATATTATTTGGTTGGGCACCTCAGAAAGTATACGAAGATTTGCAGATACAAGAGTGTGACTTGATGTCATTTTTCCAAAAAAATTAACCCTGCAAATACTGAATGAGCTGGGCTTGTCACTTTTCTTGTAACCATTGTTTTCAAGCAGACCGGTATCCCATATATAGGTTTCCTTCTTTTAAATACCTTCACAGCACAGAAGACAGATTGCTTCCTATAAACAGTTGCATGTTTTGTGCATATGATCTTACCTCAAAACACACTTCAAATATCGGTAAATACCTCTGAGGAAGGTTAGTAGTATTTGAAGTGGTGTGAATAAGAAATAAATTTATATTATTAACACCAGAGCAGCCAGTGTCACTCTAGTTGTCCATCAGTGTCCCCTTAGTTATCCATCTGGTCTAACAACTTCTTCTGACAGCTGTGAACATTTGTTAGAAGCTGGTGCTGAGGGACATTTGTGGAATAACTTGTCTACTGAGGAGGTTTTGTCTGTCTTCTTTAGTGCCACGGCAGTGGACGTGGAGGCTCACATGCACGCATATTGACAAGGAAGATCATCATATTTGTGTCAAAGATCTCATACTGCTCAGCATTAGTTTTCTTTTATTCTATAAAATAAATATATAAAAATGTTGGGATTCAGATAAGAATTTTTATTCACTCCTGTTTTGTTTAACTTGTATTATGCAGAGAATTGCACAGACTTTGGTTTTTGTACTATTTGCTCACGAACATGTCTTACCCTCCTGCCAGGGTGCAAAGCCTCCTATCATTCTCTGAAAATCACAGCTTTTGCATATAGAAATCAGATATCCAAATCCACACAGTGAAGGTCAGCAAGGGGTGTTCTTTACTTCTGTACTATTACTGCATTTTCCACTATGTGGTTTCTACATACTTACATTCTCAATGGTCATTGCAAAGACACTATTATAATGAAGGTCATAAGTCCATGGCCAAACAAGAAACAGGACCCACTTTCTTCACTTCAGACCACATCCTTAAAAACTCCAGGCGATGTTTGTTCTCCATTAAACAGCTCATCCTTTGGCAAGATACTGTCACTTGCTGATCTGTCTTTTTAACACAGTCTCTGCTTCTTCCTGCTGCTAACTGAATGTGTGCAACCCTAGAGATAGGCATGTCTTTATTACACCCTGTTATCCGTGGGCCTGTATTTGAGTCTGCTGTTTTTCTCAGAATGAAAGAGCTACAAAGTCCTTTAACTATTAAAACGGTATTTAAATTAAATTTAAGAGAAGCTGATGTCACTTTCTGGTGGAGAACAGCCCTTAGATACAGAGATTTACGAGGTTCTTCCTTTGCACATGGGGTCGACTTCAGTTTATATGATGGTTCCTGATGGTTCCGCTTGTGATATTCAGGATTTGGATCAGTAACCTGGGGACACATTGTGCTAAAGCTTTTAGTTGTGACAACCACCACTAGCGTCTTGCCCTGTGCCTTTCATATAATGTTATGCTCCTGAGCCATTGCAGTGTATGCAGAAGTGATTTAAGATGCTTGGCTGAAAGGTGCAGCTCTTTCCTCCAGGCCAGCTGTGTCAGGGCTGTTGTCATTTATTTTCTCTCCTCCTTTGTCATGACCCCAGTAACAAGGCTTAGTTAGCCGGCAGCCACAATCTGACTGCACAGAAATGCCGAGCCGAAGAATATTGATTCTTACCTCCGCTGTTGTCAAAGGATGTTCCTGTTAAGCTAGGTATAACATTATAAATTACAGCAGTAGCTATTTCTAGATGTAGCTACCTTTACGTATAAACTCCACACTCTGAGCAGCTCGCATGGAAGGCACTGTTGTTTTTTTCCATTATAAATTGCATTTCAGCTGCTGGTGCAGGCGGATCAATTTTGGCTCTTGATTTTCCCTTTTTTTTTTTTTTTTTGTGTGTGTGTGCCCCTGCACTGCTCTCTGGTTTTTAGACATCATGCCAAACTCATAATTAATCCGGTGTCAGAGGAGAGCAATAAGAGTTACCAACAAGGGAGACTAAAGCAAGGTACAGTTTGCGAATACTGTCAGCAGAGGAAGGAAATTTGCTTCTTCCACTTCAACCTAGCAAGTCTCCTAGGCCAATTATTCATGCTATTTCCCCCCCAGCTGTATTAGAAAAGGTGTAGTAAGAGCACAGCCTTGCCCGAGAGTCACTTTCTTCCCATTGCCTTACACACACTCCAAGGAATGGCTTCTTAGTCCCTGCAGCTCAGTCCCTGCAGCTGCAATGCACATCCAGCAGAATAACCACCCTGATAAATGTATCTCCATCTCTCTTGTTACTCTTATGTACAGCATTCCCTCCTTTTGCCTCCCCCGCCCCCATCCCAAAGGAAAGCAAAGGATAAAGACCAGCTGGGAAGACTCTCATCATTTCGTGTCATTTTTCTAATTAGCCCTTAGGGTCCCTCCAGGAGTCTCCATGGGGCTGAGCCTAATCAAAGGCTGGAGATGCCATAGGAAAGCGGTGCGTTCATTCAGAGAGCATGCTTTCCTCCTGACACTGCTGACACTTCCTTTCAAGCTCTTTTAAGTATCCTTGTAAGTCCCTTTCAAGTATTACTGCTCTTTTAACCTCCCTGTTTTCCTGCTGCTATCAAGCGGCAACGGAATAGGAAGTCTGCAGATTCTGCAGAAATTGCAATACTAAGGGAAAAAGACTGAGAAGTAACAGGACTTACAAAGAATATCCTCCTGCAGCCAATCTGCCTGTTCAGCTTCAGAAGCAAGCTCCAAAATGACAAGCCAAGTCACTAGCAGTTTCCATATATTTAAATTTAAATTTAAGCTGTATGTTTTGAAGTATGTGTGTTCAGTGTAATGCCAGTGGTACATTTTAGTTGGATCACTTTCTATCATTTTAATTAGATATTTTTGAACAGTAAGGCTCTGGTAGGAAACAGCCATAAAGGGAAAAAAGTCTCTTCTTTTGAACAAAATACGGTAAGATTAAGGCTCAGGAATGGTCCGTAGAATTAAAGACAAGAATCCTATGTGGGTACTAATAGTAAAAGTATTAACTTCATAGGTATTTGTGTGTAATAAGCCAGTATTGGTCAGCATAGTGAACATCTCTTAATGGAAATCAGTACAGATGGTCTTACAGAACAGAAAAGAGCAGGCATCGTGAATTATTTTTGAGAAGTCATTTTTAAGAATAAGCTCATATACGTCCTTCTGGGCCCACTTCTGGAGCACAACCTCTTTAAACTCAGGCACCACTTACCAAACTTCATCAGGAAAGAGTGATGCTCCTAAGCATCTAAGCAAGATGGTACTCAGTTTGGTGAAGAACCACCCAGAGATGGTTCTCATGCCAGTTCAGTCATAAATTCAGAGATAAATCAGTCCTTTCCTAAAAACTAAAGGAAAAACTTCAGTTTTTCTAATTAAAAAAAAAAAAAAGTTAAGCTAAAAATCACTTCAGTTCCTTTCAGTAGTAGAGGCTGGGTGTCCATTCCCTGATCTAGTCTCTTCTCTACAAGCAATTTTCCTACTTCAGTTTCCATCCTGCTTGCTTTATTTGTACTTTGTGACTCGGCGGGGACGAGGTGTAGGATCAGAAGTTTTTAAGAGCAGTCCTCTCTTGGCTTCCCACTTCTGTAGTACTTTCTTGTTATCTGAATTTAAGAGGACTAATGAGAACTTTGAAAGAAAGGAGGCAGCAGCATGCGCTGCTGCTCTTTGCCGAAAATCGAGTTTTGCAACAGTAGAGAGATGTGTGCTTAGGTAATCTTTACCTAGAGGCTGTCATCTTTTTATCATTATGATCCTTATGAAATGACTTGCTGGCATTATTTATTTATTTGTGACATTAATTTTGTTGTTTCACTTTCTCTGAAAGTCTGCAGCCCGTGGGAAGGATGTGACTTAAGTCTTTCCTCTTCCAGAGTTTTCATCATTCCAGGACAATTGCAGGCTCTTCTGCAACAGGAGCCAACTTTCCTTCAGCAACAGTAGCAATTCAGTTCCATATTTTCCCCGCAGTTCGCTGCATCAAAAATTTGCATGCTGGTACTTAATTTCTTTCTCACTGCCTATAACCTCAGTCCCATCCCTGCTAGCCATTTTTGTTAGTTAATAAGATGCTCCGCCGTTTAGTTAGTGCCAGTTCCCTGTTTTGTACTGTTAGCTTGCTGCAGGAGCCCTGTTTAAGGTGTCAGCTTGCGTAAGATGCAGTTTTTATGCTGCTGAAAGGCAGATTTGCTGTTACTACAGTTACAGTTTTAAACATGAGAATTCCCCAAAGAAATTCTGACTTTATTCTTATATAGCCCTGCTGTGCTTTTTCACAAAAAATATGCACTGTAGGCTTTCATACTTTTTCTAGATAAACATGAATCAGCAAAGCCACATATGCTTTCAATGTGACAGAAAGTTGTTGACAATATTTTTCTTTTTTTATCAAAAAAGGCCCAAACCCAAGTTTTGGCCGGAGCAGCGAGAGAGTTTTTTAAATTACCATTTTGGGGCATCCTGCCATCTTTCTCAGTGCATGCTGCCTTCCTGTTTATGCCCTTCACTCTCCCAGAACCCACAGAGGGGGGAAAAAAAGGCTACAACTCATTTCAAGCCATCCTATGGAGAAAGGTGGGAGATATTGAAAGTAGTTTCATGGTAAATACACATGTCCTGTTTAAAAGTAAATAATTTCTCTCAGCAATGCCTTTTCAGCTTACTGAGCTTCCAGAGAGCATTAAGGGCTATGACAAGTTGGCATTGCTGCTGTGGTATCGTAGCAACTCCAGCAAATCAAGACGGCACCCTCCAACAATGAATCATTCATTTAGAAACCATATCTCCTCTTTCCCTTAGTTGTGAAAGATTTATTCTTTTCAGGAGGAAAATTTATATCCACCGTACAGACGTGGGCTGCACAATACCTCGTGGAGCGTGTACAATAGCTTTGGAGGGATTGCTCAGGGCATCGCCCTCTGCCAAGGCAATAGTTTTGAAGAAGTCTGAAAAAGGCAGCAGTGGTAGCTGTTTGGATATCTGCCACTTCCAAAGCTGCTCCCCTTCAACCTCTGCATTTTACCTGTCTCACTGAAGGGAATGAACATCACATTGTTATAACCTTCGGTTTGTCTTCTTCTGGTAAGGTAGGTGAATCGCCTACTGAGCTAGCGGCAGAAACTAATGGCACTGCCAAGTTAGTTATTAATAATCTGCCTCTAAAAAGCATCTAAGCTATAAGCAGGAAAAAAAAGAAATAATTATTTTTACTAGGAAATCCCAGCTGAGCACATCGCTAAGAAACACATCAAAAGACTCGGCTTAAAACACACTAAGTCAGATTTCCTAAACACTGTTAGACACCTTTGAAATCAGTTAGATGGCTGAGAACCTCCGTTAGAAGCCATCTAAACAAGAAGTCTGTGAAGAAGAAAAGTGCCTTTCCAGACCCGTGCCTAATTGATGGAGTTAATAACAGCATCAGAGCACATCCCTTCTTTTTCATTTGATGTGCAGATTGGAAGTGAGGATTTGGGTTAGGACAAGTAAGCCTGTTCAGTTAAATACAAACACAGAAGTTAAATGTCTGCACAATAAGAAGTTATAAACTTATTCTAGCACTGGAGTTCAGCCCTTCAGGGAAGTAATATAGTGAAGTAATTTGATTAAACTGACAAATACAGGGATATGTCATACTTGGGCTTGTTGACAAAAAAGTAAACAATAAAAAAATTGCTTGGGCATTCACTGTAATCAAATTTTATTACATTTGGCATTTCCTAAAATGCTAATGCCCGAATTTTGTGATTTTACCAACAGTTCAGCTTTTCAAAGTTGACAGCAAACCAGATTCAAAAATCAAAACATACACTTCAAAGGGTTAAAAAATACAAGCTTTAAATTTTAAGCTAACGAACAGATATTTTTTATCAGATGTAGATTGCTTTAGTGGTTCTCAAGCACCAGGCCTGATGCGTTTTGGGTTTTTACTTTTAACTTGGGTATGGCAAGTTTTTAAGTAACGCTGGTTGAAAGAATTTACTGGATTTGAAAGAGAAGGTGAAAGAAAATTTGGCAAAACCATTTCTTCTGTGCATGGCTGAGCTTTTCAATAAAAAAAGCCCTCATGTCCCCTTTCCCTGCCTCCAGCTTTCTTACCAGAGCTGTGCAGGAGAACAACTATGAGTGAATAAAAGGGTGGTTTCATTGGCAAGTACCCTCTCTTTTTCATTGGGCACAGAATGCCTGATAATTCAATTAAGGTACTTTACATGGAAGGGCTTGCTATCTGCTTCATCACAGTTTGCTAAGCTTTAAACATAGCAACTCTTTGTGCTTTGTTTGTAACCATGCAGTAGTGGATAAATAAATTGAGTTCGATCATTCATTGCTGCCTTAAGGAAGCATCAAGTTATCTGTTACACTTCACCATAAAATAGGATAGTAGACAAGTGACAGATAAGTTTTTTTGAAAAAGCACGTGGACATACCTTTCAAAGCTGTAGTGTCCCAGTTTTTTTTTTTTATCTGAGGGCCTTTTGTTCCTGTTTCAAGGTGAAGGAAATAATAAATGCTGAAAAAGTCATGATCGGGGTTAAACCTACAAGTATTTTAAATATAGCGGTTGAATAGGACTTCTGATGCACACGAAACTATTCAGATACATCTTTGGTTCTAGGATCATCCCCGTCACAAATAGCAGTTTCAGTCAGTACATTTCAGCCCTTAGTTCATTTTCTCTCCTTTCTACCATCAGAAAGGACTGGGAACAGTATTTTCAGGTACTATGATGTCTTCATTATGTGCAGTGGTGCTAAGCAGTGTTCAAATATAGAGGAGGCGCTCCCTGTCCTAACAGGTCTTGAGAAGCAAGGAGATTAGAAGGAAACATTGCAGCACTTATAAATAAGGCTGTGGTGTGGCTTCCAGTTCCTTAGATTTGTATGGCATATGTGCATTATTTTATATTCACCATCCCAAAAAAAGTTACTAGCTTTCTAGGGAATTGCTTGTATCCTCAGTCTTCTTTGGCAAATAAGGGAGAGAGGTTTGAGAGGTTAACCTCTAACAGAAAGGTCGGTAAAGGTTTGACTATTCACTAGGGAAGGAGGCAAACCACCTAATTTTCCATTTCAGATCTTCTCAAATTGTTCAGTTGAGTTTCAGCCTTAGTTAAATAAAACTTCAGAGCAGTGGTTTAAACCCCACTGTATGGTTTGGCTCTAAAATCAGAACTTTGAAAGTGTTGTTAGAATTCATAATATAGTTCTATTTGGGAGTTTTTACTTAAAGGTGGATGTATTTACTTTTTTTTAATTAATGTAATCCTTTGTTTCTTGGCTATTAGTACCTTACAGTGCCACCTCTGAACAGAAGAAAAACAACACTGAACTTCTTCTCTACCCAAAGGGGGAAGAAATTTCTCTCTGTAGAACCCGTGTGACTGCTTAGACCATTATGTTATCTTCACTTAGAAGTGAATACTCTCTTCTTTCTATCAGATATCTTTTAAAGCTATTTAGGCTTTACATCTCTGGGGAGTAGAATGGTAGGTTTTCATTCATCCTCTGCCAGACTGGCTGTATCAAAATTTCAGGTCCAGCATTTGAAGTCACGCCTGCCCTCGTGCCCATGAAAAACCGAAGACACTTTCATAGCCTAAATGAAATCTTAGTCTTTATGACCTTTTCCTTGTTATAGGAGATTGTTTTTTTGGACTATGGCCTCTGGCCTTCAAGAGTAGTATCAGATTTTTCCACTCATGTGCTGTGAGTACTTAGTCATCAGGAAGTACACTGCCAGACAAATCATAGTTCTGCCTTTCCTGTTGTCACTTTTTAGTACCATTCTTTGAACTATTCGTTTGCTGATGAGTTTTTCAACAATGAATTCAGGGGAATAAAGTTCATGATTCCCCAGTGAACTGCTTACTGCTCATCATATTTCTTCAAAGTACTGAAAAAATGAAGGGATACGCTCAGTTTTTAATTACTCAAAAGATGTCCAAGTTTGCTCCTCCTTCCTCCAGACATTTACAGGACGTTTATCCTCACTTTAGCAGTCATTCACTCTCTCAGACATGCAGATGAATACCACTCCCAAAGGGGTAAAATGAATAAACTTTGGTTCATTGACTGGCCTGTGGTAGGAAGACAAGAAAACTGTAAGAAACCTTTCCATCTAGGTCTATTTGGCAAGAAAGGAAAAGGAAAAAAATACAGGAGTTGCTATCTTCAGGAATTCAAGACTTCTGCCCTGGAGTATATTAAATTTAGAAAACATATTAACGTACCACAAAACCCACAGGACAGATTTCAATTGACTCCACCTAGATTTTGGTGGCAAAACATCCTGGCCACATAAACCAATGGAGCATTTTGTGTGGAAAGTTTGGCTTCAGCAGTTATTACTCACAAGTCAAAACAGAAAGATTTATTTCATTTTCCATTTCAGTTCTCCTCCATCTTCTAACCTCAGGAGGAGAGCTTCCTTAGTTTCAGTTTATCCAGACGCAAATACCTATAGAAAGTAGAAGGCAACAAAGAATCCGCCCTGAAGCTTCTTCCTGCTGCATTCTTCATGCAGAAGCTTGTTGGAACTGATCTCTGAAGTCAGAGAGGACTCACCTCTGGCGCTTCTGCAGCTGCTGCACAAAAACAAATGCAGCCATTTTTATGATCGGGCATTTTGGCTAAGTTTGTCCCAGTACATATGTTTTCTAAAAGTAATATTTTAAAGCAGGTAAATGCATTGGAAGGGACTGGTTTAAGGTGGGCAGGCTCTGTAGCCCTTGAAGATCAAAAAGTTACAGGCAAATAAAAGAAAGTTAAACAAAACCAAATCGTGAAAAAAAAAAGGGTCTGTGGGTGGTGGTGGTGTTAAGGAAAAATTTCTTTCCAGTGGACAGAGGTACCAAACTAACCAGGATCTTTTTAGTTCCTAGCCTAGAGTAATTTTGAGTAAGCTTCAAACCATTCTGAGGCGCAGCTGCTGGCTCCTATGCCTAGCTGGTGTAGGAAGTTTCATGCCTTTTCCTATATTTTACCCACTTAAAGTCTTCCTGAGATTTAAGCAGGGGAAGAAGGACTCAGATGCTGTCACACTCTTACTAAAATAAAATTCAGAGCCTGCATCCTTCCAAGCCTGAGCACCTTATTAAATGCAGAGTCCTCGTGATATTTCTCTTCTAAAAAACGCAACAAGAAGTCCTTAATCAAATTTCTCATTATCTTGGCTTGCAGTGCACATACAGTTATCTCCATTATATCTTTTAATATATATTCATCTCTTCTGTTTGCACATGTAGTCAAGTAAAAACAGTGATGCTCATAAAATATTGGTTTAGCTGATGCTAAAGGAGATAACTTGGGAAAAGGCTAATAAAAGCTGAAGCCAGCATGATTAAAGAAAAAAGGAGGTGATTCCTGTAAGTATAACGGTACTGAATGGTGCTGGCAGGCTGGTGCCACGTGGACACAGTGTACAGAGAAAGAGGAGCCGGGTGCTGTGGTGGTTGAGAGCACAGGAAGGTAGGGGTGATGTGGTTGTGGCCCATCCCTCCCTTACAGGCTTCTTTTGAAAGACTATAAATTTGCCCTCTTACCTGTTGAAGAGAAGAGTAAACAGGGAGGTAAAGAAAGAGGAAGCTGTAACCATAGCATGGGGTGACAGCCAAAAAAGGACTATCAAAAAAAACCCCAAACCAACAACCTCCCCCTACATAACAGAGCTGTTGCACACACATATCAGGCTCTGAGCAGCACTGAAACATGCTGCCTCAGAGGCCAGACCAGCTGTTTGGTGTTAGAAAACAGCTGGAGAGGGAGGGGAAGACACCTGTGGGACTGGAGGTGGAGCACCTAAGCCAGAGTCCTCTGCTGAAGTTGTCTTTAGGAGCATCCCCCACAAAAGGAGGCAAGGCCCACTCACTTGAAAGCGGGCTTTTGGGGGTGTTTTCTTGTCCTTATGCTGTGCGTTTTACTGAAAGAAGGCGTGGAATGGGACGAGACATCCAAGCGACATTAGTGCCTGTGGAAATTATTAAAAAATAAGATGCAGGCACCCCTTTGGTTTTCCAGGTCATGTTTCCCTACCTTCAAGCTCACAAGTTATACATTGCTGAGAGGGATTATGCCCTGTATCTTTTTGCCCTTGTTATCTCTGGAAGAAAACCAGTTTTCTGTTTAGGCAGTTAGAGAGCCTCCTTCTAAACTACAGCCAAAATATATCCAAGTCGTGTTTATACCCATTTTTTCTAATGCCAGCACTGTCTTCTGAATTGAATGGCTCTTCCCTGTTTTTTCCATCATGGTTATGTTGAAATAGAGCAGCCTCTCAGCCTTCCCTTTGCTACGGAAAACAAGCTCTTCTGGTTTCCTCTCACTTGATCAGGTTTCTCTGTACCCCTGGATCAGCTTAGTAACCTTCCACTGAACTGGGGATGCTCTGAAAGCCTCCTTGATCCGGTGCAGAGTTATTCCTGCTGTTGTCTTAACAAGGCCTTCAAACAGCAAAAATATTTCTACCAGAAATGCCTCACCAGACCCATTCTCCAATTGCATTTGCCTTTTTCCATGGCTGCACTGCACTGCCGGTCAGTCATTTGGCAACGTGTTAGTACATCCAGTCTAACTGGTGAGTTCCTGGCTCATGGCAGAAATTCTTGTTATTAGTCCCCAGTGTTTGGCTTGGCATTTTCTACGTTTTTTTCATCCCATTTTTATTACACAAGTCTCAAAGTCATCCGTGCCGCTGGTACTTAGAAGATCTGCATCCTTAGCATATGTAATCTGCATATTCACAGTCTCTGTGATGTGGTGAATGAAAATTAATGAAAACGCTAAAGAGTATCAGCTTGATGTTCAGGAGCCCCACCAGTAAATTCCTTGGAGGCCGGTGCATCTCCTTTCAGCATTGCTGATTGCATTTCTCTTTGAGCCAGCCCCGTAAGCATTTCAGAGGTCCTCTTCTAATCCATGTAATTATTCAGTCTGATGAATCCTCTCCTATGTGATACCATATCAGTGCTGTTACCTAATCAGATTGTACAAACATCAGCATGACAAATTAATTAAACCCCCTGCAATTTCATGCACTGGTTCTTTCAAAGGTTTGTAGTGTAGACTGTCTAGCTGCTGTTGTCTGGACCCTGCATTAAGCTTGCTGAGTGAGTATAGCTTTAACACGCAGCTTTGCCCGTGCTTGACATCTCTGTATTTGCTGAAAATACAGTGGGGAGATATTCTTTTGATTTTGGAATGATATTTATTATAGTTTGAACCATTTCAAGTGATAATAAGAGGAGGAGAGTCTTCTACTTCATTGGCTGTTTTCTGAACCGTTCGTCATTACTTTTTCTTCCATGTAAGAACCACTTGAAGATTTCCTCCCATTTTTTTGTTTTCACTGTTGCGATATGCAAGCCTGCTTGTTTACTTGATGTGGGCAAAGTATGTAACGTGGTCAGAATGCACCGAAGTCCCAGTGCCAGCAGTACTCCCACAGACCTGTGCAAAGGCATCTGCAGCAGACTGGGATTTTTTGCGAGCTGAAACCAGCAGTCCTGCTTCCCACTGACTTGGTAGCATTCCACCATGAGGTCCACCGTCGCCTTGAAAATGAAACGTGCGTGTACAGCCAAATAAGCTGGTCAAAAGAGCATTTGCAATAGGTGTGCAGCTTTGTTTCCTCCGGTTGACTTGAGGGTCTCCTCTGTTCTTACTCCTGTCGGTAGAGATGCAGAGGTAGAAATGTCTGCTGCAGCAGAAAAGGGAAAGATAATTACTCTTAGCCAAAGGTCTTGAACACTTCCAGGGATGGGGTCGTATTTTTAATGTCATGAAGCATAAGGACTTAGACTGTATGTACAGCTTCAAAAGGGAATATCCATTCTTGTGCTGACCTGGATTTCGCTTTCCTCTTTTAAAGTCTATTTATTCCAAACTGTTTTGTCCTGATGGGAAATCATAATTGTCTAGGACATGACATAATGCTGGCACTGAAATAGCTAACAAATGTGTGATGTTGTTAAAATCAGGTTCTTTAGTAGCACGAAAAAGGAAAGACTTCTGGTTAAAAGCAAGTTATTGAAATGCCCTCTAGTACCAATATGATTAAGGTATTTTGTCTAGGTCCACTGTAGGCTTGCTTTCCAGTTTATAATTTGCTGTAGGCAAACAACCATCAGGGAGAACTCCCAGTCTGGAATCAGAAAGTTGGAGAGCCCCTTGGCGAGGGCTTCCAGAGTCACAGGGGCAGTGACTCACTCACCAGCCTCTGCCTAGTACCCACCACGGCTGTGGCACCTTGGCTTGCTTCACATGGACTGCCACAGTACAAAGCCTTCTGAGTTCGTGGGTGCTGCAAGCCACTTTAGTTCTTTGGATCTCCAGAGAAGAATGGTAATCCTAATCTGAACCAGTATTTTAAAAATGAAATAAACAAATAAACGGCATTTATACAGTTCTTTCATCATAGCACAATGTAAACAGAAACGCTCCAAATAAACATTGCTCTGAAATGTAAAGTTGCCCAGAAGATTACAGCACCTTTGTGTACAACCCTTAAATATGCAATGTAGGAATTTAGGACAGAATGCAAAGGCAGTTATCCAAATCATACAAAACAAGACATGTGACTTTCACATGATCACAGATGCCAGGGTTGAGAGTTGACAGCACCCTTTAAAAGATACTACCTTCGGGATATGAAAACAATATTAAATTCAACAAAGCCATTCTTAGCATCACCACTTCCTGTAGAACTTTATCGTTCTTTCTTTCTATTGCTGATATAATTTCATCTGTTTAAGTTTGTGAAGCTGGGCAAGATGAGAGGGGGATGTCTCAACACTTGATGCATCCTTTCATGTCTTCTGGTAAGACACCTGGGGAAGCAAAAACACTCGCTATTCCTCAAGCAAAAACCATTTTTGAGTTGCAGTGAGTTCAGAGGCTACTGGATCAGGTTTTACCATTTGCATAAAATAGCATTTTAAGTACATTTACTTTCCATTTGTGAAATATGAGCTTGAAAAAAGAAGCTAATGTTTCACGTTATTACCATACTACTAGTTGGAGCCACATCTCGAGAAGTCCTTGTGGCTGTTATAAAATTCTAACCGAAAATATAATGGCCTTTCTCAAAGGCCTTTGCCTTTTTTTCCCGTTGCTTTTTACTTTATAGCCCGTGTTTCTTTCCCAGAGATGCTTCTGACAACATGGCTTGATGTTTAGTTCAGGTCCATTGACTCCTCCAGAGCCCTTTCTGCCCATCAGCTGGCACCTGCCAGCACCTTGCTGGCTGCGAGGGCGAGTGCTTTCCCAGCGCAGGATGCCCCTTGCTGAGAGACCGCCCTATCGCTTCCCATCCCTGAGAAACGAACGCTGACTGCAGTTAGTCAGGAGACCGGCGCGGACCTTCCTGCACCCTCAGCTTCACTGGTAGTTTGAATCAAGCGCTGTCGCTCCACCAGGTCTGGTAGGAGGGGTCCTCTGTCACCAAAACGCCTGGCGCGGGGCCGGGGCTGGGATGTGGTCTAGGTGTTTGCATTGCGAGTCTCCTTACAAAGGCACGAAAAGTGTGCCAGTTCATCCCGACACAGCCAACGGTACATCCACTGGTGCTGTAGATCTTTCTCCAAAAGTTGGAGAGCAGAGGGGGAACACAGTTTTGCTAGCCCAAACTGGGGCTCAAGAGCTGATCCCCAAATTGGGGGTGCAAATAAATACTATGACCGAAAGAGATTCAGACTATTCTTCTTTGTCCTGTGCTATTTGGGTTTCAAGATAAGCGTGCAACAGAGCTTCAGAGTAGAATTGCCTTTTAATTTTACAATGCCTCTAATTCAAGGCTCTCCAGTTATAAATCCCCCCAGTTTCAGGGAGAAAAGGCTTAATCCGCTAGATACCAGTGTGACAAGCATCTGCTTCCTCAAAGGCATCTTTATTAAAAGGAATCAAGATAGTCTCCTGGGGGAAAGACATCACGAAAGCTCTGTAATAAAAAGAAATACTTTATTTTCCTTAAAACCTTTTGATCAACAGCAGCAGCTTTATTACTGGCTGCAAAAACCAATTTATAGTATTTGAATATGCAATTGAGCCAGTCTACCTTTTGTCCAGAGTGAAATAAGTCATATAGCTAAAAAAGAACATTAAATCTTTCACCCAGATTTTAACTGCGTTTGTTTAAGAGATTGTTAATTCAGCTACAGAATTATTGTAGCTCAGTGCCTAATATAAAATGAGATTTTGGCACTCTTGCCTGGCGTTGACAAATCGGTCAAAGTGGTAGCTTAAATTTGCAGTGACAGCAACAGTTCTTCTCCACTTTAACCTAAACAAAGGATTTTCCCCTATCTCAAGCATTAAAATGAAGTTGAAACATAAAGTCACGTCTTCCAAAAAGAGAACACAGAAGTAGTAAGGGCGTTGCCTCATGGAAAAGGAAATAAGCATATACATATATATACATATACATATATACATATATATGTATGTATATATACACATATATATGTATGTGTTTCCGCTACTTCTAGGTTTATGGAAATACAGCCCTTTTCTTAAGTTTGAGGCAATTTGGTCTTACCCCGTGGCAGGGCAGGAGGTAATCTGCACTGCTTTTAGAGCTCCTTCAGCTACCTGTGATGAGACCCAGGATGTACGAACGGCTGGAGCCCAGCAGGGTTTGTCTCGGCCGCCAGGCGGGGGAGCATGTACCTGCCCCACACCCGAGCCAGAGCTGCCAGGGATGCAGACAAGGAGGGAGAGGGTGAGAGGAGGAAAACATGACAAAGATCTAAAGCATCTGAGGGTAGGCAGCAGTGAGAGGCTGTTTTCTGTGACACCGTCTACTGCTCTTTGGTAAAGTGCACGGTATCCTAAAGAAAGCTGAATCTGCTGCTGAAATCCATTGGGATTTGTATGTTGCCCAGTAGCAACAGGTCTAGAGATATGTATTTCCTGGGGATTGGGCTCCAGAGCTCACTGGCTGTTAAGAATCCTGCCTTATGCTGTTATTACAGTAGAGCAACCAATTACAGGAAATTCACTGCCTGCAGTAAATATGACGTCATCCGAGGGAAAGGCTATTTTTGGATAATCTAACCTTCAGGTTAGACTATTCAAGAGAGGTGTCACGACACCTACTTTCACTTCACTCTTATCACAGTCATATTTTTGATTCCAGGACAAGAGTTTCAGATAGACAGTTTAGAAAAGATAGGTGCTGTGCGACGTCGCTGAAGTCTTTAAATACCTGAAGTAGACAACTATACTTTTACAATTCTGGTAAGTTGGTTTTGAGCATCTGTCTCTTTAGGATCACCGCTTCCAAATGACAGTGCTTTGGAGGACCATCCTGCAATAATCCTATAGCTCTTAGACTGCTGTTCCTAAGCTAGAGCACTTCTTGCATTCCAATAGAATGTAACCTGGGTTTAGCTCCAGTTATAAATTTTCCTTTGAGACCTGTGACTAGTATGAATAAGTTTCTTATTCTAGCCTGCTCAGAACAAACATACTAGATTATCAGCAGGAACATGACCAGAGGGAGTAGCGATTAAACCATCACGCAGCATTATCTCAAAGAAATTTTCATTTTCTTTGCAAGTGTGCCTTCCAGTTTTTGTCGTAAGACATCAACCAATGTTGACTGCCTCAAAGTGTTCCCACTACTACTCTACAAGGTCTGTTCCAGGCTCTCATTTCCCTGATGTCTGAAAGAATTTATCTGTCAAGACCAGCATAGACTCATTTGTTGCTGACCTTAACCTGGAGACTCAGCTGTCTTTGGCCTTCCTGGCACTTACTTCTCAGAAGTGTTCCGCAGTGGCTGTGGATATCCTAATTTTAGTTTTACTACCATGCAATTCAAAAAAACAGAGTTCTGTCAGGATCGCTGGGTGCTGTTGGCTTCATGCATGCCTCTGCAACGTTTGTATTTTAGTATTGTGCACCACCCCTACAAGACCTTCAGCATTCTATTTACCCCAAGATGGTATGCCCATCGCTGTCCAAGCCGGTGACCTTAGCATCTTCACATTTCAGAAGCTGTTTTGGGAGCACTTAGCACTTTTGCTTGACTGCCCTGCAAGCCTGAACAAAGAAAGCCCAGCAGCCTCTAAGGGCTAGAGTTTCACCAGCGCAGAAGCTGGAGCCCACGGAAGTGCGATGATGAGCAGAACATCCACTGCTTTCTATTGGTCCATCTCATCATGCTTTAAAAAGGAGGTATCCACTGTGCATATTATTTTTGGTAGAAAAACAGTGCTTCTAAATAAACAGATGAATGAGGATAGAATATGTGTGCAAGAAGGGTTTTAAACCCTGTTGTTAAGCCCCAAGGATGCAGCCACTGGAGTTTCTTGTGCTACACTTCTCTGAGGATCTGCAAATACAACATAAGCTATTTACACCCACAGTTTCAGAAACCAAAGCTGAGCTGAAACATGTCCTTTGTCTCCAGCTGTATTGCTGAGCCCTACCAGAGTTGTCAGTGCAGTCAGACAGAACGCAGGCAGTTTGGGTAGATTATCATAGAAAAATACCCTGTTTGGGTTTGTGTTCCTCCCTGTAAGTTTTCAAGTTTTATTAAGGCAAAATACAGCTAGTTACAGAGACCATCAACTTGTCCATAGTAATGTTGGTCCTTTTATTACCCATGTATCCAGGGCTTTGTCAATGAGAGTCTTTTTTCTTCTGTTTTTTTTCAGCCTTGTACCTTGTATTGTATTTTGTCCTCTGGCATTGAAGATTTCAGCAAAGGATAAATTGCAACCTATTGTTTTTGTAGACAGAGAAGCGTAGTGAAGAATTCACTGAGTCAGACTAGCTTATAGGCCATACTATGCTATCAAAGCAAGCCAGCTCAATTTTTCAATCCCCACAATGGCAATAGCGTGACACTCAACTCAACTCTCTCCCCCTTGGTAAGAATCTTGGCAGGATGCCTGTGGGAAGCCAATTTTGTATTTCATATTAAAGCAGCTCAGAGGTAAATTTTAGCTGTGCTGAATTAATGCTTTACATCCTGTGTACTTCCCTGCACATCAGCAACAAGACAAAAAAAAACCCAACCCAGGTGTGGGGAAGATAGAAAAGAGATTGCATCTCCTCTGACTTTGTGGAAATAGATGACTCAGAAAGCAGAACAAAGACTGGTCTTGGGGTGGGGGGACTGTGATGGCAGGCTGTTCTGGTGAAACCTCTGCACAATGTGGAGTACTACTATGAAAGGAGGATAGATAGTCTGTCTTCTTTGCCTTTCTTACCTCTTTTTAAATCCAGGAGTAAGGAAATATATCATTTAAGACCAGTAACTCAAACAGAGAACACACTAGGCAAAATTACCTGTTGGACTACAATGTTTCAGCATCAGTTTCACTTAAGCTTCTGGGAGTCCCTCAGTATTTTTACTGAACTTAACAAGTCAGGGTCTTGTGCTTGTATAAAACAAATGAAAATAAGCTAATAAATTTTAGCGATGCGATTCAAGTTGAAGAATTAGAGGGAGTGGGCTGGTAGAAAAATGTTCATTGCTATTGAAAGAATCACAATAAGAAGGGATCGTTGCATCAGGTCATAAGGAATGCAAGAATGAGAAAAGATGTTAATAAAGATAGTTTGAAGCTTGGAGTTAAGTCTGGTGTAGGCACAAGGCTAAGAGAGCATTGAGCTTATATATCAAGCATCTTGTGATGGCCAGTGCTCTGTTGCTGAAGGTGTCTTTGGAGATGCTGTTAGATGGCAGAACGCATTTAAGAATTACTGCGGCACCATTTATATTTCCTCAGTTAGTGGAGGAGCCCATTCACTGTGTGTCTGATCACCTCTTCAACTGGAAGAGATTTAAAAATAAATTTATTTTTTTTTTAATTTGGATTTTGTGAACCCAGGGGTGGACACCTCTGAAATTAGATTAAGTGTCAAATTATACCACATATTTGGCATAATCAAGAACACTCACAAAGTCACTTGTGGCTGCACTTTTGGTTAAGACACACTCCTGCCAGACACATAGAAATAGAAGTTACAAAGGCCAAGGATTTGGTGAAGATGTAACAGGATTAATTATTGCCAGGCATTTAGAGGTTAATCCAGTGAACCCCAGGCTCTAGGGTTTGTATATCCCAGTATATTCAGAAAGAATGCTTTTTTGTCTCCCTCCATAACTTATGTGTTCCCAGGAGGTAGAGAGGAAAAGTTTGAAGCATTGATACATGTACCATTCTCCCCTTTATTGTCAAGTCTAGTAAGGACAGAGTGTATCTGGCCTGATTACATTTCAGGTTAATTGGTATTTTACCTGTATTTCCATTATCATGTAAAGTCATTCATTATAACAGCAGCAATTGGGCTCCCAGCTGCCATGAGATCGCATAAGCAACAATAATCAGGTTCTCCCATGGCCTCTCGCTCTTCCAGGTCAGAGAGGGTATTTTCAGCCTTGCTTGTGTAGAAATATTACTGTGCTTCCCCCAGTGAAAGATAGGGGGTTTCAAAAAGAGTGCATGATTTCAAGAGAACCTTCTTAGTTATCTGTGCTCCGTACACCCACCGCCTGGAAAAACCCATGTGCAATAATTTCATTGTGAGTTGACTTGTTGACTTCATGTCATTGGATACTGAAAGAACCAGTCAAGGTATTTTTAAAACGACATATTAGCCAATCCTGTCAACACCACCTGCAAGAACTGGGAGAGAAGTTCAAGGTTCTCAAAACTTAGGCTGGGTGCATGGAAGATTAAATTTTCTGAGAGAAAAAATTTACTTTGGAGAAAGTCTGCCTGTTCTTCTTTTTGTCTTCCTCCACTCTCACGGCTTTACCACCCACTTCCCGTTTATTTTAAACAGACACATTAGATCAAATTCTAGAGGCAGAATTACCGGTTTAGTGAGACCATTGCTTTCTGCAGGTACTGGAGTATTGAAAAGTGCTGTAATAACTGGAAGTGCTTCAAAGCATGTTTTGTAATAAATTCGCCAGCCCTAGAGAAAGAAAATCACTGTCACTGTCCACACTTTGTTTCCAATTTCACTGAATAACTTTAATCCCATCATAATAAAGCTTGTGCAAAGAATAAAAATGGAAGGGAAAGAAAAGCAGATACAAATGAAAGGTTTTCTTACCAATGTTATGGACTTTGTTTATGATGGGAGTTGCCAGCAGCAGAAACACCAAGTTTGTATTTAGGCTGGTGATCTGGGTGCCCTCTATTTGTCGCTTCTAAGCAGTTAAGACATGAGCTAATCTGGCAGCTCTACACTTGCAGTCGCAGCCACTCACACCTAACAAACTCGGCTTTGTGTAGCCCAAACTGTGCTTTGCCTAGCCGGCCGCATGCTGGAGGCAACAGCTGCCTAATGACAGACCTTAACCAGCCCTGCTCCCTGCTCCCGACACAACAGCTGATGAGAATCACAGGCCTCAAATGTGTTCTGCTCCGCTGAAGTTGGGCAAAGCCCTAGAACATAAGTAACAAGTCCGTGCTGGGCCACATGGGGAGGTAAATGCTTTAAGAGTAAGCTAATGGACAGCAGATAATTGCATAGTGCACTAAGTACACATAAAGGTAGGGCTGTTCTACACGTTCAGGGACAGCTGGGCAAGCTCCCGCTTCTCAAGCGAGGCACAGAAGCCTTGTTTGATGGTCATGTGTATTTTTTGTAATCATAGTAGCTTTGACATGTGCTTTATAGATTGCTCCTTTTTGTGTTGGGTTTTGGTTTTTTTTTTTTTTTTTTTGATATAGCGCAGTACTGAGGAGGATGAAAGACCCAACTGCAATTATTTGCTTTTCTTCTTCTTAAGCCCAGCCATATGACGAGTCAAGAATTATGTGCATTTCCTCAGCAGGCTCCGTACCTCTCCTGTCTGCAGTGAGAAAGAGAACATTTACTCAAGCTGAATGAACAGACACTTGCTTCAGTTTGCTTTAGCCTTTCATCATGTACAAGTAATGTTCATTAAATGGCAGAGGCTTGGTTGCTTTACATATTTTGCCTAGCAGATGTATGTGATGACACTTCCAGGGAGCTCTGAATGACTAGAGGAGCTCCACTGACAAGAGAAGGGTTGCAGCTTGCAAACTACGCTTACTTTGGTCTGATGCTGGTTACTGGTGAGTTTGAACTACCCTGGGGGAGGGAGTGAGCAAGGGACAGACAACAAAAAGGTAGCTTTCCCTAATTCTGACATTTTCAACTTTTGCGTTACTAACTTGCACTTTAGTCACACCTAAAAGTGATTTAAGAAAAAAAAAAAAAATTTTGCACAGTGAGTGTCTTCCTTTACAGCCCCATTATCTGAAACCATTTTGGTCCCGTCCTGCACGTTGCCACTGAGGCTGAACTTCACCATCTCTGCAATCAAAACAGCCTGGATATCTATCACTGAACTAAGTGTCTGGAGGGTTTATCCCAAAGGGATCAGCAGCTGATTTAACAGGAGGTTCCTCTCACAGGGCATTCATCTTGGGAGGCTTCCGCTTCTTTGTTACACAAACCCCAAAATATCTGTTTGCATGGCCATACTCCAGCAAAGTAACCCACCCCTCCCAGCTGACTACCAGTTCTGGCTGTGGCAAAATTAGTAACTGTATAAACGATAGCAGCAGCACACTAATCTCTGGAACAGCCATCAAGTTGTAGGATAGTACATGTGATGATACTAAAATATTTTGCTGCAGTATTGACGGCCATAAATTTGATTGTTTGCTCTTGCAGAGTTTGCTGGGTAGAATTATTACATCCCTTAAACACCACATGGAAAGGGAGTTGTGAGGAAATGCAAATTATTTGTCTTCCAAGTAGGAAGACACAAGATCTTAATCAATAACAAAGAGTGAAAAGTGTACAGAAGTAAGAAAGCTGAAGCAATAAAAGTAGATTTTGCAGATCTGGCCTCCAGGGTCCTTTCCACAAGAGCCAGGATAGGAGAACAAGCCACCTCACAGTTCCTGAGGGAAAAAAATCATAGTAGGGTACTGCAACTTCCGTCTATGGAAAGAGAAATACTTACCCTTTTGCTTTGAGCTAATGACACAGGTGGTGTTTCCTTGTCTCCTGATACCTTAAGGACTTGAACCTATGCGATCTCTGTTGTGTGGTGCTTCACTTACACTGCTCAAAGCTTAATGCCCAGGAGCACACTCGGCACAGCTGGAATATAGACAAGATTTCTGTGCACCTAAAGTAGTTCTACATGTCTACTGAACCTGCGCAAGTCATACTTTGCAGATGCTTGTCCAAGTTTTGGTCTGTTTTAAAGACACTTTTGATAGCCTCTGCCAAATATCAGAAGTTTTCACCAAATGATGCATGCATTGAGATTTTTTTAACATGAAAAGTTTAAGGAAAATAGTTAAAAAATCTACAAAACCAGGCACATACCTCATTAATTTCCCCTATTCTTGCAATTGGCAAAAGTATTTGCTTAGGGTTTTTTTTTATTTTCTCAATTTGGGTCTTTGCCTTGGCTGATTTTTTCAAGGGGGAAAAGCAGACTTACACTAGATACAGGATCTTGTAAGTGGGAATATCAGGTGACCTTATGTGAAAAAACACTACTTAAGAGAACTATTTACTATATGTGAAAAAAATTAGAAACCAAGAACCTAGCATTATATGCAATGCATGAACTTAGAAATACAAAAGAAACAAATGCAGCACCTAAATTATTGAAAAAATATTGTTTTACTGTAAGTTATATCTATGAAAAAGCCAGTAAGAGCAGAACAGAAAGGGTGAAAATTGGAAGGCAAGTGGAGTTAAGTAATTCTTGCCATGAGGTGAAAACGTAGGTGACTTAGTGTCAAGGACAAGATCTTCGGAGAAAGCGAGGAGAAATGGTACAGAACAATGAAGCAGAAGATCCTTCAGGAAAGGAGGGGGAAATGTGAGAAATGGAGATTGAGGCCAACGCTGGCAGGAGAGCGTGTTTTAATGTGCAAAGGAGATGACCGTGGTTCTTCAGATGCCAGTTCTGGTTACATGTGAAGGTTCAGGGTGAGGGTGGCCTCTCAGGGTGGTTGCCCAAGGGAAGGTTGTGGGGTCTCCTGTACAGCATCTCCCAGATGTTCAGCCTGGGGCGGCGCTCTAAGCTGGCCCCCAAGGGCCCCTTCTGACCTGAACCTGTCTGTGTACTTTGGAGCTTAGTGAGAAGGTGTGGTCGTGGGGAGAGCAGCAATCTCCATTTCAGGAGGAGTGAGGTGCAAGCAGTATTTTAGCAGAGACTGAGTTAATGCTAATAAAAAGGCAATATGCCAGAGTTGTGGGACACTGACAGGTATGGGACCTGTGTAGATTAAATTTGCTGTGTGCATACAAGCAAGTCTTATAACAGTCCTTGCAGAGATTTAATTTATAAACATGAGAAAATATGATTTTATGAAATATGCAACTGATAGTTAATCAGCTTACTTTTTACTTTGGGGATATAATGTGAGGAAGAGAACAGAGCCTGTTTTCATGAGAAATTAAAAACAAAAGATAGATGCTCTAGATACTGTATCACTTGTGTTAAGGCAAATATGCTTCGTGCGTAGGTACATGTGATACGCATTTGTGTCCTCCCCAGCGCTTTCTGCCACTTTAAAGTAATCAAAATGGAACTCAGTAAAGAAATTATAGCTATTCCACAGGGCATTTTGAAGAGACAGGGAGCCAACCTTCTCCTAGTTTTATGTGTCTCAATTCATGTCTGAATTTTATTTGTCTATACTCATAGGCTTAGAAACAGAAATAGCTTTTGAGAGCAAATGAGTTTCTGGCCTCCACGTGAAGAAGAACTAAAGATAAATAAACTCAGCCTGGAGTTAGCCATTTTTCTGTAACATAATCACAAATGCTTCTCACCTTTGTGGATGAGCTCCCAGGGACACCTGAATGAAAAGCTCACATACTCCTTTGAGAGCAAAGCATTCCCTTGCAAGTTTCACCTTAAATACATTTTGGACAAGTGATTAGCATCACCCAGAGGGTACCAGGGAAGTCATAATGCAGGGGAATATCTCTGGCCTGTTGGTTTTGCTTCTGTCCTGTGCCCCTACAAGCACTGCTTGCCTAAAGAAGGCCAGGAAAAGTTAATGGTTATGGTCTCATCATAGCCATCAGTGGAAATGGCAGTGGTTTAGGTCTCCTTCATACATTCATTCCTGTTCACTACACACTACCTAGAGAATACATCCTGATGGGCTTCCCACCATCATGGCTCATAGCTCTCTTGGCTTCGGGATCAGTGTTGTCCACGTCCCCCGGGGAGGTGGCCATCTGCAGCAGCCGATTCACCCCTGCAAGATCGCTCCCTGCCGCAAATATTCTGGCACTTTGCCAAACATAGTTTTAAATGAGGCATGTTTTGGCTTCACTGAGTCTGGTTTCTTTCCTGTAGTCCTGCACCATTATCTTCTGTAGCCCCCTGGGGGTTTTTGTATTACTCTCTGTCTTGCTGTGCTGGTTGTTGGGCATGAATCTCCTCACAGGCAGTAGGTGCCCAAGGGTAGTGTTCCGTAGCTACTCTTCCAGCTCCCTGGCATGTCCTCCTCTATGTTCACTCTTGTAGCGGAAAGGATTTCCCATTTTCACCGGCTTCACTGTTGCCATGCTGCCCTAGTTATTCCTATGCCTCCTGGCTGTGCCGGTAAAAAGTGCAGTTCCCTGATGTATCCTGGATCAAGGGAAAGCAGTGAGCGCTCTAAAATTATGTTATTTGAATTTAGAGTCTTCATTTAAACACTTCCCAGGACACACTTTCATACAGCCTCGACACTGGATAGTGAGTGGGTAGTGTCAGTGAGGAAAACAGGGAGCCTGATCATAGTTGCAGTGTAGCAGGTGTTTCAGGTAAGAGTAGGAATCTTGCAAAAGGGCTCGTTCTTGTTTTCCATTGCTGCTCAGGAAGGTGAATGGGGAAAAAATTGTTACTGATTGCATTCTAGTCTTCATGGCTTGGCTTTTGTTTCACAGGGTATTACGGGCTTTCTTCGAGGCCATGTTCTCACTTAAGCAGAGAGAGAAAATTTCATTGAGATTTTGGTACACTAACATTTTTTTAAGATTTTTTAAGCCATGAGACCTGCCCTGCATTTCCAGTTTCTTTTGCATTAGGAAGCAGCAAGAGACAGAAGAACTTCAGCTCTCACTTTCAGGGCAGTCCTCCTACTGCTTCTCCGACGATGGCCTCTCCAGAGACAGGTCACATACCACAGGGGTGTCTAGGTGTCCCTCGCTCAGGAGAGGTGTCTCTTCTTCCTCCAGAGCGGGGTTCAGGGCTGTGGTCTCTTGCTGGGGACTGGGGTTGTTTCAGTAGGTTGAACCTGATGTCAGCACTTGCAGCGCTGTGGACAGGGAAAGCCGGAGGGGGTTCTCTTACTTACAGCTTTAGTAAGGGAGCCACGGGGGAAGCCAAGTGTTTTAATAGTGGACTAATGGGAATTGACCTCAGATTGACATTCCAGTCATCTGACACATGATCTACAACAGATTCTGGCTGAGAACTAGAGATCCTGAATTAGGACACAAGCGTTGCAAAAACCAAAACAAAATAACCCCAAACAAAACCAAAAAAGGCCCAAACCAGTGAACACTCCTCGTTCATTGTTTTCAAGCTACGTGGTCAGACTCCCTCTACCCCTTGAGGGCTATCTCTTCATGCGCAACATTTGGGCAATCCTTTTGCGCCAAGATAAATGTGTGCGTGCGACTTTTACCCCATTTTCTCCCACTTCTGTGTCTGTGTCCGTGGAAGTCGTAGGCTGACCTGTGTCAGAGGACTAGCTATTTCCCTCAAATTGCCTACCAGTGGGTCCTGCCTTTCTGAGAAACCCATCCAGAAGCAAAGCTGCAGATGGGGTAACACTCAGGTAGCACAGGCACAGTGCTCTGATGACGCCATGCTTTCAGAGCGTTGGATCTGTCAGGGGTCCCTCTGGCAGTGCGGTTCCCGCAGCGGCGACGGGGGAGGTAGAAGAGCCAGAGCCAGCTGGTACATTTGGTACTGAAGATTTCAATGTGATAGGATTTAGTAAATGAAAATTCAGCCAACAATCATCAGGAGAGAGATTATTTGACACAGGAGAAAGACTGTCCCCTACGTCAGCTTGCTCTTTAACTGGATACTTTGGCTCTCTTCCAGTTTCTTAGGGAACAGCAGGTAGGAAGATGTGGGGCGAGGGGGTACGTGTTACAAATGTTTGCTGAACCGAATATACAGTTGGCCAGGTTACTGCCAAATTGAGTGGGTTTTTGATGTCACCCTTAGGTAGCTAACTAGCTAGAACAGACTTGAAAACAGGCAGAAATGAGGCAGAATCACAGCTTCAAACAAGCTATTGGAACGTGCCAGCTTCCACTAGGTCACAGTCTGCTTTTCCAGGATAAGCAAAATTGAGGACTGACAAGAATTGCATTGCTTGGATTTTGCTTGCTCTTGCTTGAAACACATGCACTGGTCAAGTATTGACTACGTAGTCAATAGTTAACTTCAACTGAAGTAAAAAATGTGGTCTTCTAGTTAGATACAGACTATTGAAAGTCTACGCAGTACATAGGTAATAAAGCTTTTTTAAAAGCAGAAGAAAACATATACAATAGGTGTGGCTTTCTCAGTGGATTTTTTTATGCTTTTATATGTCTAATCCAATACAAAATAAAACGTCAGTCATCCAGTAGTCTCTGGGAGAGGAGAATCATGTGAGAAATGGTCAAACTCTATAGAACCAGCTTAACAGATGGACTTTGAATTTTTGGCAACAGAGGTGTGTGGCTGTAGATTGGAATCAAACCTTTTCGGCCAACATTAGTGAATAGTGCTGGAACCTCATGCAAAATAGGACAAGCTAGACCCTTGACATTTTTCTTACAGCTGTTGCTTTTTAAATCACTGCTTTTGCTTGCAAAATTTTATTGGATTCATCCATTATGCATGTCCTAAAAATTTGATAGAGGTCTCATATGTTCCTTCTAAGTGGATAAAGCCAGCTACAGTACCAAATTATAAAGATGTGGTTACTGGCTGGAAATGTCCTTAAGTGCGTTATTTGGTTTTCCTCTGACTTGAATCTTTTGGATGGGATTTTAAAAATACTAGTCCTCTCTGATTTTAGTGAATATTGGAGACAGCACACAGTTATTCATAAAGAAGGGCTCAAGGGGTTGTTACTGGGTCCTCTAGCAAAGATTTCATCTTTCTAGTGATAACATAATGTAGTATAGAAGACCTTGCATAGAAGCAACTGTAGATCTTGGTGCCTGCCCTTTTGAGAATTGTTTTAGGAATACAACTTACTTCAACTAGCCTGTTCATGTGCCTACCAGATTGTACACAGCCTGGAAGTACTGCGTGCTTTATTCTGTTACTTCTAAAAGAAGGGTCAGCAATGTCAGTGGCTTTGTTTTAATCATGGTTGATGAATAGGGGTTTACTGTGACATTCACCTACTACTGTATTAGGTTAGCTGTTCATTTAAAACTCAGGAGAAGGTGCCATCACCAATAGTCTTTCTTCCAGCATCTGTATTTCCTAGTTCTCCCTTCAAGCTTGGTGTCAATAAGTCAGCTGAAAGTAGGATGATATCTGAATATGTGTGATCAAGCTAACTTCTTATATTAAGTCTTGGAATTATTATTACTACTACTACCTAGTTCTGTGTGATTTTGTTGACATGCTACACAAATCTTTGTAGAGATACGCTCTGTTGCGTGTGAAACAAACATGGAATACAGATGCTACTGATAAAGTTTTATTATTGATTTTTGTTCACACAAAAGGTCTACAAAATAGAGTCAGATAAAAAAATGGAAACCTTGCCCTGGTTTATATTTTCTTCCTTTATGAGAGATTTAATTGGAAATCTAACAGGAAATTAGACTGGAAGATTACCAACTGCATGGCTGGCATGCCATGAAAGATCATGTGTCTGTGTCTTTCATATTGCACTCAAAGCAGCTTTATCAAGTACCTGGGATTTCTTATGGATTTAAGGATATCAAATATGACATCAACAGCCTCAGTTGCAAAAATATTCTAAGGTACGTGGGGCAAAAAAGCTACACAAGTTCTCGTATAGTGTTTTGGAAGTTGAGGATGAAGAACCTTTTACATTGTCATCTTAAAGTGAAAAAGGAGTAAGAAAGCTACAGAAGCTAAACCATCTGTGCAGCACTATTGACTGTTCATTTCCTATGGATTTTTCCAAAGAAGCATTTAGGAGGACTGCTTTTTCAGGGCTAGCCTCTAGAGGATTTCATCACGTCAGCCAACCATTCCACAGGAGTATAAATTAATGGCAACATATCTCTCACAAAAGTCCCTTTTGGATTTCGCCACTTTACCTTACCTGGTACACAGTGTGTCTCTGGGGGAAACTACTCGGAAGGATCTACATGGGTGTCATTTGTTCATACAAAAGAGATCAGAGTTCAGCCTGTAAAACCAGAGAGGGAGAGAAAGAGGAGTGCTCAAGTCTTTCTGTCTGTCCTACTTAGGTGGAAAACTTAATTACACCAGGGCCAAGGTCACAGGGAGCTAGTTTCGCTGGCTTGAGGACTGTGCTTGGCAAAGATTGTCTCTCTGTAGAGGGATTGTAGTGCCCTGCCTCCTGACAGAATGTGCTTTCTTAAAGCCACGTTTATCCCAGGCACCTTGTCAGAAGTGGATTATCGTCCTCCACAGACCCTGGCATTCAGTAGTTGTCCAAACCAGGAAGTAAGCACTTGTGCTTGTGAAACTGTGCTGGAAACAATTCGGCTGTTTACACGTGACGAGAAGCTTTTAAATCAGACTACCTGAAACTGCTTAGCTGTTTTTCTTTAAATTGAAGCTGCCAGAAATACTTCCCTGTTGTCAAAAGGCAAGTGGGGGGAAAAGCTATGATCAAGGAACCCTCTCTATGGCATAATCTAAGGCTATTTGCCTATTACTGGCAACAGCAACAGGGAGACTCAGCGTCTTTAGGAAGTTTAAATGAAAATATTATAACTCCGTATACACCTTGATATCATTTAGAACTTCATTACAAGCATCATCACAAAAGACAGCTAAGCTTGACTATTCCTTTCAGGGGCCACAGTCTTGTCCACAAATTGTTTGGGTACAGTTTTAGGCACTCACTAGTGGTTTTGGCATCTGCAGATTAAATATAATTTGAACTTTTTTTGTTGCAATGGATGGATTATCTATACCCCAGAAAAGGTTGCATATAGCAGCCACAGATACTCCATATCTAACACATGGTATTTTCAGGAAGGGACAAACTGGAGCAAGACAAGTTAAAACATTTGGAGCCTCAGGTGTTCAGATCAGAGCACATTGCAAGAGATTTGGCAGATATTAAAGATGGAGAAGTTGGTATTTTCTACAGCTTTTTGCTATGTTGACAGTACAGCTTTAGTTTCAAAAATTAAGCACATCTCACAGAAAGAGTAGAAAATAACAGTAGGAAAAATGCTTATTTCTGCTGTGGGGGTGCGTTTTCTTTTTCAGTCAATGGGAGTTGCTTGCTTAGATGGTCTTTGGAGGGGGAAAAAAAAAAAGTTAAAAGACTGCAACAAAAAGAGTCTGCTTGCATTTGAAATGAAAGGACTTAACCGCAATTACCTGATGCTACTGTGCCTGGTTTGTTCATTCAGAAAAAGCAGTATTAGAACCGCTGTGTAAGTGGATAGACTGAGATTTGGAGGGTGGCTTGGAGAGATGTTCCTGGCTGGCCTCATTGCCATGGCCGTGTCAGCACACATCAGCTGTAACCCATAGGAGCTAAATACTTGTGAAAACAAATCATATTTCATCCTTCATGCTTTTTGAATCGAATCTTGTTTTAACGGTTTGCTGAGTGTATCAGATGATTGATGCTGTCACACTGCAGGTAAGATTTATCATTCTGTCATTTTTATTCAATATTTTAGAAGCATTTTGGTGCAACCCGGCATCTGAAGGAGTTACACATTTTTTCAATGTTCACCTTAGTTATAAAAATAATCCATCTAATTCTCAGTGATTTGTTGGCAGACATTTCCTAAATATGGACCTAGAATGAATTAGTAGGTTAGTTGAACCTTAATATGACTTGAAATACGTGTGCTATATTTCTTTTTAAATATGCTACAAGGAGATATAAAGGAGTATAGGATCAGACCTTGTGAAATACATGAAAGGAGAACAGATGTGTTCAGTCATGTGCATATTTGGCCTAGTTTCATAATAAACATCAGAGGATAGTATCAGCTATTCACAACAGTTTCATGGGATGTAGTGAAAAGCTCATTACCCTGAAAATAAAATTTAAGCTCCTGAAATTTCAGCATATAATAATGTCAGGGGGTTTACCTGTACAGATGGCCTACAAGGACTGTGCTTTGTTCAGTTCAGTGCTAAGGCCTCAAAGTGGCATTTAAATGGTCTTGTATTATCCATAATTATTATCAGGTCATAAAATTTCTCTAAAAAGGAAAGAGACCAACTTCTGGTATAGCAGGAGTTCCGTTATATACTTTAGAAATACATATTTACCTTAGTTCCCACGATGCAGTTTATCTTCAAGTCTACTTGACTAGAACTTACTGTCCATAGGAAATTATGAAGTTGTCTGTGTCACGCGTCACAAGTTACTGCTGCTGAGCCCAGAGATACAAGGTCCAGCTACGGGTGAAAACAATGAGAGCTGAACTTGCTTGTTCCTTCAGAAACCGCCTGCCGAACATTGTTTTTGATGCACTTCCACATGTGCTACATTATTTCCTCTTTTCCGTGTTTCAACAGGCCTTGAATAGGGGCATCGCTGCTGTCAAGGAAGATGCTGTGGAAATGCTGGCCAGTTATGGGCTGGCATACTCCCTGATGAAGTTCTTCACGGGTCCGATGAGTGACTTCAAAAATGTAGGCCTGGTGTTTGTGAACAGCAAGCGAGACAGGACCAAGGCAGTTTTATGCATGGTTGTGGCTGGCGCTGTAGCTGCTATATTTCATACCTTAATAGGTAAGGTCACTTCACGACTAGTCAACATGTATTTTAATTTGCTTCCCTTGCCTGTTCTTCAAACTGATGAATCTGTAGGCTTAAGATTTCATTTGTAAGTGCAGCAGGAGGTGCAAAGGAGATTAAATCTCTTGGGCTGGTGTCATGCTCATCCACGCAATTTTTATTACTTTTTAAACAGATTGTTAAGTGGCAGATTCCACCTCCTGGGCTTGCCTGCTGGGTGGCTTGATGTGCTGCTGATCTGTTTCAGTCAGGTGTGTAGGCAAAACTTTGTCATGGTTGACAGGTTGCATGAAGCTGATAGCTCAGTCTTACTGCTAGGTAGTGATGATCAACTAGCAGTATCTGCCCAAATGGGTTCAGCAGGGCTTCAAGGTGTGCTTGGTAGGTCTGTTTGTCAGAACACGGTGGCATTGTCAGCATACTCCCTCTGTACCTATGCCTTTGCTACTGATCTCACAGTACAAAACTCTAAGCAAGTAGGTGGCATCATGCTCATTGAAATATCAGGTATTACTCTCTACTAGCACTAGTCATCATCCACTTCTGTTGAACTGATCTGTGAGAGAAGAAGTAGTTACTAAACTACAAACTGAGACCAGCTCCCTGAGTTCACTCTGAAGAGAAGAAAATACACAAGCAGATACAACTGAACATAAAAAGTAAGGCAGCCACAGGATTTGCCAGTTCCTAAGAGCCTGGAGAAATGTGGTATCAACCCAAGCATCAGCCGGTACCACAACAATAAAAAGGCATGTGACCTGGAAGACTTCAACTTCATCCGCTCCAAGACCTGCACCAGATTCCCTGCACCTTCTGGCTCATTCCGCAGAGCTGAAGCCTCTGGACCTCAGCAGCGAGGACTAGGAGATGCTGGAGGAAGAAGCAGAGAGTGCATTGCATTCAACAGGTACAATCCTAGAAGCTGGGAGCTGTAAGGGATGGGAGGAGGGAGGCAATGCAACAGCCAGTGGAGGCATGTGTTGGTTGACAGGCAGCAGGACTGAGTTGGATGACCAGCAGTAGGGGGTCATTCCATTGCAGAAAGATGTAAAATGCGAGTGTGATGGCAATATCCAGAATTGTCATGAAATTACAGAGTGACCTGGCAGCAAGGCACCATTCATTATCAGGCTCATAGTGTCTCAAGAGCAGGACATGCCACTGGTCAGTGTGTGATTCTTGCCTGAGTAGGTACAAGAGCCATCTGGTCAATGCAAATGCCCCCTGCTCTTATCCTTTAAAAGACTGCCAGCTATATTGACCAGATTTATGTGCCTCCCAAGCACTCCAGTTTGTTTGACCATCATGTCTCTTATTCCACCACTGACATGGCAGCCCTGTGCTGTTTACTCTATGTTACGGTCATAATAAATGCTTACAGTAATGGCTCACTAGCCCTGGCAACTCTGTGCCAGCTGTTGCTGATTTTATAAGCTGAATCCATGCATTCGAGTTAATTTAATTCACCAGTATCTATTGTTCACTTCTTCAATATGTTTACAGTTGAGGCTGCTTTATGGAGTCAGTATTATAAACTTTGGGCCATTTGTACGTTTGGCTCTCATATTTCTTTGCCTGGTATGTTTCTTCAGCCCCCAGAGCTGCTATTCTAGTGCTCGCTTGTTTTCTTGGCAGTGCCGGTCAAAGTTTTTGGCTTTGCCAACTGGATAAAGAAATATTTTCTAGTCATCCAACATTTTACTTTAAGCTATGATAGATTTTAAGAAAATTTAAAGTATAACTATCACATTTCCAGGTGAAAGATGTAGCTGGATTTTCCATGTGGGACTTTTTATTGAAGGGAGGTGTTTGGGGCAGCCATTTGAAAAACATGCCAGGCAAGTTTCTTGTCTTTGCCAGGAAATAGAGCCCAGCTGAGTTCAGAACCTCTGAAATGCCCTTTCTGCAGATATTGGGAGAAAAAAGAGGAAAGAAGGCTGCACTTACCATGCTTTAAAGTCCTGAATTAAAGGGCTTCACACAATCTTTCAGCTGCTTATGGTGGCAGACTGCAAAATATTTTTTAGTATTTTAACTTGTCTATGCCTGAAAATATGCAAAGGCCACAGCAGAGACTGGCAGAGCGCCCGAGAGAATGGAGTTAGTCAGATTCTAGCACCAATTGCCTGGGTGATGTTGCCAAGTTTTATGTTCCAAGTTTCCTTTGAACATGTTTCAAATCCTGATTATTCTTCTCTGACCCACAGATGCACAACCTGCCTAACAGGAGGAAGAGAAGGAGTCCAGTGACAGACAGGCAGCCTCTTAGGACCTGCAGCTACTCCCCAGCAGCTGCAAGCCTATCACAGGCGATCTACGAGAGACAAAAATACAGGTTACTGATGCTCAGCAGATGAAAAACAGAAACAAATAGCACTCAGGGGACTGAATTTCTTCCACATGCCATGTGTATGGGGCTAAGGAAGATGACATGCCTGTCTGCCGTGGACTGTCAAAGGAACAGGGAAAAAAAAGCCCAATGAAATAAGGAGGAGTACCAAGAGTCAGAAGGACGAAAACAAGTGGTGGTAGAAATACAGTGACCACAATGAATCACCACATTTCCAACTGTGATAAAGACTGTTTGCAGTCTGCACACACAAGTCCTCCCAAACAGCAGCCTCTACGCGTTTGAAATACCAAAACAGGCCATTTCACCCACCTGACTCATGCTTCATTGCTTCAGCACCAGCTCCCCACTACTGCTCCCCCACAGGGGCTAACGCAATCCTCTGTGGGAGTGACGGGCTGAGCCAAACCACCCAGACTCACAGTTGCAAGCTCTGGGTCCCTAAGTTATCACCCCACCGTATTCCCATGAGTGTCCACAAAGTCCTCGCCGACAGTTCGTATCACTCCCCCGTACAGGTAACAGTAAGCACCAAGAAACTAATTGACTTGACCAAGGGGATTTGAAACCATATTCTCATCCCACTTACAATGCTGCTGCAAACCTTGGTCAGTATTCCTGCATCTGCTGTTTCAGTTGCGATCTGGAAATAGAAGACAGTATTCTGCCTTCCTTCCTTTGTGCGATTTCGGAGGCAGCTACTGCCACCAGTTAGGGTTTCCTGGTGGGCAGTTTGCTGCGTAGCCAGGGTCTAACGCATCTCATCATTTCAGAGATTGGCTTTTGGTGGGAATTTTGGGCTGTAAGAGAAAGGGTTCAAGATGCTAAGCCTGTCTGTACATATTTTTGACTTACAAAATTGCCAGCTTGGCAGAGGAGAGAATTCATTTATATAACATTATGCTAACATAATGCATTTCGTGGTGTTGCTGGTAAGCCCTGGTGTGCCTTAAGTGGGTCCCTTTAACACCAGTGTCATGAAAGACATGCATATTTTCTTAGGCAATAAAATGGCATTGTCCAGCCCTTTGCTAGTTTGCTGAGAAATAGTGTACTGAGAAAGTTTTAGTTCCTTTTGCGTATTAATATGACTTTGCACAGCTCTCTGAGGTTCTGGCAATTACAAGGCAGAAGATACTTTGGGGAAACATCCTCTTTGCTTAAACAGACATCCTTGAGTGATGCCCACTACACCTGATTAAAAACTACATTGTGGATTATTTGTCATTACCAGGAAAAAAAGGTTGGAATTTTAGTAACCAGGCACACTGGATGGTCCAGACATGCCATTGATTTGTTTTGTGCCAGTTTATTACTGATAGGCTAGCAGGTGTGGGTCACTCCCTATACAGATTGCACAGGGGAAATATTTAGCAGTTGCTAGTAATTCCAGTGATTTATTTTAATTTCTCACATGCATGGTCAGTGCATATATGTGAACGATCTGCATAAGAAGTGAGCCATAGGTGTGATCCTACCACTTCCAATGTAACACTTCTGGAATTTTCTAGAGATTAGGAGTTGCAGAACGGCTTATGACAACCTGAGCTATTTTTTCCAGGCAGTCTTGTTCTGACATGCCCACTGTACTGGCTCATACTAAAACATTTTGCCCTGGAAAAAGATGATAGCACAGGAACACAAATCAGAACATAATCCAGAATTACTGGGGTTTTTTTCTTTCTAAAAGATGATAAAATGTTATTCATTAAAAATGTGTCCTACTTCAGCATCCTGAGATGGCCATTGCTAAAGCAGTAACATGCTTCCCCAGCTGCCCCAACCTTTCCCCCACAACAGGGGCAGTTTCTTATCAGCAAGGCATTCAGGGCAAAGGAAGAAGGAAGAAAGCCTATGAGCAAAGCATTTGTGGATTTTAGGATAGCAATGACTGTTTTTTAGTTTAAAAAGGCTAATTTAGAGATTTATGAGATGTTGGCCTACCTAAAGATATTTCAGAGACTATTTGGGAAAATCAACCAATGCAATTTTGGAACTAGAGCTGAGCACGGAAAAATGTGATTACAGTAGTCAGTCTGCATTAAGATGCTCCTAAGCTGATTTTTTTAAATTTATTTATTACTATGAGCAAAAAAATCAGAAAGCCTAAAATACTCTGATCATCTGGGCTTTTACAAAGGGACACAGGATTTTGCTTCTCCTTTTAGTCAGGCTAATCAAAGACATGAAGAAATCTATATATCCTGTGCCATCTCCAAATTAAGATTTACCATTCAGGTTTTTGGGAGCTTGGGGTTTGTGGTTTTTTTGCAAATTGGCATTTTCCTATCTGCCCAAATCACTTAGCAGAACACAATCCTGACCAGCACCAGTTTTGGCCATGTGAGCCACCTTTCTGACAAGCAGCAGGGTAGATTTTTACTTCTCAAGTCTCCGTGTTCATTTTTAAAACTGGCAGCAAAGTTTACACACTTTAACCCAAAAACATTTTTTGGTTTGGTTTTTTTTTTTCCTTCCAGTAAAGCTAATACTGACATTTGTAGCTCTGTGTCTGGAAGTAAATGGTATCACTTCCTATGAGGGTTTCTCTTTGTTTTCTTTACGATGTGAGTATAACATGCTGGGTAGTAGACAGCTCCAAAATTACTATGGTACAGCTATTTGTTTGAGACTGCTGGCACAGTTAAGAGTGTGTTCAGTTGTTTCAAGAATGTCTGAAGTTTATGTGGTGGTAATCAGCTTGTTAGATAGAGAAATTGGTGTTGGGAAGTGGAGATCCAATTAGGTATGCAGTGTTTCAGTGTCATTCCTTAAGCTTCTGGGTCTTAAACTCAACTGGAAAAGGAAAAAGCAAGAATTCTTGATTAAATGCTGTAGCAAAACTGATCGATAGACATATCAAATTAAATGAGGTATTAGAAGAGAGCAAACAGACAGCTTGTCCTTGGAGTTGGACTTCTCTGTTTTGGTTGAAATGAGGCAAGGAATGGGAAGAGCCATCTGCTTTAGTTTCATGTAATACTCTTCAGCTCTGTTATTAATTTTGTACCATGCTTCATAATAAGTTTGTAAGGTTGGCCAAGGTTAAGTTCTAATTGCATCAGCAATTGCTTTATTCACAGCTCAGAGACACACGCCTGTATATTTGTCAGTAAGTCTCAGCTTGCCGAGTCCTTCTTTCTGAGCATGGAAACATTCAGTGACATCAGCAAAAAGGATTGTGTGCTTTCACTGACATAGGGAAGAAAGTAGTTGACTATTTTGAAACTGTCTTTTAAGTTTAGCCATTATGATTGTAAAATTAAAATCACATTAAAAAGTACAGTTAGACTTTTTTTTGGATGAGGAGAAAAAAGAATCTTATACCTTACAGAGCACATCACTGAGATCCCTAGAAATCTTTAAAATGTGGTGCTGGGGGCTGTGGTGGTGTAAGTCCTTTGAGATTGTCCTGCCAGTAAACTACAACCCTGTGGTGAACTATCTGTTCCTACAAGTGAGAGTAGTCCAGGCTCTGTAGTCGCCGATTCTGTCATTTTTCTGTGATAGTAAACTTAAAAAAACCCAAAACATTAGATTTGGCTTTTAGAGCCAAAAAAATTACTTATTTCTCACTTTCTAAACAGTTTAAAAGTTTCCTTTAAAGCAGGAGAAGCCCAGCAGGTGAAGTGCATGGAGAGAGCATGGAGGGTGAGTTCTGTGGCATGCTGTCTTCCCAGCATTGCACTGCTGGTGGAGGCCCCTCCACAGAAGCAGGTTCCTCAGCACCTGGATTCTGATTCTGTCAGTCCCCATGTGGGGAATTATACTACTGTGTTTCCTGCAGCCATTTTTAAGTTTTTGTGCAGAAGAAGTGTAAAGCAATTTCAATGGGACCAGGGAGACAGCTCAATGGATCTGACCCTCACAGGCGGCTCGCGTCACGTACCTTCTACATTTCTTCTCCTTCATTCAAATAAGTCGATTCAGAAACATCCATATAGTGCCCTGACATAAAAGCAGCTTTCCACAAGGACTTACCACAAAAAATCTATGGCTAACAGGGAGTTTTCAAAATACTTAGCAAAAATTGGTGTATGGATTTTCATGCAAAAATAAAAAGAGACTGAGCTTGATGTGTGACTGGACTGCAACAAGTACATGAACACTTAGAGAGCTAAACTGGCCGCCCTGAACTCGGGAGAGGTTGGAATCCTGTTCCAAAGATTTTCCCTGATACTGTTCAAACGGAAGCAAGGCTGGGAGTGCCTCAGGAGGATAGCTAAGCAGCTTGGGGATTACTGGGTGAACTGGGAGACCGTGAGTCTCACATAGTTCAGATGAAAGACATGTAGATAGGGACCAGCATAGGGAAAGGGAGTTGTTAACATTTTAGCATCTTTTGGGCAGCCCTGGTTATCTGGAATGAGGCTCATGCCTGATCCCAGTGCTGTCATACCACCTTCTTTTTTACTACCTTGTTTACTCTGTCTTGGTTGGACTTATAAAGTCTTTTCAGTCCTGTTAACCATTTAACTGCTGTATCCCTAAGCCATCAAAAAACAATGCCAACTTAAACTCCTCTTTAATCGCCTCCTAACACTGTTTATGAGTGATGAAAGTTTTAGGCTAAAAAGATTGAATCAGACAGCTAGTGTTCGCATTTGACAATCCGCTTATGTGACGTGCATGCAAGAAAAGGATAACTTTCCTGAAATACCCTATATGAAGGCCTATACGATTCTAATAGAGTTGTTATAAATGGAAAATCAGATAGATGTTCACATTTGAAATAATTACGTTACAAAAGACACAAGTAGAAGAGAACTGAGGTAAGACCCCCCAGGCACAAGTAATTCTGCCGTTACTTGTGTTAGGAGGTTGACTTTACAACTTAATTTTTCTTTTAACAGCTATTTCAACAGTATAGAGGAAACTATGTAATAATATGCAGGCCTAGAACATGGTTTATAAAAGGTTACAAGCTATTTGGACTATTTAACTCTGCATGTTATTGAAGTCCCCATAGTTCAGAGCCTCCAGTCAGAGCTAGCTCTTCGTTATTGCCGATCATGGGGAGGACTCTGGGGTTATTAAAAGAGCTGGATAACACAGGTACTAACAGAGATGTAAGCAGTTTTTTAGAGAGATGTGTGGCGAGTCCCTGCGTTTGTGCTCTCTTCAACCCAGCACTTTGGGAAGAGAGACCTGGCAAGAGGCATGTTGCCCAACACCAAAAATTCCCATCTTGGGTTGAAACAGGATGGCAAAATAACATCCTGGCGATTGGAAGTGGCAAGCCTCTGATTTCCAGCGGTGCCCTTTTCTGACTTGTGGCTCCTGAGATGCCAGCTCTAGGTAAGGAAGGAAACTGAGGCTGGTCGAGGCTGCCCAGAGCCTGTCCAGTGAACCGCGCGGTGCCCTGACAGGTCCCGGTAGAGGTAGGTGATCATTAGGCAGAGTAAGGGAGAGGCAAAATGTGTGTGATTTGTTGCCTGCCTTCGCAATTCATAGTATCCTTTTACAGCTTTGGGCAGGTTTACAAGTACAGTCATGAGAACGCAGCAACAGTAGATGGTTTCAGCATTTATAAGGTACTTACAGCCCATGAAACACACAATGCCTTGACTTAATGAGAGAGCAGTAGATTTTCTGGAGTACCAGTGTGTTCTTTTAGCAAACAGATGTGGCACTTACTTTACCCATCTCCCAACCCGGCCTTTTGTTATCGCTTGTCTGCCAAAGGTTACTTGAAAAAGAACCATGAGAGCACTCCTCACTCATAAACAGCAGCTGAGGAGGCAGTAATATCCTGAAGCCCCCGCAGCTGTTTGCTAAGTGGATGCATGTCTCAGCTCCTAGATGTCACAGTCTTTCAGGTGCATCTGAGTATCTTACCCAGAGTCCATATGTAACCTTTATTATTTGTTCCTATTCTTCTCTCTCTACAGCATATAGCGATTTGGGGTATTACATTATTAATAAGTTGCACCATGTGGATGAATCAGTGGGAAGTAAAACTCGGAGGGCCTTCCTTTATCTTGCTGCCTTCCCTTTTATGGATGCCATGGTGAGTGCGTGATTCAGAACTAAATTTTAATATGAGTGGGGTTTGGGGTTGGGGTTTTTTTGTGTCTTTAGTTTCCAAATCTGTTACCCGATGGGAAACTGGAGGTGTGCAGAAGGCAGGTGTGTCCTTTGCAAGCAGTAGCTCTGGATATATCTGGACACACTGTCTCCTGCTACCTAGTTAAAGCATCTGGGTGGCCTTGGAGCATCCAGACCAGAGATCATGACAAATGTCAAAAAACCTCAGCTGCGTTGTTACAGTATGTGCATGCTGGAAAGCACTGGTCACCTTGTGATGAGCTGCACCATTTGCCTGTGTCCTCTCATTCCAGTTTGTAGTGAAAGAGTTGGATTTGCCTTGCATTCCCAGATCACCTGCAGAGCTCAGAAGGAATAAACTTAATATTTTCTCAAAGGAAATTTGTGGAAAAGATACTTCTTAACATCAATTTTTGCAAGCACAGCTAAGTCCAGTATATCTCAAATACTTGGGCAAGAAAGCCTCGCATGGGGTGGGCTGCTGCTTCTGAGATCACCAGGCTTACTGCTTGTGGCCTGCACAACATAAAAATATGACAGTTCTCTTTAATGCCTCCACCTCTGTGTAAAACGGGTATGCCCCCACCACTTTCTCTACGACTTTGCTTGAAAGAGTAGCTGACAATAAAAAGAAGTTCAATCATTAAGTTTTCTTTTCCAGACAGGACTCGGTATAACTCAGTGGGCCAATGATTATTATACGTCAGAGGTGTGTCCAACAGGTGAATGAGAAGAAACACTTTTTCCCTCGGATTATTTAGCATGGTAATCCATCCTGTGCAGCATCTGTTTTATGAAGAAGGGGCAGTTTCTGATTAGGTCTGCTCAAAATTTCTGTACAGTGTATTAAATTCTTCCCATTCTCCCTGTCAGCCCTGGCAGTGAGGAACTGAATGCAGCAGTGCTTTCTCTGCATTACTGACTTAACCTTTGCCCAGGTTCACACCAGGTGCTGCTGGTGGAAAAGAGCTTTATAAGTTGTTTGTGTGTGATGTAACAACCAGAAAACAGCATTCTGGGACCTGAAATCTTTCACAAATATCACGATCACTTCCCATACTCTTCTCTGCCTTTTTTCAGGCATGGACCCATGCTGGGATTCTGCTGAAACACAAGTACAGTTTCCTAGTGGGATGTGCCTCCATCTCAGATGTCATAGCTCAGGTAATGACTGCTCTTAGCAGTCACTGCTTCCGTTGTGTTACAGACTAGATGCTTTCCTCAGCAGAGACGCTTTTGTACAGCAACTGTCATCTCTCTCTACCATGAACACCACACCAGAGGAGATAATCTTGTGTGCTGTTCTCCAGTTGTTTCCCCATTGTGTGGAGGCTGTTGGCTGGCAGTTGTGGTTTAGGCTGGTCTCACTTGACTGGGTCAGGTCAGTCCCAAAGCAATGTCAGGAGAAGGCAACCAGGATTGTTTGGGCTACAGCCGCGTCCTCCTGCCCCTCCACAACCCTCTTTCAGAAGGGCTGAGAAACAAGCTGTATATACATGTGTACATCTGGGAAAAAGAAAGGTCAGGCAAAGAGACCAAAGAGCCAACAGGCTGCTACCAATCCTGAGGCTGACAGGGTGCTTTGAAAGAGACCCTTCTCCCCCGTGTGTGTTCTCCCCCACGCTTTGCACAGTTGCACTGAAATCCTGAGTGGGCCTTGTAGGTGAGGCAGTGAAGGCTTGATTCTCCATTTCACCTGTCACTTTTGCACGTGCTGTCTGATCCAGTGGAATGCAGTAGTGTAACCCATCTTCTGAGTGCCAGTGTGGCACTGTTCTTGTTACTGGTCCAAAAGGGGAGGGCTCAGAACTGCAGCAGAAGGGATCTGTGGTGATAGCCCCTGGGTGATGCAGGGAAAACCAAATGTTGCTTGAACTTTCATTTGTGAGGGAGGTCTTAAATATGCTGTTGCTTTGTACTGGACACACTTAAAAAAAGACATTCATACACATTGGTGATGGCCAGTGATGTATCACTTGAGAGCCAATATACAGGCCTCTTTTTAAAGCATGTATAAAAATATTACAAAATGGGGAGTCCCAGCACCTGTAAAAGAACTGCACCATTGCCAGCTGAATGGTGCAATGACTGGGTAAGGAAGAGGATAATAACAGTACAACATCAAAGGAAATATGAAGTCAACAGCACTTAGTTCAATTTTCCATAGCATTTTCCTCCCACTAAATATAAGCAAACCGTAAAACCAAGTTGAACCATTCAGTCAGCTGCTATTCTATGTTTGGCAGGTCTGCCCCTCTACAGTACTGCACTAAATCCCTTAAGATAATGCCAATTACTGTAAATGACCTTGACTCTCAGGATCTGCTCTTGTTCTGATGTGACCTACAAAGTTTGCTCGCCCTGGATGCATGTCGGGTGATACACAGCTAAATACAGAAACGAATTCTTATTTTGGCAATGGTACACATGCCCTTTCCACAACGGTTGGTGAGTGGGGTGCCAGGGTTGTGAAGAATAAGACACCTGTCATCTTCTCAGCAAAATATTGCACATAGCAAGAGCAAATCTGGTAGACAAAAAGTTGTGATTCTCCAAATCACAGAACTCCTACACCTACATTTGCTCCTTACACAATCAATAGGTGCACAGGCAATAGCTAATTCTCCTTGGGTAGCTTCATATACACACTTATAGTGACTGACTTTTCTTCTGTTTACTGAAAAACAATTCTTTTGTAGGGTTCAAAACCGCAGTTTTGCAAACCTTCATAAATAATGTGGCCTGCCCAATAAATATTTGCACAGTGTGGTTCTTCTGAAGTATTTTCTGAGCTCTAACAGTGAAGGAGAGAACCTGTTTTGTATTTTTTGTAACTCACTTGAATGCCAGCATGACCCAGCAGGGTTGTCCTCGATTCTGCTGTTCACAGAACGAAACACAGTTTTCTTCCCAGTTGTGCCCCCTCCTCCAGAGGCGTTTGGAATCTAACAGGCACGCCATCAGCTCTCTGCTTAATGGAGGAGAATAATATTGCATTAATCAATTCCTTTGCATTTTCTGGATTGTGCATTTAATCTTATGAGACTGAACTGTGAGCTGTATTTAGCCCAAGAATTTCCATTTCAGTTACATCAATGTAGCACTCAGATAGCTGAAGAGAGAATGATGAAATACTGAAATTTCACTCAAAAAAGTAGAAAATTAGGATGACATAAGAATTCCTGCTTCTAAATGCTGAAGTGAATACTTAAAAGCATCTGGCTTTTTAATTGCCACTGCCCCCTCGCCTCCCCCCCAAAAAAGCAGGGTTTAGAAGCTGACCCTAGAAGCATGTCTCCAGCCTCGGTGTATATCGGAATCGCACATTCTCCTGGGAAGGGTGACACTTAGCCACATGCTTGCTGCCAGACCTTGCCAGACTTTCATGCTAACCTTCTCCTATTTATGACTCCCAGTCTGACACCTGCCCATACCTTCAAGTACTGTTTAATAGAGCTTCTGTATGATGTTAACTCTTGTTCTTCTCATCTGTGTGACTGAATACAGGGGCGTCCTGACTAAAGTTTCTAAATGCCACAAGCTCTGAGTCAGATACTGTATTCATGCGTGGTTGTTGGTTCACATGAGCTAGCCTGAAGTCAGAAAGGAGATATGTTAGCCCTGAAGAATCAGACAGACAAATTCCTAATGATAAGTTTGTTCGCCCTGCAGGTTGTTTTTGTAGCCATTTTGCTTCACAGTCACTTGGAGTGCAGGGAGCCTCTCCTGATCCCAATCTTGTCCTTATACATGGGAGCACTTGTCCGATGTACCACGTTATGCCTCGGATACTACAGGAACATACATGATGTCATTCCGGATAGAAGTGGGCCTGAAATGGGGGTACGTCTTAATACTTGGCGCTTTTTTGAATTCAATAATTTTAAACTTTCTTTTTGTCTTATAATACTGTGCTAAACCACTGTGCATGAAGGGCCTCCTCTCTCCATCCTGCAGGGGAAAAAAAAGTCACTTAGAGAGACAGGGTAGAAACTATTCCAGCAACAGTGCGCATGGGACAGTGCTTCCAAGTGGTATTGATATGCTGTCTGCTGAGCACCTCTGTACTGAGCTCTCTCCTCCTAGTGCTGTAAGAAAGAAAGCACAGAAAGAGCTGAGTGGACACTTTATTTCACGGGGAAGAAGGTCTCAAAATTCCTCTTTTTCCTGAAATGTCATATTCATGTTCACTTGTCTTTGGTAGCCAGAACAAATTATGCAGATACATACCTTATGCATTATTTATTGAGACCCATGACACAGCTTCTTTGGAATCAGTATTGCTAATGTGGGTGAAAACGATTTAGGCTTCAGCTACTGAAAACTATTGAAATGAATATGCCAAACTGGCAGTGGGTGGGAAGAGCAAAAATCCTTTCTCTCTGCTTTTGGTTCAGTTCTGGGTGTTTCTCTCCAAAGCCACTTCTTTGAGTTTTTATTTTTTCCTATCTGTTGCAGGGAGAGGCTACAATAAGGAAGATGCTGAGTTTCTGGTGGCCCTTGGCATTAATTTTGGCAACTCAGCGAATAAGTAGGCCCATTGTCAACCTTTTTGTCTCCCGGGACCTAGGTGGCAGTTCTTCAGCCACAGAGGTAAGAAAGTCAGCACTCCCCATCACTGCAAACGACCGTTTACATAGACTTGCCTCTGCGTTTTCCTTCTCAGCCATGCTGGCAAGAAAAAAAATGTCCTAAGTACAGTTCTGTTTAGTGCTCTCTTTATCCTTGAAAAGAAGACTGCTTGGACTCTTACCATGAGTGTTTCTGCCAGGCCTGGTGGGACCTCACCCTCAACAAGGCCAGCAGAATTTTTTCGCAATTCCTTTTCTGCAATTAAAAAGGATACTGAACGCTTCCTGCATCCCAGGTTTTCGTTCTCTGTGTAACTACATAGGCTCTGGAACATTCAGGTCCCAGAGATTTTAGGAAAGTCATCCATAGGCCCATGCTCCGCTGTTTCATGTCATGTATATTTATGGGCAGGCAAACCGATGTGAAACAATCCTACTCTTAGCAATCAGTGCATCACAAAAAATAGGGTAGACGTATAAGGAAGCACATTAAAAAATTCTGTCCCTGGTTGGGATATGAAATGCACCCTGTTTCTCTTGAGGGATTTCAGATTACTCTGATAGTCTCCTCCAGCTGATGGGAGCCAGACTTCTGATCGTAATGCAGAGCCTTCACCAATGCTCACCATGAGCTGACCTACTCTCTTAAGAAGTGTGAGGGATCTTTGCTGTCACTTTTGGTTGGATAATGTCTATAGTCACGTAGTCATTAGCACATCTCTCATGTTTTTTCTGTAGGAAAAACAAAGCTGTAAGATACTAAATGGAAAGGAAAATTCAAACAGCTGGTGCCTAACAAACATTCTCTTAGCACTGCTCATTTGTCATATGCAATACTACATATTTCACTTGCTCAGGAGTTGCCAGTGACTGCAAATAAACAGCCGTGGAGAAAGAATTTAGGAAAAGTTAACGCTTCAACATGTGTAAATAAGAGATCAGGCTATGCATTAATAGCAGTCTCAGTACAACGGGAGCCAGAGCGGGTTAGCAGAGATCCATTTTGTATTTCTTGGTGACTTCTCATTTTAGATGCATCATATTTCATGACTAGCCTGTTGCATTTTGTTGCTGTTAGGATTACTGCAAATACATGGCATAGCTGGTGGTTTGCTGGCCTTTTTACACAAACAGTATTCAGCTTTCTCTGATTCTGAAATAATTGCCTCTAAAAGGGAGGTGCTGACAAAACAGATAGATAACATCAGTGTCTGGAGCACCAGTATACATAGAAATTTTATAGGTCCCCTGTTCAATAATATCAGCAACTTTCAGTGTGGCCAGGACATCCCCGTGAAGGGCTAGGCTGTGGCATGTTCATGAGGACAGCAAATCCACTTGCATCAGCCAACTCGCACTGCTTCTGTTTGAACTGCCAGCATAGTTACGGTGATTGCGGTAGCTTTTTTGGTGTTGGATATGATGGGGGGCTTTTTCACTTGTCAAATACAGGTTCTAGACGTTTAGGAAAGCTTTCATGCACATATTTTGGGATCCCAGCAGTTGAGGGAAAATGCCGGAAGAAAAATCACTGCTAAAATCTTCAACAATTTAATCCAAGTGGAATCTAGCATACAAAATGTAGAAGTGAAATATTGTTCTCTTTAACAGTCACTGTATCTTTACCATCTTCTTGGACTTCATCATGAAAATAAGCAAAATATCTTTTATATTCCTGATTTGATTTAACCTAGTTAGGTTTCATACAGATGGAAATTCTGCTGAAAATACAATAATGGCAGGGGGGGATTGCAATTAAAAAGGATACTGTCTTAAAATTCCAGTTTGTTTTCTTTGAACCAATTGCTTTTGCAAGGTCCATTAAACATTATTAAAGCTATTATTAGCAGGGAAGAATCTATCCCACTCTATTCTTCTCTGTGGATATCACTGCTTTCCCACCTCTTTTTAAACAGCACAGGAAACAAATTAGCTTGCTGCATGGTCCTTTGTTTGTATAGATCTTTTATCCAAGCAAGGGCAGCAATTGCATTTATAATGGGAAAATGGTCTCAAATAACCGAGAAAATGTGTATCAAAAGTTCACGAGTGAAACAGAGACAGTAGTTAAAGAAGGACTAGAAAACTTTGGGTGACAGTAGATTGCCAGGTAGCTGCAGGAAGAGCTCCCTAAGCAACCTTCCTACATGAAAGACATGAAGGACATGTATTTGGACTTTTTCTTCAGAAATCAGAAACATCAGCAAAATCTTTCATACATTAGTGTGTAGGGGGGGTTACGTCTTTGATGTACATCTCGGACTGTACTTGTGAAAGTGCAAAAAAGGGCCTAGTTTTAAATTGCAGGCAGTAAATTGTTTCTCATGATAAAAATGGTCATCTGGAATTATGTTGGTCTGGTTTTTGTTGATGAGCATCAAAGTGGGGAGAGCTTTTCTTTTTGTCTCATAAGTGCCTCCTGCCCCAGAGCAGTCAGTTTGATGTCCAAAGTCAGTCAGTCACCGAGCCCTGCTGTTTTGCAGTCTGTCTATCTTGTTTAAAACTCTTTTACTTAAAAATGAACAGGTAAAATGTATACAAATTAAAATTATGAAATATGACCCAAAGCTACCGTGAGCTGTAAGGCATTCTGCTACTCATGTGTCTGCAGGTAAAATAACTCAGGAACAACGTGGGAGGGAGATATTGGGCTGGCTGAGGGGCACACACCAGCTCAGGTTAACTGTTATCCCAAAATGTCAGAGTGGTGGTGAAACAACAAAGTCAAGTAACGTAGCTTCATAGCATGGCAGATTCCCTAAGTTTAAAATTCCGGGCCAAACAATGGCCGCTCTGACGGTCTTCCTGCAACAAAGAGCTTCCAGTCGCCTGCCTGGTTTCTTACTGCGTCAACATCGATGTGGTGATATTGGTGAGAAATGGCACCCTCTGTTAGTTTAACTGTTCTGTTCAAAGACTGGAAGTTCATGTTTCCCTGTCTCTTCTCATAGGCGGTGGCAATTCTGACAGCGACGTATCCTGTGGGACACATGCCGTATGGCTGGCTGACAGAGATCAGAGCAGTGTACCCTGCTTTTGACAAGGTAAGCGTCCATGTTAGCGGTGTAATAAATACCTCTCATGTGGTTTCACATCCATGGTCCTCCTCTCCCTCTCTGTTAACAACGTTTTAATTTCGGGGTGGCTTCAGTGGTGTCAGAGGAATTTCTGCCAAACAAATACCAAGAAAGTTAGTAATAACTCCAGAATCAAGTATAACAGATTCTTTAAAAAATAAACCAACCAAAGATTAAATAGGGCTGTATTAATGGCCATCTATTCTTTTGCTTCTCTTTGCTTTTGCTGCCTATTGTTCCTTGTCCCACTGATAAGGTTTTCTTAAAATCCTAGTTAAAATGAATTGAGTTTCGATGGCTTCCAGCTGTTGTCTGATTTATGATTTTAACCTTAGCTCTGTGTTACAAGGTATTAAGCTACCTTTTGTGTAGATAAGTGCTGTATTTTTAAGGATTAAAAATGTCCTCACTTACTATGATGTAGCTACTTAGCTAATTAAGTGATTTCTCACAGTGTCCATCACTGAGTGAGCAAGATCATGTCTCTGCTCCAAATTCTGCTGTATCTGTCAAATGGGTTTGGGTTTGTTTGCTTATGTTAATATTTAGCAAAGGTTGTTTCATCGTCTGACAGTAGCACAGATAACATACATTATTTTAGTAGTACTGACTTAGCTGACCCAGCCTCTGAAATTTTTTGTTGGTAAATCATGTAGTTACCTAAGAATGCAATGACTGCTCCTGGAACTGAGCACAGAGTAAATATATAACCAAATTAATTTTGTTTAGACTCTTTTTTAGTCTGTTTTAGAACTGGTACCCACTAGCCCATATGTTGTGTGAAGAACAGTTATGTCCTGTGGCACTCTAATTCAAATGCCAGATCCTCTCCTTCCCTTTATTTACCAATTAGTAACTGAACTTTCTGGTTCCAAATAATGTTGAAAAAAATGTTTGTTTTCTCAGGGATGTACTTGACTGAAGCAAGCCTTAGTTGATATGATCCACCATATTTCCAAGGAGAATTTAAAAGCAAAACAAAGTCAAATCAGTCATAACTTCCTAACCTACCTCTGTATAGCTAAATTGACCTGTCAGATAAAATACAATATGCAGGCTTTCTCAGAGGTCATGCTGCTGAAAAGGAACTGCAGATGCAAAACCAATAAACTGCAAGATAAAAATGGTTTGGGACAAGAAACACAGGGGCTGCTAACTTCATCTGTTACAAGCTACAATCAAATGCATTGTTGCCAAGCAAAATTAACAGTAGTTAAGACTCGTAAATTCAGGTCTCATTTAGCTGGTGGAAGATGTGCTGACAGCTTTAGTGGTGACCATGATTTGTATGTTTATTTCAATTAAAAGGCTTCTCATAGAGCTCTTGAGGAACAAATGTGAGGAAGAAAAAGCTAGGGTAAAGCTAGGTACAGTTTATCTAATGGCCAAAAAAGTATGCAATAGGGATTTTAGTTGCATGTTTTAAGAGCAATTTGGCATAAAATGTGCAAAGTGGGGCAGCAGCAGTATAAAGGGTATCTCATCCTCGCAACTATGTGTGCAAATGCCTCCATCACACTTTTCAGACAATAAACACTGAACCAGAAACCCACAGTGGGTTTTTTTAGATCACTGTGAGAATTGCTTTACCCTCGGTCACACGTCATTCGCGTGTCACCATGCCTTTTAAAATCTTTGTTTCCTTAAGCTAAGGCTTTCTTAGAAGAGTCCGGATAGAAGCACTTTTTATTTCCGGACTCTGTAAATCCTCCATTGTGATTTTCAGATGCTAAAACAGTTTGCATGCGTGTGAACTCCTGTTTTCTTTTATCAGTTACTCAGAAAGCTGGCAATGCTTACGGCCATCAGAAGCACACTGCGTTGCCTTAACTGACCCATGGGGTTTGGGATCCAGAAAGTGTGTCCCTCTTCAGTGGCTCTGCAGGAGAAGTCAGATTCTTGTCTTCACGGGGAAATCATTTCCTCTGTTCACATTTGTGAGAGAGATGCAGAGTCCTGGTTAAGTCTTTTATGAGACTCCATATCCAGCATAACCTCATGGCCTAGCAGTTACCCTCTGGTTAAGGGTTACTACTGATCTGCTAAAAGAAAACAGCCATATCCTAGTTCTGTGCTCTGTTTGCTGTTTTATATGGTGATAATGCCATTACTCTTAATGGACTGTGCCTGCCATCTGATTCAAAGCAGCAACACCGACTGTGAGAGGACTTCTGAATGCTCTTTATCTGATTAATAGATGGGAGTGGCTACTCGTTTTGCTCCGTAATCTGCATAGTATTTTGATCCAAGAACTAAACTATATGCAGGAGAGAGGAATAAAGAGTACGTGGTCAAGAGTTAGAGCAAAAGGCAGAGTACAGCAAGGGCAGAGTTAGCAACAGGAAGGTAGGAACGAACAAGAGCCCTTTTTCTTCACAGCCCTTTTGGATGACTGGATGTGGGTGTGCTTTCTCTCATTTCTGTTATTTTAGCCTTGTTAGAATGTTGAGCCATGCAGCAGAATTCATTTATGCACTGGTGAATGATGTAAGCAAGGCTTATCCTCACATACATAAAAACTAACAGTTACAAAGTTATTTCTTCAGAAACACAACAAATAAGAATAGACAGGTGAAAAAAATGTTTACATAGAGTTTTCATGAACCATTCCCAAAAAAAGCAGGCATGGGAGTACCGTCATGCTTTAGGGTCCTGGGTGGCCTACATGCATCCTCATGCACCCAAGGAGATGCTTAAGCAGGAGTATGGGGCTCTGCAGGTGCCATCCCTGCACTGAAAACTTTAAATTGCAGAATTCCATCAACTACTTGAATATGTGTGAAGTGGTATACCCTTCACAGAGCTCACGTTTGGTTTGCCCACTCCCAAGATGTGTTTGCATAAGTTCCTATTTCTCTTACGCGTAACTCCAGCCTCCTTTAGGAGTCTGACCATGTGACAGATACTGCTGCTCTACCCGAGTTACATCAAGGATGAATAAACGTCACGCCACATCTCGTGGTACGGTTTTTACCAGCATGGTCACATACCTGTATTTCTCAAACAGCCCCAAGGTGAATGCAATAGATGACCCAACAACCTATTGCTACAGGGCTCCAAATGGTGCCCTGCTTTTGCTATCCCATCCTCTCCCTTCATGGACCATTTAGTTTGTTTTTATGTGTTCCCAAAGGGCAATTTTAAATCTTCAGCTTCATTTGCTGTATTAGACATTTGGAAGAAGGCTTTTGTTGTTGTTTTAAATAAAGCTTTGCTGCCATGTGAGTACAGAGCCCATGTTCAAGGTGGAACATCTAATAGTCCTAATTATCTTCTCTTCATTAAACTGCATTAACGGAGCCAGCTGTTCCAGGAGCTTTGTTTATATTACCTGCTTGTCTAATTGGATCAGTAAGGGTGCTGGCATTGCTGTATGGATTTGGTACCACTCTGTGGTAAAAAAGAATGGAATCCTATTTTCCCTGTGAAAACATGCTACAAACTTTAAGGTAAAAAAAATGGAGAGTTTCCTTAGAAAGATCTACCACCCTTTTTCAAAGCTGAATTCGTTACCTGGGACTCAGTCCTTAGAAAAGTAGGGAGATTACTCAGCCTTCAGTGACCGTAGGAGTAGTTGCTGTCAGTTTAAGCGGAAAATATTCTGTGATGGTACAAAGTGCTCGGAAAGCTCTAGGTTAAAAAGCAAACAAGCAAAGGCAGACTTGCATGCACACAGACAGTTAGGTCCAACACATGACCCTGGTGCCATCAGCCTCCCCGTAGTCTGGAGCCAAGCTAATGCTCGTTATCTCTTTCTCTCACCCTAGAATAACCCCAGCAATAAATTGGTGAACACCAACAGCACCGTCACAGCGACACATATCAAGAAGTTCACTTTTGTTTGCATGGCATTGTCCTTAACGGTAAGAAACCTTTGTCAACTTTGTCATCTCAACCAGAAAATTGTCTCCTGTATTTCATAATGCTAAAAGCAATAGCAGTGCAAGGAAGGTGAGTTGTCTTTTCTTATGAAGCTCTGTTGCTTTTATCTGGAGGAGGGAGCGTGATCATAGTACTGGAGTACTAAGAAAATCAGCTATCATTAAGTCAGGCTAGATATCTTAAGGGCTAGAGTTATTTTATGTAATTCTCACTACTTTTCATTTCAAGTCAGCCTCCACATGCAAGCTATCAGAGATCTGCTTTTCTGTTTTGGTTTGGGTTTTTTTTTCGCTCTTTTTTCTTTGATGAACAAAACTTCCAGTAACCAGCACGTCAGGAAAATGAAAAACAGCATTTGTCTCATGTGCAGTGGGACGGCAGCCTGTCCCTGGGCATCCTTTGTCTGCTGTGGACGGTGGGAAAGGCAGCATGTGTCCAAACTGCAGTAGCTGTTCCCTGCCGCCTTGCATGGCGCTGGTCTTCCATGCTGCGGGTACTTTGATGCCAGTTGGTTTTGTTTACTCTCAAAAGGTACTAAAAAGTGCCATTTTGGAGACGGTGCTGACACTGACAAAAAGATCTAAAGCCTTGTCTGTGTGGGGAAACGTTGCCAGGGGCTGACATTAAGGGAGAAATTTTGCTGAGGACATACGTGCAGCGCATCTTCACCAAGAAAACTATTTCTGCACAGATCTTTTCAGCAACAAACAGGCAGTCGTGGGAGAAAACACAGGCAGGTGGTGGGGATCATAGCAAATAATGGAGCAGATGACCGGGGTGAATCCAACTTCTGTTTCTACATAAGATGGATTGACATTAGTTCTTCGAGCTGGTCAAGTCGCCCTCTTCCCACTTGGGGTGAACTTGCTGTAGCAACCATACCTCTGCCCGTGACAGTCATCAGCAGATTTGTGATCCCTGCACAGTGTCCTAAGGAGTCCTGTGCTGGCTCCTGCCAGGGCAATGCCAGGCACCAGGACCACCAGGGATGGTCATGGCAGGACCTGGCAGCCAGGACCTATCCCATCTCCCCAGTCAGGAGCAGGGCAGCCAGGAGACACCGGGGCAGCCCCAGCCCCGGCATTGGCCACCTCCCTGGGACGGGGATGGGCAGAGGCTGGGCTGGGACATGGGTCAGCAGGTGGACCTGGCTCAGTGGGGCTCCTGGCCGGGCATGAGCTGTGGGAGCTGGAGACCAGCCCTGCTGCGGCATCGCTGGGACAGGGGCTGGTGGCCCCAGGGGGGCTGACATGGTGTCCTGGGCCGTGGGCAGGGTGAGGGGAGTCCCAGGGTCTGGGCAGGGACGGTCAGGGCTGGCAGTGCCCTCAGGGCCATGACAGCTTCTCTCCTCAATGCCTTCACTAGCAGGACAAAAGCTAAGGAGAACCTAGACAGTAAGTTTCTCACAGAAAAAGTCCTTCCTCACACTAGAAAAGTAAGTAGGAAATGCTGCAATTGTTTTAGGATACAATGCTAAGAGTCCTAAAGCTGAATCTGTTCCATACTCCGACAGGTTTTCTCTTCATCCCCAGTGTTGCATACTTTCTATGGAGTAGCTGGCTGCTTTGTAGTTCTCCTCTCCCCATGTTCACAAATTTACTGTTGAGTAATGGAGGGCTGACATAATTTGTCTCTCCCCCTCATTTTAGTGTAGAGCCTTTCTGACTCAACATAGGCCAGTTGCACATGGCCTGTGCATGAAGGGAAATTAACTTACATCAAAGGAAACCTTACAGTACACAGGCCTGAAGTGTTTATAGCCATCGGCACCACCTTGTTACAACCTGGGAAAGTGGGATGCGGTACTCGCTGTCTTATTTCACAGTTGAAAATGAAGCAACTCAATCCATTCATGGCTGAATTAGGAGATTTCTTCTGCTTTTTTTTTCCCCCTTTACTTTTTCCCTAAACAGCTACAACTGGCCACCATCAAAGACAGAATTGCATGAGTTAATGTGACATCTTTTCTGCTTATTAATTTCCAGACTGAAGCTTGAATTCTTTTCATGTGGCTTAGGGACCGACAGCTCTGGCTCTAAATCGTATCTCCTACAGCATGTGATGGAGACAGACATATGCCTGCACTAAATTGGCTGTTGTCTGGAGGCTTTTCACAGCTTTCGTGTTATCTACCATCACACACCTTGAGGTTTTCTCTTGTGTGCTGTGCTAGGCCAAGGTTACGTTCCCTGCAGCTGGAGCCTCCCTTGAAGCCTGTCAGTATTGTTAGAGACCCACTTGAAGTCTGTCAGTATTGTCAGAGACCCACGAAGGGGGAAATTTTCATCTTTACAAATTGTTCTGAGAATACTATTTCAATCTCAAAGCTTTCTCTGAACTGACTGTTTTCTTAACCCTTCTGGGCACTTATCAGTTTACTGGAGTTCTGAGAGATCATGAGTTTCTCACATTACCGTCACCATGCTCTGCAGAGTAATTTTTAATTACTCCAATAGGCTTTTGGTTTGTAAATTTACAGGGTTTCTTTTTTTCCCCAAGAGTTCTCCATAGTACTTTCAAGGACAGTTCTTTCATAAGCTCATCATGGGAGATTTGTCCACACTGAAATTCCGGAAACGCTTTGGAGGTCCATAGCTTTTCCTGTCCTGTTTCTATTTTTGCCTACTAGTGACAGATTCTTAGGATTGCTTGTCAACGGACACAGCAAAAAAACAGACACATGAGCTTTAAGGAATCGGTTTGGTTCGAGGGCCTGAGCCTGCAAATGCTTCAGCATGCAAGCTCAGTAGACGCTGGTATGACTCAAGTTATGTGCCACAGGTTCTAAGGAACTTGACTTCACATTTACCTCTGTCACAGCCAGATCAGGTGGCCACTGTAACTGAGCTGCCATAGCCATCAGTGGTTGCTGTGTTTTTCTGCTACAACAAATGGCAGTCAGACTAGTGGCATCACCATAGGTAACATCTTTTTCTTTGGGATCAGAGGGAAATTGGGAAACAAACTCCCAGGCTGACCAAGAGATCAAACCAAGTCAAATACTTAGATGTGCCTTGTAAGTCCATTCTTCAGTGGATGATCTATGGAAGGATTCCAGAAGATGGAAAGATAAAGGAAGTCCATTAACCACTGGAAAAGATTACAGCGAAACTTTTAGTATGAGCAGCGACCATTCAGGAAAGTACCCTGCCAGTGTAAAACTCTGGGAAACCTCCAAATCATTGAAGACATGCTATTTCACACAGTTGGAAGAAAAATGTCCTACTTGCTTCCACAGACCAGTCATGCCTGCACAAGAAGTACTGTAAACCTACTACTACAGCAGAAGCACTTTTCCACCCTTGTTGATAGTGGCAATATTGGGTCAGAGCAGAAAAAAAGGCATAGTTATGTTAAGAAACATAAATTTGTGGATTTTTTTAGATCTTCATGGGATCTGAGAGGCTGCACTTGAGTCTTCCCCGACTGACTGGGCAGAATGCAAATGTTTTCTGCCAAGTGTGATCATAAGCACTGTCTCATGGCTTTGAAGCATCAGGCAGGTATTAAAGCCACTTCTTCAAAAAATGGGAATTAGTTGTATTGGTTAGTGAAAAACTTGTAGACAAGCTGTTTTATTTAAAGGCTGTAAATAGAAGCCATTATGTAAGAGATCTGATGTGATTAGTCATATTGATGTGGTTTTGGTTGTAAGCAGTAACTCCATCCAACAGCCCGGTTTTGTGGCTGTGTAACTGAATGTAAAATTTATGTAGCATAGGGAAGGGGCTCAGCTGAAGAATTTTGCCTTTACAACTAAGGGACCAGTTCTGATTTTAGAAATTAAGGCATGCTTAGTAATTCACTCTCAGCTTAAAGAGTGTGGATAATGCGCCATTGTTTGTTACCTCATTGCCCTTAAGGCGCTTCAGGCAAAAATGCTTTTCTGTATGTAAATAGACATAACTGCTCCAAATGCCATTCTTGCTGCCATTAGTAGATAATGCTGTTGAAGAACTAAACATTTTGGTTCAATGCTAGACCTGTTCAGATGACCCTACAAGTCAGCCCTGCGGTCTTTGCACAGTTGTAAACTAAGTGAAGACACAGACTCCCGAGAAAGAAAACCAGTGCATTTATAGCATACATCCTTTTGGTTGTGGGATGTGTCAGCCTCCATATAGTGCAGAAATCCCAAAATAATCCCAGTTCCAAAATGCTGCATTTCTCCATGGCAGCGAAGGTTTGCTCTGTCAGGGGAGAGCATCCCCTCACTTGTGAGCGGTGCGTGGAGGGGCAGGCTGTGCGAGGAGTGAGCTACTCAGAAGAACCCTGCTTTGCCCAGCAGGGGTAACAGCAAATAGGCTGCTCTTCAGCAAGGGCTTTTCTCAGAATAACAGCGGCGTCCTTGAGCTCAGACACCACAGTGCAGAATTCAGGGCTTTTCCAAGGCAGCCTGAAGGGCACAGCTACTGCCAAATTACCTTTTTCTTCCTTCCTTCCTTCCTTCCTTCCNGTTGCTCTGCTTTAGGTTTTGCTCAAGTTATGTTCAGATTTCTTTTTTTCTTTCTTTTTTTCCCTTTTTTGGCTTTTTTTTTTTTTTTTTAAATTCAGTCTACATTTCCCAGTTGAGCTCTTCCTTAAGTCTCCTGTGGTGACACAGAAGTTGCAGTCAGTTAAGATCCTTTTCCCTGGCTAATGTTAGCTGCTGGCAGCCATGTGATTGGCATTTTGGTCGTCTGTCTTTCATCTGCAAGGTGTCCCAGGCTGATTTCGTGTTAGCGCCTGCTGTATGAAAGTGACGAGCAGAGGGCTCCTTTGGGAGGGCACAAGCTCCTTCCCTGCACTTGCTGCTGCCCACTGCACATGACAGTCATAGCCGTGCCCTCACGCACACGTCTGTGTTCAAACTCTCCACAAGCCGGTGAAGTTGCATTCCCTGAGTTGTGCAAGCAGCACTAGGGGAAGTGGGACATACAGCTCTCTGAGGGGACTGGGATTGGTGGCATCTGTTCATGTCTCAGCATTGGCTTGGAAGGCAAGTGATGTCTTACTTAACAAGAGCTGTGAGCACCCTCGTTTAAGTCGCTGCCGTTGGGCTAAGAGCATGGCTGGCTCTGTGTGGCTGAAGCAAGATCATTGCATGAGGAACACTGAGGTGCCAGAGCATGTCCAGAGAAGGGCAACAAACTGGTGAGGGGTCTAGAGAACAAGTCTTATGAGGAGCGGCTGAAGGAATTGGGGGGGTTTAGTCTGGAGAAAAGGAGGCTGAGGGGAGACCTTATCCCTCTCTACTACCAGACCTTATCCCTCTCTACTACTTTTCAGCTACCTGAAAGGAGAATATTAGGAAAAATTTCTTCACGGAAAGCATTGTCAAGCATTGGAAGAGGCTGCCCAGGGCAGTGGTGGAATGGCCATCCCTGGAGGTATTTAAAAGACAGGTAGATGTGGTGCTGAGGGGCATGGTTTAGGGGTGGTTTTGGCAGTGTTAGGTTGACAGCTGGACTCGATGATCTTAATGGTCTCTTCCAGCCTAAGTGATTCTGTGATTCTGTGAGGAACATGCAAGATGCTGATCAGAGGAAGCAATTTCCCAGAAACCACTGTGAAAGCTCCCTAGCTCACCATCAGTAAAAATGACCCAGAATAGTCTGTAGTTACTTGTTTTTTCACATGGAAGGAGCAATCCGTCCTTACAGCAGTAATTAACGACCTATGCTACTCCGTTCAGCTTCCTCTTCAAGCAGCCTCAGCTGGACAGACCACAGTGCTTTAGGGATACATTTCCAAACAGCAGCTCCTGTTAGCTGCGTGGTTCCTGTTAACTAAAGCGTCAGCAAGACACGTGGGCAGTCGCATCTTCATATTCTTGAGCGCTCTATGTATGACAACAGGTTTTCCCTTAGCAATAAGTCAGGCTGAAGGTGCCAAGGGTGACACGCTGTGCACTCCACGCCGTGTTCATCCGTCTGTCACCAAGTTAATGTGCAGCAGGAGAGCTGCACAGTACTCCCCAGTTTTAGCATGTGTTCTGTTAGAAACAGCTCAGAGCTCTTTCCAGCTTCAAGATAGCACCAGTGCTATCGTAAAAGGAATTTCAGTGCTGCTTTGCTTTTTTTTTTTTTTAAATGGACCCGCAGTTACAAACAAACAGGGAAAGTAGCAGTTTTCATGAATAAACAGACTGATTAAGGGCAGAACCTAACTGTGTAGCATGCTACCTTGTATTTAATTAGCAGACAGTGCTTGAGAAACAAAATACAGATGTTCAAGTTTGCCCTGTGATTTTTCATTCCTTGCTATCCCAAAAGGAGACTGAAAGATAGAGGGAAAGCTTTCAAATTTACACTCGTTTGTGTTTGTGTTGCTTATGCAAGGCTTACAAATTTCAGATTTACTTTTTACAAACCACAAACAAATTAGTAAAAATTGTAAATTTCTTTAAAAAAAACCAAACCACCAAACATTGCCATGAAGTTCCGTCTAAAGTGGAAGCTCAGGCACTTAAGCTGAACAAATTGGTATGTATCAGTTGTGTTGTGGTAACCAAATTCAAATGCCAGGTAACCTGCATAAGATTTAAATCTCAGTGAAAGTTTAAATATAATATACTTAGGAGCAAACAGCTGGTCAGTTTTACTGGCTTCTATGTTTGGGCCCGAGAGTTGAATAAGTGCGTGTCAATACATGTCAAAATGTGACTTGCTTTACTGTCGGGTTTGTCCATAATAGAGGAGTCTAATGATAGCTTTAAAATGTTTCTAATACTTACAGCATTACTTTCTACATTATATGTTAGGGCATTTTTTGTATTCTGTAATAAGATACTACTTTTTTTGTAAATAGAATGTAATATTTATATTCATACCTGAACTTACTGTTTTGGCAGGGGAAAAAAACACGTATTGATTTCTAAGGGCTCCAGCTGATAAGCATCTGTAATTTAAGGAGTTACTATTGGCAACTGTCTGTTTGTTTCATTTGCTGGACATTATCAGCCCCTTAGGAAGAGCAGCACGCAGGCGTTGTGTCGGCTTTCCAGTGCAGCATCTTGTAGCCCAGCAGCATAAGTTACCATCAGTTGGCAGTTATAGTCACCTTATATATTAAATTACAGTGTACACAATCATAAATATGTGTCTGATAAGTATTTAATGGTATGCAGTGTAGTTATATATAAGTGTAAGTGGGTTTTTTAATATTATAATGATCAAAGGTTTTAAGCTGCAGCATTTAACATGTTTGGTTATCGATCTCTTATTTCCCCCCAACCATAGGTAGAAAAGTGGGACAGGCTGCTGGGGACCATAGGCTCTTTAATTGATCTTGCAAGATTCAACAGAGGGATCCCATCACAGTCCTACAACAGCGGAGAGGGATCCAGAGTGACAGGGTTTCTTTTGTTGGTTCCCTGTGATGGGATAATTCAGTTTCGGCCTGAGGAGAGGAGGAGGAAAGTCTCTGTCCCATTTGATGACAGTTATACTGCAAGACATCCCATAATTTGCCTAATCTCCAGTCATCATCTGCTTGGTTATCTTCTATTATTAATCATCGAGCATCTAGGAGATCATAAGGAAACCCTGGTCAAAACCAAGGAAGCCAGTGTAGCAGGGAAAATTCCCTATATAAAAGCATTAAAGTACAGAATGCAGGAGTCGGTAGTTGCTTCTTTCTACTTACTTCTTAATTCTGTAAGAGCTAGAGCCAGTCACTGTGGAAGAGAAGCAGCTTTGTTTCATTCAGGCTGAGAAGCCTCATCTGTTTAAAAGGCAACTCCAGATGTCCAAGCTTTTGTACTCTGCTCTGGACTTGGTTATGCCAAACTAGGAACTGCCAAGTGCCAAGTGGATACCATCTGCCAACTCTCCTGTCCTGTTGATCAGCAAGGCTTCCCCAGCCAGTGAAATGTAGGCACTGGCAGATAAAATTGGAACCTGCATGAGCGAAGACAGAATGTTCATACCAACTCAGTATATTATTGAAATAGCATTGGTTCATTGAAGTATTCCTACTCTGATTCTATGCATCTACCAAACATTGTTTACTCAGTAGTTGTTATTTTCCAGTTGAACTCAGCAAATCTTGTTATTTCCCAGCTGTCTGTCCTGCAGCTGATTTTTCCCATGAGGGTCACCAAAGGCTATCCAGTTTTCTAGTCCCGTTTGATCTCAAATTTTCAACCTCTAGTTTAATAAATATGCCATCTCATATAACTTTCTGCATTTACCTTTAAGTTCATTTTCCACATGACAAAGTGTCCTGAGTAAAGCTCTTGCTTACGTAAGACAGTGATATATTTGATGTTTTCAGCTACGCCGTCGTAAACAATGAGATATAAAGCAACTGTTGGGAAAGGACAGAAGTTCAACAATTCTTTGCATCTCCACAGCAAGACCGACTGCTGTCCTACTAGACATCCTTATCTTGCATTCAGGGTAATATGAATTAGGCTTGCATATTGAGAAACACCAAGGAACATGTTCCTGTTTCACTGATGAAACCTTTTGAAGAGGAGTGTCCGTAGCGGGATATGACTGCAGGGCTTGGTTTCTGGAGTCCCACGCAGGATGACATACAGCCACCACGAATGCACTTAATGAGTTGTGATACCTACAAAAGTATTGTGCGCTTCGCTTTGTTTCCATCTTTGCAGACCAAACACCTGAAGGGTCTTTTTTCAAGGCTGAGAGACTGTAAATTGCATTTAGGACCTGACAGGAGATTAGCTTTAATTTTTGGATGCCTCAAGCAGCTTCACTGTAGCCAGAGGGTGTGCAAAGAAATTTTTTAAAACAGAATTTGCCACAAGCAGTGTATGCGAACATACTTTAACAAAAATGTAGTTATTTTTTCCCCCTTTCTTAAAGAAAATGAGGCCAGTTATCACTACTACTGTGAAATCAGTATTAGACTGTCAGCTGACAAGAAAATATAGGAATACTAGAGTTTATGCCCTCACCTTCATGCGTTTTAGCAAACAGAGTGAGAAGATTTCCTTGTACACACTCGATTAAGTTTGGTAAAGATCAATCTAGAGTAGAGCAAAGTGACTTGCAAATTCTGACCAATGCAAGACGCTATTAGGGCTTTCACTCTATTATTCCTCCTTCGCTGTCACTTAAAAGACCTTCATCCAAGTATCTGTGGCATCATCCCCATGGTTTAAAGTGATTCAGATGCTGGAAAGAGGGACAAGACAAAGCAAGGCATGCTGTTTCTGTTTCCTTGTGACTGATGCCACAGTTCTCTGCGTATTGGGAGAGGGTTGCTACCTGAGAAAATCACCTGGTTATTACAGCTTTTACGGCTTTGATGGCTGTATGATAACATTCCAGGCTGCTAATGCTGGTTCTTAGTTCACAAGCTGAAGAAAGCATTTTCAGAACAAAATGGTGGTTTCTGAGGTCCTCAGTTGAGGCGTTCCTCTCTGTGCTGTACTCCTGAGCTGCGTGCAATGCGGAAACCTTCTCACCTGCCAATCTCAACTCTCATGTAGATGACTGATAGCAGACATTCAGAAGATGGCTCGTCAGGGCCAAGCTGGGAATTGGGAAAGGGGACGGGGTGGGGGGGTGAGCAGAACATGAAATATGAGAGTATTTAATGCTAAAGAGAGAGAGAAAGATGTAGTCTTTGTGCAGTGATGCTGCAGGAGAGCCCAGCTGAACAAGTAGTTACAAATGGACTGAAGTTAACAAAGCCTCATTTTTTTCATGGATTTTGTGACTCATGGTCAAAGGTACAGCATCAGGGTCTGAAAAGGAGAAGCCATACTTTAACTTCCTTGGGCTTGCAGATACTCATCTTTCCTGCAATATGACACCCAGTTATAAACCTCATTAATTTCTTCTGTCTTGAGGATTTGGCTACTGTAGCATTTCTGCTTTACTAGAGGCAACAGCTTTACCACACCACGGAAAAGAGGATTCGTCATGATGATTTCTTTCATGTAAATAATGAAATCTGGGAGTTTATCAGTGTTCAAACTATAACATTGCACGGGCCAAAAATTTGAGTTCTGGATCAAAAAGGTAACATGACTTTTGATGGCAATAATGCTTTTCAGTTTTTGAGGTGCTAGTGTTTTAACAAACATGTCCAGGTATGCGAACGAGAGTTTTGCAGCATTATAGTTTCAGCACATCAGTTACCAGCCACTGCATTAGAATTTATACATGTAAGATTACTTAAGAGCCAACTTTTTGAAAGTGTCTGTGTTACTGCATTAAACAGAGCAAGCCTTTGTTGTTTTCTAAAGCTGATCAAGGTTATATGATTTTTGCATGTTTTTTTGTTTTTTTAAGAAAGTTAAGTCTGACTATGGAACTTTAGAGGTTCAACAATAGTTGAAACTTTTCAACGCATCACACAATGTCAAATCATAAGTTAGTACTGCCCATCCTCATTCCCCTTCCACCACATTTAAAGCAATTGTACATTGTCCAGTTCATCCAGATTAAAGCAGTAGTTCGTCCTGCTCTGTCCAAGGTCATTCTTACAGCTCTCCTTAACAGGAGACTTTCCCTGAATGTCTCCTTTTCTGCTTGTGAGAATAATTAATTCCCCCTGTGTAGTGCTGAAGAGCTTCAGACTTGGAGTAGCTACTGTGGCGTATCGCTCCATTCCTGGTATTTGTTGCTTGCTTTCAGGAATACCTTTTTATAACAAAGAAGAGCTTAGGCATGGCTAGTAATTGGCTTTAAGAAGTAGCACAAACTGCTTTTTCTTCAGAACCAAAGTACTGTATAGCATTATTTAGCTTTCCATGTAGTTTTTCCTCCCAAATAAGAAGATGGATGAAGGGAAGCGTGCATAGGAGCCATGTTCTGCTGCCACCGTGTATACCTGACATTCAGTGTCACAGGACAAAAAGCAGCCAAAAGTTTAAGCCATTGCAGAGGCCACTGGACTTGTGTTCAAGGTTCATTCATTGTTTCCCATCGTTTATTTGCTGTCTTTATTTTACATTTCTGCACTGCTTTATTGTGAAAGGTTACAACTGGGCTTTATTAGAGTCATGGGATAATAGGACTGAGAGGCAGTAAAATCCACAGGAAGAAATACCGTGGCAAGAAACTGGCCGCTCTCAGAGGACACAAAGCCAGCTGCTGACAGTGCCTGTATCTGGAATTCCCTGGGTGACTGAGTTCAGTGTCATTATCTGTTATGAGTATACAAAGAAAGGAAACAGAAAAAGAGGGACAGATGTCCCCCACAGACCCCAATCTTATTTCATCAATGGCTTCGTTACAGCCTGATTGTATTGATTTCACAAGTCCTAGCTAGGATATTCACATTTAAAAAAACAGCATTAACTTTTCAGACTAAAACCACATTCTTTATATTTTACTGTCATGGATTATAGGGATGCCAAGAACAACTTTTAGAATAATACCACCCATTCAGCAGATGAGTTTGTTTTCACTGCTTTGATTTTGCCCATCTCTGAACTCCCAGATTGGTGGGGCTTTTTTTTTTGAATCTTCAGGCTGCTGTGCTGCTGGCACAAAAATAACAATTGGAAAATTACATATTGGCAAACAATTGCTCAAGAAGCCTTTTACCTTTTCAAGGTCAGGTTTAGTTCCCGCTTCAGTAAAAATTATTTCAGACATGAGTGGAAGCATTCCTGCCTGCTCAGGAAGATGCTGGACCACCAGAGGCTGACTTTATAAATCTTCACGAGGGCCTTGTTCCATCCATGGTACCGCACTGAGCCTTTGTCCCAGAACAAAGGATTTCTCTTTGCTCCAGTGTGGTGGAGACTGATGTCTCCTTCATGATTGTTCAGGTTTCACACAAAGAGTCTATTCTGCATGGATGGTTGAAGCAAGCAGAAGAGAAAGGGTCAAAAATTGTCACTAGAGCATGTTTCTACTCAAACTCCGTAATGGCAATAGGAAGCAGAGAGGGCTGTAGAAAACTCAGGACAGAATAAAACGTCGACAGTTTTCACAGAGAGACTAGGAATCTGCCCGCTTTGGTTTGTTTAAGCTTTTTTAAAGTGAGACTGTACTCAGTAAAATGTCCTGCTTTCTCAAAAAAATAGAGTGGCGTAATTCAATGGAGAGATATAATGACGATCTTAAACAATGTAGTGACCCAACCCAGCCTGAAAAATGCCACCTATTTTCAGCAGCAGTTGGTGAGAAAGCAAGTGTGGCGTCATGCTAATGCCATCAGAAAGTCAATGTATTCTGCAGCTGCTGGACCTAGCTTTATTTCTGAAGAATGTCCTGCTCTGTCACTCTGAACTATAAGAAAAGCTGAGGGAGGCGTAGGGAGACTTAGATCTGTAGAAACCAATTATTTCAGGAGATGTGAAGTTAGGGAGTTTTCCCGCAGGCAGGCTCAGGTTTCTTTTGCTCCCCCTGCTGCTTGACAAATTTTATAACAGCTGTTTTCAGCTTTACACCACCCTTCACAGAACACAAAAGTTCGGAGAAATCTATACTGACTTGTGTGTGCCTGAGGGATAATTGCTGTAAGAGAATGTCCTTGTGATTCAAGTCATCAGCATTATGATAAACCTCTTTCAAATATGACTGTGGTCTGACATTTTCACTGCACACACTTCCAAGGCTTTTTGCTTCATGGGATCACAGGATTATTCAGGTCAGAAGGGCCTCAGGAGTTCATCAGATCCAACCTCTGGCTCAGAGCAGGGTCAGCTGTGAGGTCAGGGCAGGTTCCCCGGGGCTTTGGCCAGTCTGGTCTTGAAAACCTTACATTTCTTTCCCACAGAAGAAAAGAATGCATTTTCTGCCCACTTCAGAATTACAGGACATGTGAGCGCATCATCATGATATCCCAGCTGAGTGTCAGACTGTGGGGAACCTTCAATGCCTCCATTTAGGCTGATCAAAATTTTTTCTTTTTTTGTTCTCAAAAGCTGTAATATCAAAAACTCCTTAAGACTGCCAAAACTGGGGTGGCTGTGCCAAGCCCACTATCTGTCATGATTTAAAATTCCTCCACAGCTTCCGAAGAACTTTAAGATTGTTTATAGCAGTGTGCTTAAAAAAAACAAAAAAAAGAAAAAGAAAATGAAAAAGAAAAAGAAAACCCACAAAAAAATCACCCTGAGTCTTCAAAGGCAACAGTTTTTTCACTTGATTATTTTCATGTTAAACTCACATGTGATTTCCCTTCAACAGGGAATAATGTCTTTATGATAAAACCTAGACTTCTTGATTTCTTGGTCCACAATACCACTAAATCCTTTAATTGTGTAAACTGATGAGTAGTTGCATCTCCTTCCTCCGTAAGAAACCTTTTGAACACTTTCCACGTTGTTCGACTACTTGAGAGACTGCATAGTGTAATCGGTGCTTCAGGATGTATTGGGAATTTGTATTCTGTTGCACAGCTGTATTCAACATGGAAACACACTCCACTTGCAGTCTGAAAAGGGGTGTAACTAATAACTGTTTCTGTAGTTTCAGTACTAGTAGTTAACAGTTCAAAACTGTTGTTAATTTTCTCCTTCTGCATAAAAATACAGAAGTGCAGCTTCCTTTTAACATTAAGACACTAGAGTAAGTTTTTGAGTGACAAGCCCCAGTACTACACAGTCATTTAAAGAACTAAATTTTCAAGGTCAATGAAGGTATGGATTTGCAATAGCCATAAGAACAGCACTAACAAAATCAACAATTTTTTTTTTCCAACATCTTGCAAAATAAAATGTTGAACGGAGGAGTCAAATTCAGTTTTTCACAGTGATGCAAGTTAGAACAAGATGTTGTTTTGACTTGGAAACATATCTGCTGGATTAGCTCATCTTGTGTTACACATGCTCTGAAAGGAGGCAGAATTATGGGAGTTCTGCTTATGCGAGAAAGAGGGAGGTCGTAGAGATATTTTGGAAATCAGGAGATGGGATCCTGTAAGATTCGGGCTACTTTTTGATTTGTTTATTGCACACTTCAAAAGGCAAAAATCATACATTTTATATTCCATATTAATCAAAGTGATAAACTTAACTGATACTATCCCAAAGGTCTGAGGTGCAATTCAAAGCTGAGATGTGTAATAAGGCATGAGGTAGATTTCCTCTGGGGAAATAGGCATAGAGAGGTCATGAACAAGGCATGGGTTAGATTAGTTAGGATGCAGTCCTCAATACATACATGGAACAATATTTTGGGGGTAAAACAGCTCTCTTGGACAGCCATACTTCTGCAAATATAGCAAGTTCAACAAATGATAGAAAACATCTGCTAAGAGTTGTTTTGCAGGAGATAAATGTGAACTGCATTTCATCACAGAATAACCTTAAACAGGTTAACAGTACCCTTCTCTGTGGTAAAATCTGTTAATCCAGTCTCATTCCAGGCTGGTATATGTCTAACCCATTCTTAAAAATATCTATTTTGGATTCCATAACTTCTTTCTGAGGAACATAGAGACATACTGTGTCTTTGTCATCAGGCAGTGTTTCTTCTAACTGGAGACTGCACTGAAGTCTAGAAGGCTGTACTGTTGTTCAAAGCTCACTGGAATACTCTTTTGTGCCTTATATTTATCAATGAATGTCCCAAAAGACAGGCAGCTTTCTACAAGTGCCTAAAAGCAAATCAGTCTAGCACCCTGCAGATTACTATACACATGAAAATAGCTTTTGTTAGCATAATGTATTATAATGCATTATGTAGTGGGTCTCTGAGGTTTGGTAATCCCTGTCAGCAACCACAATAAATGGAAACAGCTTCCAGGAGTTGCAGAGCCCATGAAAAGACTGTTAGTTTTCAAGAACTACTGGCATTCAAACTCACACATGCAGCATCTGAAACAAACTCTCAGGAACAGTCTTACGTCACAAGTATTTGTGAAAGTCAAATGCATGAAGTGTACTTGAGAAAAGAGGTTAAAGAGAAGTTGGACTGAGCATGAGCAGTTGGGTACTTTCCCTACCATTCTCTCAGGCTTGTTGACAGCAGAAGTTTGTGATGTGTAACCTTTTAATGTGCCTAGAAGTTGAATTTGCTATCTGAGAACAGCAAGGTTCCACACGAAAGTAAGCACACCTACTTACAGAGAGTGCTTAAGCCGCAAGCGAGAGGGGTAGTTTTTTTAGTTTTTTAATGCACAACCAGATTGCAAAAAAAAAAAAAAAAAAACAATCATTAATATCAGATATTTTGTATGCACAACATGATGCTGCCTGGGATGAAGGTGCGCCGCGGTTATTGAGCTCCTGAAGCCGTAACTGCCGGCAGCTCAGATCGTGCCGCCGGGGAAGGGCATCTCTTACTCTGGCCCTGCCCTGCTCTTTGTGCCCTTTCCTTAGGCAACCCCCCCCCCCCAGTGACCTTTAGCAGGGAGACGGTACTGATCTGGCAGGAGCTGTGGTCTGATCTAGTACAGCTGTACTGATTTTCTTATGCCGCTGTAAGTGATTGACGTCTTTAATAAAGTCCTTCAAATTTTCCTCCTGTAGATCAGTTAAAGACACGTTACCCAGTTATCAGTGCAAATGATTTAGAAACTTCCAGAAATGCTTAGGCTACTGTTGTTTACACAGAGATAACATCACCATAATAAATACTACTGTCTTTACTCAGTCCTGAAGATTCTCTGTGGTGTTCCTCTCTCCTGCTTATATCTTCAATTTTCCTGTATTTTCAAAACTCTCATCACTGCTCAGTTGAAGTTCCGTTTAAACGATCAAAGGCTTTAACAAAACTATCCTTTAATATCACGCTGCACTCATACTGTAAGATAACAGAAAAATCCAATCAACTCTGTTGCTAGAGTTCCACAAGCAAAATCGTTACTCCCAAAGCGTTAAAAGGTTTCAGGCTCAGCAGAGTTGCCAAGTACAATGTTCATTACTGTATATAGCCATTGCGCCCAACTGCAGTTGCAACCTCAAGCTGCAGTGCCGTTACACATGTGTGTTGCTAGCCTGTGTGGAAGCTTTTACTGTTTTATCTTCACCTCTTGATTAAATTAAATGAAGGTATAACTGTAACCCTACCCAAGCCTATTTATTCTATTTTTAACCTTGCAAACACATGCAGAAAGACGTAAGGGGGAGGGGGAAGCAAACTTTCTTTTAATGAAAAGAAAGATAGGAGGCATACTATAGGTAAATCTATTTCCTAAAATCTTTCCTGAATAGATCCCATCTCTAATTGTGCCTGCCACGCTCCCTGTTTCACTGGACTACTTACATAATTTTATCTGTTGCCATCTTTTCCAAGCTCCTTTCTGATCAGTCCTCACCCTTTACCGAGGTGATCACAAACATCGTGCAGACCACTCAGCATCACAAAAAGGCTCAGAGTTTATCTTATTTTCAATATACCTCATCTGTAATGGAATCGGTAGCCGAGATACTTGCCCGCCTTTGCAAGTTTAGTGTTACTGTTTTCCTGAAGTGGAGCCTGTTCCCTTCTACTACATTTTGAACTTGTCTTTGAAATAATATGGAAAATTCCCAAGTTGCAAGTGCTCCAGAAGTTAAACTGCAGCAGACTTGTGCGGCGCAAAGCATTAATTTCTTTTCCCCCAGCTTTGTCCCCTGTGGGCAATGAGAATATCATCTGCTCATAAGGTGATGGAGAGGAATCTCTTTGCAAAATGAAACTCGTTATCAATATTGCCGCCAAAAGAGGGAAACGTGCTGAGACAGAAATAGAAGGTCCTGCTGCTGCTGCCGTGCCTCACCTCCTCAAACTGCTTATTCTTGAGCTTAGCAGTCACTGCAGCCTGTGCCCACCAGCTGCTATGTAAGAAGTGCTCTTTGAAGCCATTTATCAGCTCTGCTGATGAGGGGAGCGGGGAGCGTGGTGGTTTGCAGCAGCTGGGGAGGAAGGAGTGCATACCGCCCGGGTGTAAGTCATCGCCCCTGGTTTGCAAACTGACCTTCCTGCCATAGGAGCTGGACGGAGATCGAGTCTCTTCTTATTAAGGCCAGAAACAAAGTTTAACTTCAAGGAGAACAGGACTGAAAACAAGGCTCGTGGTCGCTTATTTGCTTCGCTGTCTAGCCACGTTAGAGTACTCTTTCAAGTGGCTGCTGGAGAAAGAAAAACTGCTGTATTTGCCTTTTGCTAGCAGCAGGCAGACTGCTGTTAGCATAAACGTATGGAATCTTGCCGTAGCAGTAACTATACTGCTCGGTAGGATGCTAATGGCACTGTGCAGTACAAGCAGCGTAAAGGCCTTTGCTTTCCTCAAAACAGCAAACTGTAATTGAAGAGTCGACATCTTCGCGTCTTATCTTGTTTATTGGACTTTGAAGAAATATTTGACAAAATATGCCCTGTATGGTTGCTTTACAGGTCATTTGCAGTAAAAGTAAAAATCGCTGCAATCTTCCTAATGATGTCTGCAACAATGAAAGAATTTCTCTGTCACTCTACAGTATTTTTTAATAGTTGGATTCTCAACCACACGACCGTCTCTGCTCTGGATTGTGCCCTCTGCTTCAGTTGTAGCCTATACAAGTAGTTCAGCAGGGAGAGAGAAGTGCTGGCTAAGCAGAAAGGATTCCATGCTCAGTTGATTTGTCTTCTGCTCTTACCTTCTTCCACTTGCTAACCTCTGTATAAGTGATGGAGATACACTGCAAGACACCATCAAATTAGTCAAGGAAAACATTCAATTGTGAAAAAATAAATAGTGGATCCTACCATAGGAAGTAGGGAAGAAAATGGAGGATGAGCTTTTTTGCGGGAAGGTGAAACGTTTTATCCACTGCACAGGCTGTCAGGACATGAGACCTCCCCGAGGCCATTTGGTCAAGGACTTCGGGAAACTTCTGCAATCTGGGTACTCAGAGGCTAAAGAGAAAGGACAATCTCTGGCACACAACCAGAGAATGAGAGTGAAATCCCAGCTGCTTTGGAGGTAGTAGGACTTCAAAGACTAAATTTAAAAGCCATCTGAACATGTAGGGCTGTGACAGCTGGATAATTAAGAGAAGAGCTAGACACTACAATACTAACTTGTAGGCTAAATTATAAGAGACTAGTTATAGAGTCTTACAGAGCCATGAGATTGTACAGCCAGTGTGTACAATTTACCTGGTACACTGGTTTGTACCATCAGGGGAGTACCACAGCATTTAAGGTTCCAAGTTTTGCCCTGTTCAGTCAGCTTTCTTCCTTAACATCTGCTTTTACTGTGAGAATAACAGGAAGAAATGACTTTTTTAATTGCAAAACCCACATTAAATAACAAAGTAATTATACTTGAAAGGATGTCAGGTCCCCCTTCTTACAGAAAATGTCCTGTAAGGGCTGTCAGCACTGTTCTTCGGCAAGTGCCTTGAATAGAATCTGGACCACCAGCTGCTAAGAGCCCCCACAGCCCAGGCTGAAGCCCTTCCTCAGGGCTGACCAAAAAAATTAAACAGCATGCACTAACTCTGTACCATTTGCTTTGGGCTTTTTATGGAAGTTTTCCATCCATGTATGGACTAAACAGCACACGCTTTGAAATAACAAGACCGGGCAGATTTGTGGCCTGAGGGCACGGTGACTGCAGGACTATACTGAACACCTTTGCTTTGGTATCAGGCGTATTACATACTAACAGTACTAGTTTCAGCAGCCTCTTTAAACCCCTAATCTTAGATTTAGGTGAGATCTTTGGGTCTTGCAGTACTTCAGATCTTTCATCACTCTAACATTTGATAATCTGTTTAGGAATATGGGTATCTTCACAGAGCAAGTACTGTAAAAACCAAGTGTCTTACTGTTTTTGTGGGAATTAGACCTTTCAAGTACAGCCATTTGCAGGCACCATAAAAATTCTTTCTGTATGCATCAGTCTTGGTATGTGAGGAGTCTGAAGAGTAGGAATAGCTTCTGAAGTCAACGTGCTTCTCTTATGTATGCTTATGTACTCTGTGTATTTGAATGCAAGCTGAGTGTCATATACTGTATGTCCACTAAAGTCTTAGTGCATGTATATATTTGAAAATGTCTTTCAATTGCTGCAAAAACATTGCTTTGAATGCATTTCTCAAAGTAAAGGAAAATCCTTCTGACTATGTTTATGTTCTGGTGTTTTTTTCTTTTCTGATATTTTTTGTCTGTTTTCCCCTCCTATTGAGAACAATAAAATTGGTTGTGACTTTGGAGCATTCAGCATCCTCAACTTAAGTCAAAGACAAGAATTGCTGATGATAAAAGACTCTGAAGAATCTTTTAAAACCTTCCCTCCAATTTCTTCTTGGTTACAGTCAGGCTGAACCGTAACATTTGAATTGGTAGAATCCAAGTCCAGCAAATATTCTGTTGCATGCACGTGTTATTTTCATTTACAAAATAAACTGTTGAGTCAGGACAATTGCCTAACATGTAAGTTTTGTTATTTTCTTTCCTTATTCTATGTGCAAAAAGGCAGAAACGTAGGAGAATGGTTAAATGAAGTGATTAATCACAAAATATGCCTGTCAGTAATGATGAAAACCTTAATGGTTGCATGCATGGATCTCTAAACACTGTAGAAAAGCAAACTTATTTTTATTACTTTGTATTCATCTTCTTCCTTCATTTAATACCAAAAATACACCATCAGTAGAGTAAACAAATCTTATAGACCAGGAGGTTCTATCTTTTGTTGTGCCTCCCTTCTGAAATATAAACAACTCTTAATTTTGTTTTCCTAGCTCTGTTTTGTGATGTTTTGGACGCCAAACGTCTCAGAGAAGATTTTAGTTGACATAATTGGAGTAGACTTTGCTTTTGCAGAGCTGTGTGTTGTTCCGTTGCGCATCTTCTCTTTCTTTCCAGTTCCAGGTAAAAACCAAGAAAATAACTATCTGTTTACCTAAAAACCAAACCAACTTTGAGGTGTGGTCATAGAGTCTGACGTGGCTGTATATGCAAGAATGGTTAAATGCATGCCTGTTATAAGTAATAAGGCTTGTATTGAAGCGGGTGTGGACCAAGACTATTTACACCGGTAGTCGAGATACAAATGTTGCCGTACGAGCAGTCTGTCATTAGGCAGATTTCTGATTGTCAAAAATCTGAATTCTGAACAGCAGTAGTGACGTGTGCATGCCAAGACTGTTTGGAGTAGACTGTTTGGAATCTAGGACCAGCTCCACAGTAACATCACTTCCATTAGTCTCCCGTTCTGCTGCCACACTCAGTGGCACTTTCAGGTATCAGGGGCTTCATCAGGGGCATCAGAATACAAGTTGATGCCCCTGTTCAAGAGAGAAACAAGCTTGACAGCAATAATCGAAATGTTTCCCCTCAAAAAATTTCTAACTTCCATAATCAAATGCTGCATCATGTAGTGTTTTCTACTTCTATGACACAACAGTGTTTTAATAAAGGTAAACTCCAAATATAAGAAAAGATGCATCTTCTTTTGTGCCTAGCTGTTAACACCATATGCAACACAGCAGCTAGATAGAAAATTATCATTGGTATGATTTCTCTTTAGCGAAGGGCATAGGTTTTTATAGTGAAGAAAAAAGAAAGGACCATCTAATAAATTAGTTGTAAGAGAACAGCTCTTAGGAGCTGTTTGGATTGCTGGAGGATTACTGTCCATAACTGGATTTTTTTTCTTTGCCCCCCCCCAAAAAAAAATCAGTATATTAAAGCAATTTGGACGTAAGATCTGCTTCATTTCTAGTAGGTTTTCCCAGTGTGCAAAGTTGCCAGGAATAAGTTTCACCACGGTTATTTCTGAACAGTGCTCTCTGCATGAAAAAGCTTCACATGAGATGACGGACATTTTTTTTACTACTCTGGTCTCCCTTTCTCTCCATCCCCTCCCCTTCCCCTGTTTCTGAACAGTGACTGTCAGAGCGCACTTGACTGGTTGGCTGATGACTCTGAAGAAGACATTTGTGTTGGCACCCAGCTCAGTGCTGCGGATTATCGTCCTCATCGCTAGTCTCATTGTGCTGCCTTACTTGGGGTAAATCATTCTCCTCCCCACAGAGCTGATGGGTTTGCTTTCCTCTTCATTCCTGTTTCCTGTCACTTGATAGCTGAATTGGCATATCTCAGAACATTTTCCCCAAATACTAACTGTAATATAAAGCCTGAATAGTGTCAATATCTGAAAAGAAAAAATCTATAAATTTACCAATGTGACTTTGCTGTAGGCAGGCATGATAATGATGACCCTTTTGAAAAAATACACAAATGCCAGAGAAGCAAAAATGTGTCTTAAGGGGAATTTATTTCCATTCTATTAAATGCACTATTAAGAAAGCTAATGGAAGAATATCTTGTTTATAAGTTAAATAATCTATTCTACAGCACTCTGTACAAGACTTTAAATTCTTAGTCCATAATTTGATTCAGAATGTGTTTCTTTTACTAAACAGCGAAGCCATTAAGAAACAAGGTCCTTTAAAATACCAGTTATTCGCTTTGCCAGTGTATTCATGTCTTTGAAGGAAATATTTCTAACAACAGTTTGATTCTATATGCCAATGGAAATATAATTATGAATCATGCATTCTCACACAACCATGACTACTTTCTTTTTATGCCGCCTACAGAGTTCATGGAGCCACTCTTGGAGTAGGATCCCTTCTAGCTGGTTTTGTAGGAGAATCCACCATGGTTGCAATAGCAGCCTGTTACGTCTATCGGAAACAGGTAAGAATTAGGCTCTGCAGGATCTGGTGAAAGCAGTTGATGAATACAGTGGATTTTAGTTCAGACCGAGAGTATATTTTTGAAATATAATGCCCCAGCATCCCCATTTACTGATTTTGGTTTGCTTCCCTATGCGGTTTCAAGAGTGTGCAACTTAGGAATTCTTTGGGTAGAAATAAACCCAAAAGGTGCCCTCCAACTTCTAGTGGATATTCCGGCCATGGGACTCAAAACATGCATAACATTGATATCATCTCTTTACCACCACCTGTTTTGCACTGTAGATCTGCTAGTACAGTGCAACATAGCTTCTTTGCATAGACCTAGGAACTACTCATCCAAGCTTATTACATGTACATATATATGTATATGTACATGTATACGTATACTTCTATTGCTTTGTAAAACTAGCTCTGCTGGAAATGGGCAAAAAGTACAGTTGCTTAATTTTTTTGCTGTCTAAAGAAGTGGCTTTAAACAAGATACACTCCTACAGCAGTAGAGGATAAGAGCTTACAAATACTGAAATAGGCAAGGGTTTCTTATAGGCATACTTGTACATACTTCACCCAGTACAGTCCCGCATATATGGAGTAGTAGCGGTACATGGATTTCAAAGAATATTCCACTAAATTAAGTCAAACATAGGATAAATATTGGCTTGGTGACTAGGTACATCGCAGTACCTCTGTGTTGTGCCCTTCCGGTTACGTGTTCAAGTCACTGTGTAGAGCAGCAGGCCCAGCTCCAAGCAGAAACAGCATGGCGTGTACATCATTCCGTGGTGCAGAAGGACTTTGTGGATGGAAGCAGAAAATACAATCTATGCATTTACTTCTTTTTTTAATGAGATTTTTTATGAAAGGCCAAGTGAAGATGCCCACCACTTCCATTTTTAGCAAAAAATATGGAAGATGGAGTACCTAAAAGCCTTGTGTTGGAACAAGCTGAAACCAGTTTTGACATGTATCGACAGTGCAGGCTACGGCTATAGACCAAACTGTACAAGGTTCACAGGAAAATAGAAGACCTTGATCTCAGTCGAGATTAGTCTGTCATGCTTTTGTTGAGCACCAGGGAGTGAAACACGTAGACTCTGAAATGGCCGTTCTTGGCCTGCGATTCCACAACATACATCTGTTTGGACAAACCTCCTCATTGCTTGTTAGATACAGTGGTAGCTTATAGAGCTTTTCTGGCCAGGGACACGGTGCTTAATTTTTTGCAGTGGTGAGTGCAGGTAGTAGTAGTAATAACTGTGCCGACGCCATTTATTCCCTTACCAGAATTAGTATGTAGCTGGCAGCGTCGTCTCAACAACCAACGTGACAGTGGCAGAGCCAACCGGTAGCTTTATACACCAGCTTGTTTTCACCTACAGCAGTAATAAGTGGGCAGCGTTCGAGAGCTGCAAATCGAGTGTTGTGTAGACACCTCTGAAATTTTGAAACTCTGAGATGCCCAGCTCAGCTGAATCAGTAATACCTGTGGGGGATTTTTTTGTCAGCTGTACAAGTGTTTTCTGTAAAACTAGTCAGCCTGCTGAGAAATGGGTAATAAGGAACAGATGCTTCTACTTGTTTTGTAGTGGAGCTGAATGCTTCTTAGCTTTACTAATCCAGGATATCTGGATGAATCATAGGACTCTTGAATGCCCTCTTGCTCCTGCTAGCCAAAAATACTCTAATATTACTTGGCCCTGGTGGGGTGGGGGTTCACAGTGGATCAGGAATACCAGGAAAAGCCAGAACGCTCACATCTTGTAAAATTCCTGAAGTTTGACATTCGAGAAATTAGATTTCCACCTCTCTCTCTCTCTCTCTCCCCCTAGAGCAGCTTATCTTCTCTCATATTTTGTTTGCTTTTCTGTTGGTTTTTTTTTTAATAAAAAAGTCTGTGATGTAAAAGGTTCCAGATGCTGACTTCCCTCCGGTCATGCTGAAGCCTGTTTTGGATGTTGCTTAGCATAAGAAATGCCTCTATTATTGCATTTACGTTAGAAAGGAGGAAGCTGTGCCCCGAGAAGGTTATGGAAACCTTCTAAGTTAAGACAACTTACTAGTGACGAGCCATGAATGCGACACAAATATTCTCGCTCTTAATAACATACTAAAAAAACCTCATTATTTGGACCTCGCTTCTCCCAGTCCCCAAAGTTGGTAGGACTGTGTTCATGCACAACTTACTGATAGGTTTCTGAATGCTTGTTTCGATCTAGAAAAAGAAGCGGAATGAGAATGAAGCAGCTACAGAAGGTGAAGACTCTGCAATGACCGACATGCCTCACACAGAGGAAATGACAGACATCGTAGAAATGAGAGAAGAGAATGAATAATAAATGGGATGCAATTGTTCTCTGCAGGGACGATTGGAGTGACACTTCAGCATCTTGTCTTCTCTCATACTTTTTTGTTTGTTCGTTTTTATTTTTGTAATAAAGAGGCCTTGATTTAAAAGGTTTCAGATAAATTCTCTAGCATACTGAGTATGCTCTCACTGATGAGGGACCTAAAAAGAGGTCTTTGCTTTTTTCTTTTTTTTTTTTTTCCCCCAATTGAATTTGTTTTCTCACTCCATGCAAACACAAAAGATACAATTGCATCACTGTAGAGTCTTCCTTACTTATGCATCCACCTCCTCTGGACAATCCGCATTTGTCAACCAAAGCCCTGCTCTCCGTGCACTCGTGTGTGTGCGTGTGCTCGCACACTCGCACACACGCGTGCACGCGTGCCGCTGGCTCAGTGCTACTGCCATAATCCTACTCCCTCCCCTCTTTCCTTTTCCTTCCTTTTCTTTATGAGAAATGTAAAGGAAAAGCCGTTTGGAATACAGAGCTTTATTTTACTTGCTTGAAAATGACTTTGCTACATAAACTAATATACTATGGTGAACTATATCTTTTTGTTTGGCCTCATCACTAGAGCTTATATACTGCACAGGGTACAAGACAGGGAGGAACGTGTAAGTCTCCACATACAAAATGGAGAAAAACAGGTTCCTCTCTCATGTTAAAAGTGTGTGGATGTGCATATACACACACAGGTACATAAACAGAGACATACATATATATATATTTATATATATATATGCATATGAGAAATAAAATACACATGGGACAAGAACTCTATTTAGCTTTCATTCCATCAGAAAGACAGTAATCTTTTGAAAAATGTAAACATTGAATTCAGAATTTTCTTGAACCGTTAAGCCCCACCTTGCGTATCATTTTCTTCAGAAAAAAAAAAAACAAACATGCACTTTCCTCTTGTGAAGAGGGTGATGGCAACTGATAGACTTTGACTGTATTTGAATTTAAAAAAAAAAATAAATATTGACAAGCTTTACCAAAGTTCTTGTCCACTGATTTGACTTTTAATTTTTAAAGGTTGCTCTATATACTTATTTCTGGTGCCTATATGTTTTTTAAAAAAAATCAGATAACATATGCAGGATGCCATGGTATATCGCATTACTACACATAGCTCCATGAAATTTTTCATATAGAGGTGTACACATGCTCACACACACACACGTGTGTGTGTATGTATATATACACATATATACATACGCTCACACACACACATGTACGTTTTGCTATAATGTATTTACCTATGCAGTAGATCAAAATCCATATGGTGAAGCTCAAGTACTGATGGTCCTCCCAGTCGTTAATTAGGGACCATGATCATAGGTTAGCTCTCAAGGCAAGGCTTGCATGGAAGCGAGGGGCCGCTCATATCAGCCAGCCCCTGTCGCGCTTGGGAGCGGGACGGAAATCACGGAGCGTGAGGTCGGGTGGGTGACTCGCCTCGGGTGGAAGTGCAGCCTGTGTAAGAGGTGAGGGAAGCGGAGAGGGTTTGGGGGCCACCGAGGGTGGCGGCAACAGCAGCTTGTCTTTCTGCGCTCTTCTGCGTTGGGCTGCGGGGCAGCGTTCGTTACCAGTTTGTAGGAGCTTGGGTTCTTTCCGATTTAGTTGTGCCAGACTCTGGAAACCGCTATCATCCATGCTATATCCATAGGTCAGTTAATTTAAACCTTATTTAGTAAAAGTATATTTTTCTAAGTTGTGCAGATGAGTATTTAATTATGGACAAATGCCGTTTCTAGATTTATTTGCCAGGTAGTCCCAGCACTCAGAGAACTGATCAAAACTAAACGTTACTTTAAATGTTATATCGATATATGTGTATGTAGACATACACATGTGTATAAATATATATATTGTATATTGTGTACATTTATTTTAAGCTACAATACATTTCCTATTTTTCCAAGTTCAGCTAAAAACGTCTCTGAAAAACTACAGAGTTGGCTAGTAACCAGTTATGGCCATGTGTCATGAAAGGCATTGTATCAATGAACTTTACATTTTATTGTAAACATTTGTACTAATTTGTTACATGTACAAATGCAATAAGGAAAAAAATGTAGAAATTATTGTGTTAAATGACAGATTTGCAAAATCAGTTCATGGTTAATGAGCAGTGGCACAAGGAGGGTAAGACTAAATCCAGTAACCACACTTTTTCTGTGCCACCACAAGGTTGTTCTCCTTGTTTCTGACGGTAGTTTTTAAAAAAAAGATTTAAAAAAAAAATCAAAAAAAAAGAACTTTGTGCAGCGTGTAGTCTGTACATATTCGTGAATACAGGCTCTCAAACAGTCACATGTATATAACATGTATATAGACTGTTGCAGATCACGGTGGCCATATGAGGTTTTCTCTATTCACGTAGTTTTGGTTTCTCCAGTACATTTGTATCCAAGTCCACAAGACGCAGTTTTTCAGGAACTGTAGAGGTAAAGCAAGAAAATATTTTTGTGTAATACTTTTTTTGGTATGCGATTAAAATTCAAACAGCAGTATTTTTGAAGAATTTTGAGCATTTGAGAGTGTCGGTTTCAAGGTAGTAATTGCACCAAGAAGTAAAAAATTGAAAACAAATTAAAGGAAACAATAAAGGTGTTCCTTTAGATAGAAGATGAACAAATAGCAAAAACTGAATTATTGGTCATACAGTGCTAAACTAATGGTATTGTGAAAGATAAGTTTTCCAATGTTTGGTTAATACTTTATAGCCCTTTACTTTGCCAGGTACCAAATGAGCGCAGGAGCGGTGGGATTTGGGCACGAGCTCAAGCCGTGATGTTACTGGTTTCAGTGTCTCTTGTCAAGCAGATGCTGGTGGGCGCGCTGGGCTGCGCCTCTTCCTTCCCAAAAAGACTTCCCTGACTCCTAGCAAAGTGGCTTAGATGTCTCCCTAGTGTTAACGCTTAGGAAATTGCTGCCTGTCTCTGTGATAAGTATTTTCCAAGAGAAACCTGTTTGGTTTCTGCTTCGGAGAGCCAGAGCACGGTCAACTTCATGACTTCACGGGGAGGCTTTCCAGATTCTCTTGAGAATTACTGGATTGTACAATCAAAGTTGCAATAAAAAGAGGAGCAAAGTTCACCTGCATCCTACATCTTAAATTTCAGAACAGCTCACGCCCTGGGAAATAAGAGCAGAGCACTAATAAGCTCCCATTCCTCAGCTTTTCATTGTACATAAAATTGCGTTCACTTGTCTTGAGTTTTCCTTTCGCAGAATTAACAGGAACCATTGGGGTGGGGTTTTTTCCCCCCTCGCTGCCCTAAGCAGCCCTCTTCCCGCTTACCAAGCAGTGGACCCGATGGAAAAGGCTCAGCATTTCCCAGCCGGTGCCCGCGGCCGTCTGGGCGCACCGGGGTGTTCCCGGGCGCGGGGCGGCCCCGCTGCCCGTCCCCCTCCCAGCGCCGTGCCAGGCGGGAGCGCTCGCTCGCCTGCTTGTTAGATAGAGCCGCCCCGAGCGAGAGGACTGGGTGAGTAACAGAGGCGTCTTTTGTTTTCTCCTCATTTTGCTGCTAAATATTTCCTTTGAGAGGGAGAGATTTATATCTGGCTCCCGCTCTGTGTTTTGCCGAATCTGCAGCCAGCGAGGGAGCAGCTGGAGACAGAGGGCGAGCTGATGAATGCGGCCGATTCAGGGCCGGCCACGACGTGCGAACAGAAACCTTTTGAAGGCCAGCGCGCCTTCTTTTGTGGGATGGCGCCTCGCGCTTAAAAAAGGAGGGAGAAAGGATGCTTTCAGGCCGGGCTGCCCGGAGTCGCCAGGAATAGTTGTGCGTTGGGCTGTGCGGTGGCAACGGGGACGGGGCGTCCTGCGGCTCCAGCATCCCAAGCCCGGTCCCGCCGCCGGCATCCCCGGTGACAAGCGGGACTGTGCAGGGGGATGGCGAGGCAGCGGTATGGGCTCTGTCTCCCGCGGGGATTTTGTGGTTGTGGCATGATCAGCACAGGCTTGGGTGCAGCTGGGTGTTACCTGGGTATAGTTGCAGTAGCCATTAGTTGGAAGTTGGAACCTAGCGGGAAGCCCATTGGAACCTATTGGAAAGCCATGCATAGGTGTAGCTATATGCATATGGGTGTGTATACGGGCGTGCCATGGAGACATCTTTATTTCAGCATGCGTATAGCTCATTGGAACAAGGATTCAAACCTAAACATGATCTTAACGTGGGACTAAATACTACGAAATGTGATTTAAAGCTACGTAAAAGAGTAAACACCCTTTCGGCAGACCTTATACCAGTAAGCTTTAGATCGGTAAGGTGGAATGAGGGAGGAAATGGGAATGTTGAAAAGCTTATGGGTGCTGTATATCCAGCCTAAAGTCAACAGCTTGCCCTGGAGGGGAGTGAAACTGTGAGAAACTGTTTTCTTAAACACCGGAGCTGTGGCTGCCACCATGTCCCTTTCAGCTGCCCAGGAGAGGGACTGGAGGCTGAGGAGCAATGGGTCCGTGAGACACCACTCTGAAGTATTTTGGAGGAGCCATCTGAGGGAGGAGTATGAAACAGCTTAGAAGAGTATTTGAGTGGAAATAAACCAGCATGCAGGTTCTAGAGCATGCAAAGAGGAGGCACTGCGTAGCTGGCTGTTTCTGAGTGACCGGCAGGACTGCCTTGGGGAAATGTCACGGAGACAGTACTTAAATAAAAGACAAAATTATCACAATTTTGGTATCAAATTGGTATTTTCTGAACACCAACTTAACCATAAAATGTTAGGATTCCTGTCCCTCTTTCGTGTATGCTTTTTTTACTAGAACTGAAGTGCAGAATGCCGTTTAGGGGCCTGGAAAACATGTCGTATGAGGAGCGGCTGAGGGAATTAGGATTGTTTAGCCTAGAGAAGAGAAGGCTGAGGCGAGACCTTATTGCTCTCTTCAGCTATCTGAAAGGAGGGTGTAGCGACACGGGCGCTGGTCTCTCCTCTCAAGTAACAGGCGACAGGACAAGAGGAAATGGGTTCAAGTTGCTCCGGGGGAGGTTTAGGCTGAGCATTAGGAAAAATTTCTTCACTGGAAGCGTTATCAAACATTGGAACAGGCTGCCCAGGGAGGGGCTTGTTTCCCCATCCCTGGATGTTTTTAAAAGTCGTGTAGATTCTAGAGACATGGTTTAGTGGTGGACCTGGTAGAGTAGGGTCAATGGTTGGACTAGCTGATCTTGAAGGTCTTTTCCAACCTAAGTGATTCTGGATTTTTTGAAGGGAGCGGGCTCCCGCGGAGGGAGGGGCTGTGGGGCAGCGCTGGCTGTGGGGGGCTCGTGGCAGAGCCCCCGGCGGCAAGAGGACCTCTAAATTTCTTCTGCGCCCTGCAACACGCTGTATTTGGTTGCAAGCCTGGCAGCCTGATGAAACGAGGCAGAATCATCAGCTTAGCAGCAAACTGGGACGGAGGGTGGTCCCGACCGGCAGCAGCGCTGCAGAGCAGCGGGGGAGCACTGGGCGCAGGGGGAGCCCTGGCTGCCCGCTCCGGCTGGGCTCGGACACCTCGCCTAGATTGGCTTCGGAGAGCCAAGTCCAATTGCCGGTGCGAAGACGCACTCCTCAGCAAAACCATTGCCAGATTGCTCGGTGATTGGCACCTCCTGAAGGAAAAAGGCCAGAGACAAAATACGGGGCCAGAGAGACCGAGCTTTGAGCTGGGCTTGGAGCGCGTACCCGCACAGAAGGGCATTTTGGCGGCAGCTCGTGCAAATTAATCGTTAGAGAGTGAGCTTCAGTCTCGGCATTTCATAATCAAGATAGCCACTCTCTTTGAGTAAAACAGAAGACTTGTGGTGTATTTTTAGGTGCTCTTTTGTCTTTGTAACCCTGAGGGGAAAGTTTTCCTTAGTGTTACCAAGCCTTGTCACTGCTCAAATCAATTTATTAGTTTTACCTCATCATTATTTTCTGTCATTGTCTTCAGATTTTTCCTGATTTTCTTCTGAAGGCTCCTGCTAGGCTTATTTTGTCTGTCGGCATTTTGAGAAGGAAAATGCAATCGTCATGCTGACTAAATGTCAAGTAATGCCGTGATTAAAAAGTAGCTTACAACAAAACTCTTCTTTGACAGACTGTTTTTTACTTTTCGTTTGCTAAGCTGAAAAGGAGACTCAAGAAGGAATTGGGAGGTGTATTTATTTAAAATAAAGCATTAAAATAATTCAAGTTCATTACTTAACCCCAGCCACTTTGTGACTTTCCAATGATCACGACCCAAACTTTTCCAGCAAAGTTAGCACTGCATCCCCGGAGCAGCGCAGAATAGTTTGAAGCACTGGGAAACATGAGACGTCATGTATTTCATGACTAAATGCATAACTTAATGAATTGGAGAGCCCGATTAAGAGGGACATTCCATTAAGTTTAAGATTCAGTTGGACATGAGCAGCCTGATCCAATGTCTAAGGTGGCCCTGCTTTGAGCCAGGGGTGAAGGGGGGGTGCAAGATAAGATGACTGCCTGCACTCCCCTTCGGACCTAAATTGTTCTCAGATTTAATCAGAAACCTAGAGAGGTCCCTTCATCTTAAGGGATTTGAGGCTGCTTGCCTCTTTCAGGCTTTCAGTTCAGGGCTGAGAGACAGTGCCTACTAGCGCTCATCTAAGCAAAAATCTGAGCTGCACAGATTCTTTTGCTGATGACAAAACTCTCATATTGCAGAGGCAGCTGTAAAGTACCCTCCCACCCTCTGGGAGCCCACAAAGAGGGCAAAGCAAAAATAAGCTATTGTATCTGCAGATGAAATATTTGAGTACTGTACTGCACTTTTCCAATTAACTCTCTAAGCAAAACCGCCTGAAAGCAGCAAGCAATTGTATCTGTTACCTGCTTCCTCCCGTCTGTCTTCATGTGCATCGCTCAGCATAAAAAAAATTAAAAAGATCCTCTTTGTAATCAAGGTAATGCAAAGTAAATACTTACATTTATGTAATAAAGCAGCTTGGCCTATCTGCAAATGAAAGCATATAAATCCCCTCTTAGGAAAGGGTATATTTTAAAACCGGAACAACAGCTTTATCCATGATTTAGCAAAAACACAACAGAAAAGCAAAAACAAAAAGAAATTGCAGAACTGAAAAGAGTAATTTTAATTGCATTAACTTTTAATGAGAATACTGCCTGGGTGGAAAGTAAAGTGTATGTACACATTCAGAAAACAGCAGAGCCTGGAACTAGCATGTATTGCTCAACTTTCTAGTTTGCTCTCCAAAGCAGCACTAATGTAACTCTGCTTTTGTGTCCTATTATGATAAACAAAAAATCCTTCCTAATGAAATAATTGAAAGGCTTCTGGCAATATTGACAGCTAATTAAATTATTGAATAATAATAATTGAAAGGCTACTGACAGATCTAAGTAACTGGCAATATACTATTACTTAGATCAACTGATTTTATCGGCAGAGTTTACAAGTACCACAAAATTGCAAAAGCAAAACCTCCAAAAAAGTTGAAGGTACATATGCATTTTTGTAGATGGCATACCCTTAGTTATTACCATCAGGTTTTTTAAATAAAACTAATCACTTTTTAAATAACGTCATTCAAAGAGCACTTCACTTACATTAGGTTTAATAAAAATCTACCTGCAATACGTTGGATATTTTGAAAAAGCAAACGCACGAGATGCGAAATTCAACCTGTGATTTTAGACTGGGCAGAAACCCTCACCACTGTCATAAAGGCAATCAAGCTTAGATCACATCAGCTTTTGGTTTTTCAGAACATTGCTCTCACTGCTCTGTTACTTTAGATCGGCTTTGGGTGTTGCTGCCTCCCCCTTGGTTTCTTGAAGCCAGGAGCCACTGGAGGGGTTGGTTGGGGGATGACACAGGCATGGCTGAAGAACCCCAGAGCTGGTCTGCTGAGAGGGAGGGTGGCTTGAGGCAGGAAGCACAGAGCTCCTTTAGAAAGGTGTGGTTTGGTGGCTTGTCACTCCACCGTTGGGTGTGAGCTGGTGGCAGTGATCCCCCGGGAACCGGCTGTTCGGGAGAGGAGGAGCACACCTAAGCGAGTGAGTGTGTGTCTGGGGGGAGAGAGGGGGAGCCGGCCGCAAATGGATGAGCTGAGGTGTCTTTTGCAAGCGCCCCACACTGCGTCACCCTGCAAGGACCACGCTGGTGGGCAGAGCGAGCCGTAACCCCTTCATTTATCATCTTCAGTGAAAGGTTCACTGGCCTTTCAAGGTTATCGGGCAGTGTTGCTAGGTACTAGCAACAAACCTAAACTTCTTAGTGCGAGGAGCACAAAAGACAGCAAACTTTGCCACCCCTTTTGCAATGGAGAAAGACGCAAGCTTGACACATCCTACTCTCTCCATCTTTGCCTACTTGAGCAGGGCCAGCCACAAGGTCGCTCTAGAAAGGAGCTACAAAGGTTGAGCAAAACCTAAAGGGCAGAGCAGAAGGCGAGGACTATTTTGTCTTCACAGCAGGAAATCATCACGGAGGAGAACCAAATTGTGCAGAGGTAACCCCTGGAAAGTCTCTCAGAGGAGACACCGTTTCTGAACAAAGGGTCATGATAGCTTTGACCACATCGTGTGAGGTCGGACCACGCCATTTGTAGAATAATACTACAAGGCTAGCAGGTTTTCCAATCTCAGAGAGGTGCTATAAGGATAAAATTCACTAGTGCTGGTGAAAGATGCTTGGATACTACAGGGAACAGCACCACAGAAATGCCTAAAAAACCTGAATTCTTATTTGCATGTTTTAAATGTGCCTTTGGGTTCTCTAAAATTGACTTGTTTTTAGTTTCATGGGAATATTTTTAAAACTGGGAGCCGGGAGTAGTGTCTGGAAGCAGCATCCTAAAAATGGGCAGCACAAAGTCTGAAGACTCTTGCTTGGGAAAGAGGGGAAAGAACGCTCAGGGGCTTCGTCTTTTCCCCACCTGACCCTCAGACCGTGTATTCTACAGGACAATGTCTTGTTCTGTTCTCAGCAGGCTTACCGAAACACCGAAAGAGGCAAGAGCAGTAGCTGACCACCCTTTAGGGTATGCTGCAGTTGCATTTGGGATTAAGGGCAATTCTCTGACACCTTACTGTAGAGTAAAAGCCCTGTTTTTTCGGTTCATTTCTGTAATTTGAAGGTAAATATGAGGACTAGGCAAATGCATATTTCACCTGAGAGGTATCGCTTGTTTTTCATTTCTTTCAGAATATTTTTCGGTATCGTATTCAGATTCTTTCCTTCAGGGTAAAGCTGTCTTTATGCAAAGCAGTGTGCCTAATAGCCATCCTCAACTACTTAAACAAGTCAATTTTGCAAGGACTGTAGGTGTCAAGCCAGAGCACCGTTTGGGACTACAGTACAGGGATCCTAGATCTTAAAAGAAATGTTACCTCATGTATCATTTTCTGTCATACTTGTAGAATTCCAATTGATTTCTCTAAAAATAAATGTTGCTTTCTGTAATTTGTACATGTGCTAAAGCTACCGGTTTGTTTTTTTAATGACCTTTTTTTTTTTTTGCTTTAAACATGTGGGTTTTCTTTAAACTCTAAAGAAACCAATGAAGGTAAAAACTTTGTACATTTTTAAACGACTGCTAAGGTCAAAAGTATAAAAATACGTGTTGCGTTAAAAATGAGTGCTGTTTATGTATTTAACAGAGATGTATGTTTTTGCATTGTTAAAAAGAACGATCTATGCTTTCTCAGGGGGGAGGGGGGATCTGTGCTCCAATATTGTCCAATAGCTTTCATATTCTAATTACTTTAAGTAAAGTTCTAACAGTTTGCATATGATTCATGATTCTGATTGCTTCTGTTTTATTAATTCTGATAATCTGACATGGTCTAAAGTGCTCTTCTCATTTGGAACAAGCAAAATATACCTCCTGGTGAGAAATTAATCCAACAAGCAAATTGTTTTTGAACTATGAGCATGATGCTGCCAACTCCAAGGTCTTCACTTGAAGTTAATGAAACCCAAGGGTATCTGTAAAATTATGCAAGGCAGGCTCTTTGTTTCTACAAAGCCTCCAAGTGGTGTTGATATGGAAATACCATGGTGAGAATACTGTTTCCACACCAAATCTAAAATTCTTATCATTCCTGTTAAATAGACAGCACTTAAAAGGAGAACATTATTCTCATCAGGCCGGGGCAAACTCAAATGTCATGAGAGGATGCTTCAGCCATCCATCTGGCAAGCCACCAAAGCTGTTCTTAACAAAGCTGCGAAAACATTCCTTAACCGAAAATGTTTAGTGTTTGATGCTGAACCACGTGTCCCTCGGGTACTCCCCAGTGACCGAATGGGAGCCACCCAGAGCCAGCGAGAAGGCTGACTATGGGACCACAGCCTTAAATGTCTCTCCTGATGTGACAGTTGAGCAGCCACTGTTTTTAAAGAGGCTTTTGGAGAGGTACGATGGTGGGGCTTCGCTCACACCTGCGACTGACCCCCCTGAGACCCTTGCTGCCCTGACTCTCCTCACGCTGGCCCGCATCAGAGACCCAGACCATGCTCTCCGAGAGAAGTCCAGCTTCTCCAGCCCGCAAAATTGTTTCACATACTGTTTTCTATTTTCAGTTTTAGGCAGCCTGCCATCTCCAGCATCCCGTATCCCTAAAGCTTGACCTGCCTTTGGGTCTCCCCACACCTCGTCAGCCCTTCAATTCCTGCCCTCCTCATCCTGTCTCCTCTCCCTGGGGCTCCCCAGCCACCCTCTCGTCCCCTTGGCATCTGCGGCCACATCCCCCCTGCAGTGCAGGGCTCAGCGGTCCCCCGGCCTCTGCGGGATGTGCCCCATCGTCCCCGTGACAGGGCTGGGAATGGCAGCTCTCTCCTGGCCACTGGGGAGATTTGGGGGGCCCTTGAAGACCCCTGAGCTGGCCGCGGCTCTCGCAATATCCGGCTGCCCCTTGCCGCTCTCCAGCCACCGACTGCTGTCCCCGTGGCTGGGGAAGGGCTCAGCTCACGCCTGGTCACGCTCCTGCCGGCGACCAGCAACGCCAAGTGAGGCTGAGAATATAATTAGGGCACCTAAATCAGCAAACGATAACTCCCTTGGCCGCCCACAGGCGCATGCTCGTTAGCTGCCGGTGCCCGCCGCTGCCTGCCCACGGCCTGACCTTGTCCAGCTCTCCCCGCCCGGAGCGCTGGCCTGGAAGGAGGCCATGATGGAAAAAAAAAAAAAAAAAGAAAGAAAAAAAAAGAAAAAAAAAAAGGCTTGGATAGGGCTCAGAAAAAGATGCTGCCTTTGTGCCTGCCAATTTTCTGCACCCCCTCATGAGGGCAGGGCCAAGCCAGCCAACTTGCTCAGCGTTTGGAAGGCTGGAGCCTGTCTGAAAGCAGGTATGAGGGTTATTACTGCCACACTGCTGTGTCTCGAGCAGATTGAGCATGGCCAAAAAGTGTAAACAGGGTCACATGCGGCGAGTTTGACTTCCTCAAACTAAGCTTTCTCTTTCAGGGACCACGTCGAGTTTAATTTCTCTCTCCCTAAGCAAGAAAGGGTCAGATTGTAAGCAGGTGAAAAGTAATCCATGCAGTATGACGGCAAGTAGCGTTATTAATTCACCTCCTTTGCTTGCAGTCTTGAAAGTCTGCTCTCCCTCCCTCCCTCCTCTCCCATCAGCAGACCCTCCTCTATGAGTGTTCCTCCATCAATAACGACGACAATTAGTTCTTCCCGCGACGATGTATACTGAAACATAATCCAGCTTATTTCCCCAAAGGGCACCCATAGACCTCAGACGAGAAAGTCCTCAACCCCAGGCAGAAACCCTCCCTGTCAGACAGTGCCACAGCGCGTTCGCTTTTGTGTCTAATAATCAATGAGGAAGGCGGGGAGGAAGGAGTGGGAAAACACAGCTCTGCTGGAGGTCCATAGCGTACGCGCTGCCGGGGGAGGAGGAACAGAAATGGGTCCCTTCCCACAGACAGGCAAAGAATCCCCAAACAAAAAGCAGTAAGACACAAATCCGGCAAAAAAAGTCATCTTTTGGCGGGGCTTGTCTGCAACAGCACTGCTGAGCCAGGGGTCGGGCGACCATGGCCGGCCCTCTCCCGGTCCCTGCCACACAGCAGAGGCACCTGCAGGGAGGAAAAGGGACGCTGAGGGGTGGCTGCTGAGAAGGATACTACCCAGAGGGAAGTCAAGCAGTAATTAACTCCCTACACTGGCTGTTCCGCAGCTGTGAAAAAGTGAGCCTTCTCCCGCGAGGTGACTTAAAAGGCGTGGCGTCTTCCCGTCTGTCATGAGCAGAGGAGCGTTTTCCCAGCAGCTGGAGCCGGTGCTCCCAAACCCACCACCAAAACAGATGGCTCCATGCTGAGCCCGCCTACCAGGAGCGGGTAGGTAATTGGCATGCCATCCAGTGCAGCGTTTCTTTGGAGAACCAGGCGTTTGGGTGGCAAGTGCCACCAGCGGCAGCACAGCCCCCATGGTGCAACAGCACTGCCTTCACGACTGCGGCTCTTACGCCTTTTGTCTCAGTTCCACAAAGGAAATCGCACACCGTTACTTCCTTTGAATTTTCCACGAGCGTAGACCTCTGTTGCTGTTTTCCATCTTCTCCCTGGGAATGGAGCGTCCATGGGGTGGGGGGATGTTGTAACACCTGGACTTTTCCTCTGGGTGTCTTACAAACCAGGCGATTTGTGGAAGCCGTCACAGATTTGCTTTAAACAGCCCTAAGCATTGCTTCAACCCCACTTTCTTTTTTTTTCTTTTTTTTTTAAGATAATGTTTCCAATCACTTTTAAAATAGGTCTCAGTTATTTCGGTTAATTAAAAGAGGTTTTTGTTTGCAACGTGGTTTGATGAGACAAAACCCAGCACGTCCGAGGAAGGAGAGAGCTCTGCAGAGGGTTCATCAGTAAACGAACACCACGGAACCACTTGGTAGCCTAAAAGCAACATTAATATTAGATACTAAAAGCCAGTACAGAAGCACCACATGCCAGCCCCCTGTGGCAATACCAGCAGGAGGTGCAGGAGGCCAGTGATGTTCCAGCCGAGTGTTTTCTGGGGACTTTCTTAGGGGGCCTGGAGGGAAGACGAGGGTCTGAGACACAGCAGGAGACAGCACAGCCTGCCACCGTGCGAATGCTATTTAATGCAAGGGAAATAAACTGTTAAGTCCCTGAAGTTTGGGGCTTTTCTTACTGTTTTAGTTGTAAAAATCCCCTTCCCTCTTTCTTTTCAACCCTATTAGCCAAGCAGCTCGACCATGACCTCAGAAAATAAATTTTATTATTGGTTCTTCTGCTCCCTTCAACAATCTAAATTCAAAAGACAAGCTCAGGTGAGAGAACAGAAGCTGCTGTCAACTCCTGCTTGCCGGCTTGCCGAAAGGAACGCAGTCCTCCGAAATGCAAGCGCGCTCTTGATGCAGTTCGTTACGCCCTGGCATAGAAAACGACATTTGGCAAGAAGAGATGAACCTGCCGTAGAAGTGGCAAAAAGCAGGCTCTCACGCAAGAAGTTACTTTCAGCTCAACAGAACCACCCTTTGAGCAAAACACCCAGATCTTCTGCTGTAAACGAAGGCCAAAATGTTACACAATACCTAAAAAACCCCCAAACCACTCAAAGAAGGGGGGGGTCTAGAAAGAGTTTGAATGAAACGGCCACTGTTTTCTCATGGCTGATAAATCTGCAAGACTGTGCATCTTCCTTGCTTAATATAATTTGTTATTTCTCCTAACCTTCCGTGCTAAAAAACCCTTGACATCTTATGATGCAGAAAACATTCAGAAACATGAAAAGAATAGCAGTCCATAAGTGCTCCACCTCTAAAGATACAGCCTGTTACAGTTACATCCATTAATCTATGGCTGCAGTGTTTTACACTGAATGTATTCCTCTCAGCTAGAAATAATTTTTGTCATCTCAGCAATTCAGGAGCAACAGCATAGGCAGCAGAAGCCTCTCAGAGCCGTACCCAGCCTAAGCTTGGCCACCCAGCCTGCTGCAGCTCCAGCTGAGCGCGTCTCTCCACCCATAGCCAGCAGCTACTCCTGCGTGGCACGATGCCATTTTCTCCCCCTCCTCCCTGGACTTCAGTTTTCCTTGTAAGAACGTCTGCCCTACGCGGGAGGGTAAGTACCCCTTACCTCTGTAACATCTTTCCCACGAGGAGACCAAAGAAAAGCAAAGTAAGAGCTTTGCGCAGACCACAACCACATTCAGCGAAGTCAAAGCAGCAAGACAGAAAGCAGGATGTTTCTTTCCATCCAACACCTGAAAGCACGCTAACTTGGTTCTGAAGAACACAAAGAACGTGCCTCTCCTCCAAAAAGCATAAAGGGCAGAAGTTGGACTTAACAATAATGTTAAAGTAGGGAGCAAAGATGGGCCTGAAGTGGGTGAAGTATTTCTTGCACAAAAAAACCCCCAAACTACAACAGCCAGAGTGAACTTTCTTCATCCTTAACAACGCCTGGGAGCTCACGTGTTACAGTGTTAAAACTCTGGGCTGCACCTAACGAAGTTTGCCAGGTGTTGAGTACAGCACCTGCTTTAGTACACTGATCTTGAAGTACAGCGGCGATTACACATTTATTCTCATGTAAAACCCACATGGGGAAGGAGGGCAGAATTGATGTGACCTCTATTCCCCTTCATTTTCCACCCCGCCTTTCCATTTCATTGACTCTTTCAGTATATTCAGTAGAATATGGGGAGGGGACCCAACAGAAAAGCAGTATTTATCCATTGTCTAAGTATAAAAGAAACTGTCAGCTGTCAGTTTTACATTTAAAATTTAAGTTAAATCAATATACTTCACACCGCAGTACAGACTCATTGCTCATCTCCAAAATATGGATGGAAAATACAAGGCAAGATCAGTTTTTCTACTGTTTGTTGCTCAGCTTCTTCAGCAACAATGGGTGATTTAAGGTGTACACATAGCTTGTGCTGGGCCCTGCACTTCTCAGCCCAACATACAGGCCAATTATGTGAATTGTTTACATACCTAATGGCTGCAAACTCAGCCCTTAAAAACCCCTCTGCTTTAGAGGCTTTTCTCATACATTTAGAGCAGTGGCTCAATGTACGACAAAGACATCTTTCTCAAAGAGGTGTTAAGTTTGAATCTCAATAATATATCACCATTAGAAGACATGAAGATTTAAATAATTTCATTTATTTAAATCATAACTACAAATTTTCTGTCAGAGGTTCAGTGAGTTGCAAAGGTTAATTTATTTTTCTTTCCTCTTCAGCATTACTCGGAGAACAGTAATTCAGGGAAATTTTTTTGCTGTCCATGTGGACTTGTTTTACATTACCACACTTTGCAGCTTTCAAGAAATAACTAACTCGAACAAGGATCTGAAAATTAAAAATTCGAAAAAGTATAAAGCTAGGGAGAAAACAGGGCATAAAACAAGAAAAAAAAATACTGCCAGAGGAATTGGTTTATTTTTATTCCCTTGTTGCTCCCCAAAGTTTTCAGGAACAGCTCAGACTAGCTGTTTTAAAAGGCAAAGGCAACATGATACATGTAACACTGAGAACATGACAGACCTCATTAAGATGCGTCTAAAACACACTTTAGAACGCTGTGAATACACGTTGTCATTGTGTAACTTCCTTTTGCAATAAAAGTTAACAAACTAGTTTTAAGCAGAACAAAACAGAATTGCAAGTTTTGCATGTCATTTCCTCCAGAATATCTGGAAGAAAAGTAGTTTTTACAGTCTTATCCCTTTTATGTAAGAAGGCCTTCCAAGAGAAGCCGATCGATCTGTGTATGACCAGCACTTCATTTAAATCAACTTTCACTCTCTTGTTCCAAGAATCACCTGTAGGGCACACTTCCCCTTTAAGCTAAAGGGGAATCCTTTATTAACTTATTTTTTAAGGTATGTCAGCACTCCCAGTATCTGATATATTCTGTATTCCTTCAATTTAAATCATAATGAATAATTCTAAGCAGAAGCAGAACCTCCCACATACTCCTCCCAAGAGTGGAGAAGTTGCACCAGGAGTTTACTTCCATCTACCGCACTCCCTGGATAAATTAAAATCTTGATGTTCTCCCCAGCAGCTGCCAGCGAGGATTAACATTACAGGAACAGCAATACGAACAGACATGGAAGTTAGCAGGCACGTGGTTATCTCATACCAGCTATCATAACCGAAGAGATTTCTGTGTAGGTTTATTAGTAGGTCACAAATTCAAAACAACTTCTACGCTCCCTATCAAGTCTCCTTGCCACGATCCTCCCAGTGGGCTGAAAGGGGAAGAGCTCTTTATTTTCAGTGTGACAGACGACTGGCTTCTAAACAGGAGATATTACTGTCTGAAAAAAACCTCAAAGCATTAGAAAACTTTAAATAACACCTCTCTTATAACATAAACCATGGCAGGCATTAAATTCCAACTGCAAGAATTATATTGCTTCCCGAGACCCAAAATTTGTACAAACTGCTTCTAAGCAGCAATACAAATATCAGTCACGACACCAGCAACTTACTTTTCCAGAAATTTCAATTCATCATTACCTCGCTATTTCAGGGAGCAGAAGGTCAGCTCATGTCTTACCACAGAGTCTCACCTATCTTCTTAAAAGAAGTACATCTATAGTTTTTGCATTCCTATGCAGAGTAAGGCCTTCAAAAATAGGATTGCATAAGGGTTTTTTTGGTATTTGTTTTATGGGCAACAAAAGCCATACTCACAAAAATTTTTTACTCTTTAAGCTAGTACCTATTTCATATTTTAATTCAGATGTAAACTTCTAAAACATGGATTTCAAGTTGCGGTAGATTTAATAACACAGATTTCATCATTATCCTGTTTCAAAACAGCACTGGAAACTTCAATAAGCAGCACAGGTTTGTCTGCCAAAAAAATCACTTGTTTACAGCATAGTCTCTTGGCACATTCCAACTGGAATATTATAATGTCTGTCATCTTCAGTTATGAGAGTCACCACAGGCCAGTCCTCCTCCGGGTCATTGGGATAAAGCGTGATGAATTCATCGGTACTATGTTTATATAATCGATACACCTGGATGGTATACTGCAGAGCATAAGCAAGGAGAAACATTTCCACCTACATTGGAAAAATGCAGAAATATGAGGTGTAAAATTAAACATACCTTTTACAAGACATTTCTCATAAAAATACTAAACTAATACCTATAAAACGTTAATTTTTTCAAAGAAAAAAATATTAAGAAAAGTAAACGAGAATGCATATGCATGAGCATCTCATTCAGCATCTCGATCATTTAAGTCATTCTTAACTTGCTGCACAAATACCTCTACGATACCGTGCCTTTTACGTGGAGCTCTTCAGACCCAACAGTGGTATAGCAGGATAATAGTCCCAAAGAAAAGCTACTTTATACAGAGAATCCCACTTCCCTACTGCCACGAACAGATAGGAAAGATGTTGTCTCTTATTAGTATTCATCCCATTAAGTCACCAAGTCAAGAACGGGTTTCAGGCACTGATCCTTTCTCTCTTAGAGGGTACTCTGAACTCTCTAGCCAAATAAAAAAGCAGACTGGAAGCCTTTACAAAACCTGTTGATATCAGAAGGAATTCAGACAAAGAAGCTGTAAAGTCTTCTATCTTGTCTACTATGGTGGCAAGCAAATCCTGTTCTAAATAACAATTTACAAAGAATAGCACCAAAATAAATAAAACTGGTCAGCACAAAAATATGCAACATCACTTGCTGACTAAACTAGACAGCAAAAAAGTCACCAAGTAATCAGCTAACTTAACAGTACTAGCAACCAGTCTCATCTATATTACAGTCATCAGATTTTTAAGCTAATAAGCACAAACAAAACATAAATACTTCCATGTTTCTAGTGTCTCTAATGAAGTAGTGAATTTAGCTGCAGTAGCATGCTTGTAACATATTCAATGGGATTTTTTTAAATGGATGTTCTAAAATCTTTCAGACTATTCATCTCACTAACCACTGCATTTTGTTTTGGGGCTTGTGATATGGATATTGTTTCCACAACATACAAGGCAGTAACTGTCATTAGGTTATCAGAATTCAACTAGTGTATGTACTACACATGATCTTCTGTTCATAATTTGAGTATTAGCTTTTTAAAATATATCACGATAAAAGCTAAGGATTAAGAGACTAAACAAATGTTTCTACTGAAAGAATACCATACCACGATTGCAACCTAAGCTTCAGCTCCCACACAACAATCAACACTTAAAAGGAAGGCCTTTACAGACCCTTACTCCAGGCAAGTAGTTCTACTACATTTTTCCAAATAAAAGACCAGAGAAAAGTGGAATTTCTTAAACCACTTGAAACAAAAACCTTCAAAACAGGAAAATAACACTGTAAAAACAATCTCTCCTTACTTGTTCAAGGCCTCCACTGTGACCAATATGATTCAAGTGATTATGCATTAACTGACAAGGGTTGCTAGATGTATCCCGTGCGAATAGTAACCATGAGAAGACAGGGACTCTTCTTCCATTTTTATCATCATTGTATAATTCGATGGCAGTGTTAAGCATCAAAAATTTCAGTGCTTCATACAGACTATACTCCTCGTCTTCATTTTTAAACAATTTATCACAAGCTTCTTGTTTCTCAATAGGACCCTTGATTTCACTTATATTCTTCCACTATAAAAAAAGGAAGTAACACATACAACACGTATCAATAGCCATCACTGTGCAAGACCTACAAAAAAACCACTTGTGAATTGTCAGATGCACAGCATAGGCCCTCACAATCTAATTTATGGAGGGCTTCGCACCTTTTTAAAAACTCTTGAGAATAGTTCCAAATCTGTAGTCCTATCAAGACCAAGCTGAGTTAGTCTAATTTTGCTTACATTAGTCTTTAAGCAAAGCAAAAGAAGGGGATGTTGGAAATTGTTGCAAGGTGGCAAAACAAATATTGTCACGGGACAATAAGCAAGAAGATAATAATCTGTCTGTTTCCTGTATAATAAATCCTACATCCTTCATATTCTTTACATTTCAGTTACTGAGAATGCATATTTCATTCCTGTCCTCAGAAACTGCTTGAATGCAGACTTTAAAAAAAAAAAAAACCAACTTAAAAGCCTTCAAACAAAGAGAACATGCATACACAGTAAGACAGGAACAACTGAGGAGTTTTTAAATAGGTTCCAGAGTTTCACGGGGGAAAAAGACAGGCCTAGGTAATATACTACAAGCAATGAAAGGGTGTACCCATTTTCATATTACGTTAACCTAGAATAAAAACGTATAAACACAGAACAAAAACTACTCCTTTGAAATTACTTCAGCATTATTCTGTATTCTTTTCTTCTTTCCACGACCTGTTCAAGGTAGCAACAGCATTTATCCATAGCACGCATCATTCCTTCATTCAAATGAATACAAGAAATAACAGAGGGACAGTATTACTTTGTTACATTAATTTCATCATTAAAACCTGTCTAACAGTTTTCTGCAGAGCTTACAAATTAATTCCTAATGCAAGCAGTGGAAGACCACAAAACTCCTACAGATCTGATTATTTTCTTGGGGTTTTTTTTTTGCAGTGTATATACAGAAAAGTGACTTCTTTCATTCGTGAAAGCATCCTTATGCTAAATTTACCACATCCAAAAATCTTTGTAATTTTTCTTATTTGCAAGTGACCAACAATAAACAAATACTTTTCCAACCTTTCTCCTCAGAAGTATTAAATATTCTTTAATTTCCTCACTTATTTCTCCCATCTTCCTGCCCAGTTTCTCTTTTAGCTGCCACTGCTTGATCCAGTCATATTTGCTCAGCAAACTTTCAGGAAGCTGGAAGTTGAGAGAAGAGAAGGCAGATTAAGTAAAAAAAAAAAAAAATCTTGAAAGGAAAAGCCATCAACCTGCACATTATCATTCTACCGATTTCCCCTCTCCAAAATTTTGCACCTTAAAAATGACCCCTCGTATGTTCTTCTGAACAGGTGTCATACTAAGGTAACCATAAGTGAACATAACTGGCTCTTTATAACACTTGCTGGTCTGTCAGAATACTGCTCTGTAACTATTTCCGGATCTAACCAATACATAAGCACTGGAAAAATTAATCACTACCTGGAGTGCTCTTACACTTACTTTAAGTAACATTTAAGACACAGGTAATACACACATTCCGAAAATTCTGCAGCATCCAATTTGTTAACCCACTTTCTAAAGAAACCACGTATGGCCCACAAGAATATATATGATAATTTTGAAAAGCTGACTTTTTTAGTTTTTGTTTCATTTGTTGTTTTTTTTTTTTCAAATGTGCTTAGAATAAGTTGCTTATATTTTTTGTTTCTACCAGCTGCCTTGTGGGAAACCTCTTGCTGCCGTATTACATGCAGTAAGGAGAAAACCACAAGGGCAAGATGAAGACAGACAAGTTACCTTACAGTCAGCACTACAGTAACATTTATACATTATAAACTGGAAACTAAGGGGACATGGACTCAATTCCAAGTTAAAAGAATCACTGTAAACGTACAACCAACCTGAACACTACCACATCTCAATTCAAGGGATATTAAGAAGTGAGCATATACAGCATAATAGGGAAATGACATCATAAAATTATCAAATAGGCTAGAACCAACATTCCTCTACCATCAGAAGATCAGAGTTTTACACGTACCATAGTAAAATCCTCACTCCGCAGCCAGTTTGGTAACTGGGTAGCTTGACTTAGTGCCTGGAAAAGAGTTGCTCTGAGAGCACAATAATTATCACCTCGTACTCTCCTTATAGATGCAAACTTCTGAGCAACTGCCTCATATCCCTAGAAAAAAACCACAAAAACCAAATAACACGAAAGCATTAATAAAACATTTTAAGGTCATGCACTGGTATCATAAAACATATTGGAATATTAGCATCCAAATGTTAATGTTATTTTTAAAAATAAGGGTTTAACCCACTAACTTATTTTGGAAGTTCAAATGCTTTTGTCACAAATAATACTTTGAAAAAAAACTTCCTTAGTTGTGCTGAAAAACAAGCAAGAAACCAAAGAAATCTGAGCAGATAATTGGTTGTGGAGTTTATTTGATGACAGTGCAGAAATATTATTGAAATGTGGGTAGCCGACCTACTTAAATATCAAAAAAAAATTCAAACATACAAACACACACACAAGACTATAAATGTAAAAAATGTATCACACTTACAAGAAGTTTCGGCAATAATTTATTCCATTTACCCAATACCTGCCACATATAGTCTGTTTTTGCCTCAGGGAAAATCTGTGTTTACACTGAAATACCTTGACACACGCCTCAGCACATTTGTCCCCTCTCTGCTGTTCCCACATATACACTTTTAGCAGAAGCAGTGACGTTGAAATGTAACTTCTGAAGCTCAGTATGTCTCTTCAGCTAACCTAGCAAGAACCGATGCCCTGGGCAACTCTATTTCTGATACTAATCTCTTGAAGGTGACACACGGGTCTTTTGATTTATGGAAAGTATTTTTTAGGTTTACTCATACATGCCACGAAATTTTCAAATTGTGTTCACAAAAAAATCCCCAACCAACATTATGCTTTATTTTCTACCATACTAGCTCAAGATTAATGTAAGAAAACTAGTCTAAAACCTACAAAAAATAAGAATTCAGGAAAAATTTAAAAACGACTAAGCCTATTCATTAACATTCCCCATCTTAAAAATCAAGCAATTCATCAACTTCAGCTATTTGCCTTCTGCCAAAGAGTTTGGTTATCTGCTCTGCCATTTCAACAGCCCATAAAATTACCATTTTATGGTAATAAACTAAATTTAAAACTTCAATTGAAAATAGTAATGAAGAACAGTATTAATCAGAACCCTAAACTATCAACATTATTAGCCCTACTAAAAAACACATTTTGAATGAGAACAATCAAAACCACCTTCCAGTTGCCAGACACTTCTAAGAGCAGACACCAGAAAACACTGCTACTGTGGTTCCTGTTTTAAGGACTATTCCCATAAGAAGTCACCTACTAGACATACAAATGAAAACAAAAAGTCCAACAAAATTCAACAAAAAGAGAACCCATACCTTCCTCATCGTTTTTGCTACTGGTGTATTTCCTCTCCATTCTTTTCTGCAGTACTCCATGATGTCCATTTCAGGGGCAATGCTGAGTTTATATTCTGTCAAAATAGAAGGTGTAACATTACACTGAGAACTGTGAAACAGAATAACATAGAAAAAGCACTGAATTTCTAAATACAGTGTATCACTTTAAAATAACATTGGTGACAAAAAAGGAGACTGACAGCACTACCTATAGCTACTAAGTAATTACTAAGTAATTAAGTAGTATCAGAGGGGGAAATCCACCCCCAGCTTGCTCTCATAATTACAAGAGAACAAAAACAATGTAGTTCAACAAAACAGAGAACATTCTGCTCCCCTCTTCTGCAAAATATTAATTCTTCTTTCAGTAGCCAGACTATAAGGGAGAAAGATAATAGACCTTTCTGAATAAACCAGAAAAAATGGTAGAGAGAAGGAATAGTTTTCTCTTGTAATCCCAACAGCTTTCATTCCAAATCAGGTAGCACTAAGGGCATTGCAGCAACAGATGCTGCTGTAATAATCAGTAGTTTTCAAGCACATTTGTACCATAGGCTATACGACTGCTTTCCAAAGGACTCACATTCTCTTGTAAAGTAACCATACAATCATGGGGAAAAAATATACTAAGAGCAACTAGTTTTACATAAAATTGATCTTTTTGTGAATTAAACTGTACAATGAACTCAGCTACAAGTAACTTCCTTTGCACACAGAGACATCTGTGCACAAAAATCCTTGGAAAGAAGAGTGTCAAATCATCACAAATCAGTGATGATTTGTAACTAATTAGTGTGATAAATTATAATATTTGAAATTTGAATTATAGTATTTGAAAGGCCACACAAAGCTCGAATGTACCTGAAGAGCTTGTCTCAGAAAGTAGTATTTTCTCTCTCTCTATTTCTTCTGCATCACGATACATGTCCTCCTCACTGCAATAAAAATGAACACATACCTCTGTAACAGCACAAATTTTAGTCCTTTACTTTTTCCCCTGTTTACAAATACAGGCAAGTACTTAATTCTTTCTCCAATAACGAGTTCAACTTGATTTGCTTTCCATCTTACACAGTTTCATAAAGACCTGAGTTATAAAAAAGAAAAAAATGAAAAAATAACCTCTTAACTACTCCCCTCACTTATTTATGACACCTACGTGTTGGTTGGAAATGAATCACTGCCCGAATTTCTCTTCTGCTACTTGTATGGAGGCTACAGAGTACTAAAGTTCCTTTGTATTTGTAAATTTTACAGGTTAAATTCGCAAAAGGTACAAGCCAAAATGCCTACCTGCTTAGTATATGACTACTACAACCTATGCATTTGACTAAGAACGCATTACTTACTGGAGCTTTGCATTTACGCTCCACTGGAGCTGAGCAAGCTGCCTAGTAATGAGCAGAAGGCGTGACAGAACATCACCATGAAAAGCAGAAAGCTACCTTCAGCTGGGCTGAATGCTAAGAAAACAAAATTCTCAGCATGATCCAAACTTCAGCCTACAAGATAACTGAAATCCAGACAAACATTTCTTCCTCGAATAATATGGGCTTTTTGGTCAAGGTGCACTGTCTTACGAGTCAAATGTCACCATCTGAGCCTATATACAGACATTCCAAAGTTAGGTTACGACCATGAGGAAGGAAACGATGGCCTAAAAGGATATTGTTTCTATGCATAGCCTAGCACTATCAAGAATAGATCTTGAAGCTACCGTGTGAACATTACTGTTGAAAATGAAGGTCCATACAGTGTTCAAAAAACCAGACAGTAAGTTGTGCATTCCTTTAAATGTGATTTCAAATGGCATTTGTTATATAATTACATGTAGCAAATAAACTTTAAGAACATCGCAGTTCCGCAGCTAAGATACTTCAAAAACCCCCTTGTACCACCAAACGTATTAGTAAATTATTTAGGCTTGTCACTAAAAAAATGTTACATTGAAAGTTTGTATTTTGAAGAAAGTACATGTGCAGAAAAAACTTGTATTATTCATTGCCCGCTACTATCAGTTGCTTCTAATCTACTACTCAAAAAACCTCAAGCCACAGCGTGCTTGCAAAAGACCAGGAAGAAATTAAGGCAATGACCCTGCCCTATCTTACACTACTAAGAGCAGACAAGACATTGGGAAGACTGCAAGAAAGGGTTTAATGTAGCCAGCTGGTAATTAGATTATGCTCATTTAACTTGAAAGAATACACTGATAAATTATGGCTCTCCCTTCTTCTTTATATCCAAACCAGCTTACTTTCAAAAGGCAACATTTCTAACCTATTTGCATGTACTTCCCTTGAGAACAAAAATATGTGTAGTACTAAAGACAAATATGGGTAATACCAGAAAACTGGCATCTACTGTGCAGTCATACGAAACCACAGTTTAGTTTTTACTCAAGTTTCAAACCTTTAACTTTCAAACTAGGTTTCCTCGGTGCTGAAGTAGCTGCTTGGAATCTGATTCATAACAAGACTACCTAATTATTAATTACTAAGAGAAACTACAGATGCAGTAGATATTAAACACAGTACTCCATAAAAAGAGCACTCCCTGCTGAGAAGAAAAATCACAGAAATACTTATCGCAAGTCCATATCCTTGTCAGTGTGGCGCTGGACAAACCCCAATTTCCATGCATAATCTTATTTTTCAGCGGAGAATAAGATCCATTAAGGTTTGTGAAGAATTTCACCAATACTTAATAACCTTGAAAATACTACGAAAAACCCCAAACAACTTGGTGTCTGACAGCAGCAATCTCCAGCCTAGTTTATCTATAAGCTAAGTATTTAAAATATAAAGCAACAACCTCCCCAGCTGAGCATGAACGTGCTTCTACAAGCGATCCCATGGGAGGTGGCAGGGCTGGGGGGAGCACTACTTTGGGATACCTCCTCAAATACGTTTAGGTTGTAACGTACAAAGAGAAAAACTGCTCAACTTAGTTAACTAGTGAGGTCACTCAAAAAAAAAGTTTGGTGTGAAGTAAGCAGCATCATGTTCCTTCTGCGGATATTTCCCCATCTTCTTTCTGGGAGCTGACAAAATAGAACCCATAGATTCAGAACCTGATATTTAACATTCAGCGTAAACAAAGTACTGCAATTTAACTGAGTTATTTTGAAATCAAGGTAGCTAAGAGGTGCAATCTTTCTGCGTAGGCACTCTCATTTCAGAGTTGAAAGTGCATCTTAATATTGTTCTAGCGTAGCAACTGTTAAGTAAATCCGTGGAAACAAGAATATGGAAACTAAAGCTATTCCCTATTAATCTTCACATTAATATCTAACAATAGGCTGAAAATAAAATAACAGATGGAAAAGAATAATTAAATGAAAACATGCATGCACAAAAGAAAAAAAAAGTGCGAAGTGCTGTGTCAATATTTAAATTGTTGAACTACTAAATCAGATTTGGCTGAACCAAAGATGCCAAGGAAAAAAACCAGGATGTCAGATTTTATTTAGAGTATCCTGGGCTTTACATTTTAAAAACAAACAACAAAGAAGCCCCCACACCACCAAAAAAACCTAAACCTCAACAAATTAAAATGACAGCAAGCAAAACAAAGCTGAAGAAAAGGGAAAGGACTATGGGCAAAATATAAATAGCTTTATACTAATAGATTTGCAGGACTAGAACTCCCAGTATTGAAGATACTGCAGGAAAACAAAAACAATGCTTAAAGTCTTCAGTTTATTATCATGAAGGGGTGAATTATTTTTTTTTTATGTCAGATCAAACTTATTGCTATTCATAGTTCATGTAAAGGCATATTAGATCAAATAGAATTCATATGCCAAGTAGCAGCTAATTTAAAAATTCGGAAGGATAGAGATCCTCATGTACCACACTTCTGTCCACGTACAAAATACACTTAACACATATTTATATGAATCTGTGTATTAATGCTAAAATAAACTTTAATATTAAAAAACTCACATTAACGTAGAATCATAGAATGGTTTACGTTGGAAGGGACCTTAAAGATCATCTAGTAACATTAACATATTAAAGGGTGCTTAAATTATGAGTAATTAAATTACAGAGTAATTTAAGCATGAACTAAGATTTTAAAAGCATCCTTGAAAACTTATTTTGAGTGATGTTTTCACTAAGTCAGCACCTATTGCAGATTTGGATGTTGTCTAAAATAGTTCACTGGCTACCTACAGAAAGAGGATTAATTAGAAATCACTTTCTTCTACTTTATTAATGTATTAATAAGACCACCCCTAATAAACTATAAAAATAAGCAATTTATCTAAAGGGTGAAGGGGGCCTTTAAGATTTGACATTTAGACCTATTTCACTAAGACACTAACATACGTGAAATTTTGCCAAGAAATTCACTGTTACAGACTGAAAGTACCCCTTCCTTTCTACAGAAAAGTTGTGAATACAAAAAAAAGTCTTCACCTGTCCTCAGATGATTCCACTGCTGAACAATTACTAGACGCAGGCAGATACAGTTCACAGTTTGTAGACGCATCCTGATCTGTCACAAGTGATTTAATCACATCTGTCTTCTCAGGTCTCCCAGTACTTCTGTATACACAGTCTTTTCTTATTTCCGATGAAAGTTGCTCTTTCTGGTCAGTAGCTGCATTTGCTGAACGAAGTTCATTAGAAGGAATACCAACTTCCTTTTCACGCTGCATCAACTGTATGGTGGCAACACTTTCTCTTTTCTGCGTCTGTTCTGCACCCACAGAAAGGCTGGTTGGTTCCATCATCCACCCTTGCGAATTATCCTGGCTTTGAAGAATGGAGAAACATATGAAGAGCATCTCTCGCAGAAGAACAGAAGCACATTTTGAGAAAATTACAGTATTTTGATAATTATGTTATATTCTCAGGATTCAGAGGATACTTAAATTATCCAAAAGCAGGAACAAAATCCAGAATAGTTTGGTAAAGTAACACAGCACCCAAGCTATTTTTAAATTCATCTCCTTGGCAAGCAAATTTTGTTTCTTACTGAGGCTAATCTGTGCCAGTTCCTCAAACACAACCCACACTAGAATTAGTGCCCTCACTGAACACTTGCTCTTCTCAGGGGGCATTAGCACCTAAAAAACCTGAGGATTAACAGAAATCCCAACAAAACAAGATTCAGTCATGCAAGAGGAGAATTTTTACAAACTCACCTGGTGCTCTGTGAAACTTAGCATTGCACCAGGAGTATTGCTTAATGCAAGTGTTTCTCATCTTTGTTTCTTCCAACATGATCTCCCAAGTTATTATGACGGGACTTCCTACAATCCATTCTAGCAAGTCCTCCAAAGGCTTAGGATGCGCCCATCCCATTTTCAGGGACATTTACCTTAAATTGGTACATAACTCCCCCAAGAAATTGCGGGTTGTTTTGCTGCTGCCACGTTCACTTTCTAGCAATTACCATTGCTCTCCAGGCTGCTCACCTCAGAACTGAGAGCCTTAGTAGCCTTTATATACACCTTAAAACAGCACAACACGTAGAAACGAGTCTTAATAGCCACTATATGCAACTTAAAACTGTACCGCACGTTTCTATCTCGAGACAGAAAACTACCACAAAGCTTTCTTTCACAAGACATCACTGCCCTTCCACGCTCTAGCCCTGCTGTGTACCAAGCGGCCCCGCAGAAAGACGGCCAGGAGGGGAGCTGCGCGCCTTCTCCCAAGTACCCCCAGCCCCGCTCCTCAGGGAAGGACGAGCCAGGCCCTCGAGCGACACACACCCCCACAACCCCCCTCGCCGCGCCGGCCGGCCGAGCCCTCACCTGTCCGGCACCCTCTGTCCTGCGGGACCGCGGGGCCCGCGCCCCTCGGCACCGCCCCGCCGGCCGCAGGAGGCCTCCCCCNGCCCGCGAGCGAGGGCTCGTGCGCCCCTCGCGCGGCTCCGCGGGCGCTTCCGCCTCGCCGGCCGCCGGCATCCTGCGCTCGGGCGTCACCGCGCCGGAAATGGCGTTCGCACGTGACCTCGCTTCCTTCCGGCCGGCCGGCGGTCGTCCTGCGGGGTCGGGCGGGACGCGGCCTGCAGCGCATGCGCGCTGGTCGCGGGGGGGGCGGAAAATGGCGGTCGCGTCGTCAGCGCTTGTCGTTACCGCCGTGGGCCTGGCGGGGCGGGCGACACCAATGGAAATCCCCAAGCGCGGAGACGACAATGAGCCGTACATAGGCGGGGGTGGGTGTATGTGCGTGTGAACAGAGTTGCTTTTCAGTTGTCAGATGCGCCATGTAAAAATAGTTGTGAGGAGGCCCAGTGCTGCAAGGATCCACGCACATGTGACAGCCACCGTGTGCAGCTTGTCGGAGGCGGGAAGCCTCTACTAGAAGCAAAAAAATACGTCACCAAATTCTGGTGCGCCTTTATTAAACACCCCACACCCCACAGGGTAGAAACCTATGTAGAGAGGAAATGATAAACCTTTCAAAATTACAAGTTAGTCAAGAGTTAAGCATACCCAAAGCTTTTGAAAATGGAATACTGAGAGCAGTAAAAAGTATAAAAGCTGTATTGTCGCAGAAAAAGGGTCTGCTGAAGTCTGAGCATTTTTTGAAGGTGTTCACCTGGAAATCGGGCCTGAAAATCAAAAAGTGTCTTCTTTCTGGAATTTCCTTCGTAAGAATACACTTTATCGGAGTAATACAAATTATGTTAAGACTGCGGGAAATTAACTACAAACATGCTGACAGTAAAGAAATTTTTTAATTTTTTTTTTTAAATCCATGCATTTAGAGTATCAAAACAGTACAGGGAGAGCATTTTTAAGGTGGAGGCCAGGTAGTACAACCTATAAAAGTTTGAAATGGCAATGGGAAGTAGTTTGCAACATCATGAAACTTTAAAGTTGCATAAAACTGATGCAACATTTTTGTAAACAAGTTTTTTCTGTTTCTTTTATCCTTGAGACACAAGGAAGTATCATCACAAATGGTTGGGGGGGAAGAGGGGGTGAGAAAGCATTATCTTAAATTTTTTTTAATTCTTGTGGATCAAATCTGTGTTCGAGTGTTCTCGGCACTGATATAATTTTTGAAGAATGGCTGTTTCAATAACTGACGGGTCTGTCTCAAACTGCATTCTTGTTTCACATTGACCATTTCAGAATTACTCCTGTTCAAACTCCACTTCAAACATACCTGACTGTTTCCCATGTTCCTATAATTAAAATCATTCAGATTCAGTAGCATTTAAGAATCATCACAGATGCGTGTTTTTTTAAGTTTCAGGTTTTTAGTTTCTTACTTACGCACATTTGCCATTCCCTCAGCAACGTTATGGGAGAGACGTGTTGGCTGACCATTTCACAGCCCTTCGGAGAACTAGAGAATAATTCCATAGAGCTTTGTGATGTAGGTGAAGCTGCAACCTAGACTTAATTCTTTATCACGAGGAAAATGGTGTATTGTAAAATGCCACTGCAAAATACATGAACTGTAGCTGAGTTATGCAATGAAATCTGCAAAGTCTACGCTTGCTGTATTTGGAACTCTTTCCTCACAACAAAGTTATAAACAGCAAATTATGTTTCCCTTCTCAAGAGTTATTAAAGGAAAACCTTGCTGTGATGTCATGTATCGGGCTGCATTACAGTAACGCTTGCCATGTGAACTCGAAAAAATGGCCACATTTTCAATTTATATTTTTCTGCTTACAGATGGGGCTTATGTCAGTTACGTAACTAAAATTCTTATTGTCACAAAAAGACCAAAACTAAATACCGAAAGTAGTCATGTTCCTGATAAAACTTTGTATTTGCATTAAGTGAAAAAAAGCATTCCACATGTCATGGGCTGAATAAATACAACAGAAAAGTCCGCTCTCTCCACCCATTCTCTGCCCACAAGAACAACTGGAGAAAGTCACAATCTTCAAATTAGGTATATTCTATAGGTGAATTGATAAATGTAATTCAAGAGAATATTTGTCAGTTCAGCCCTTATGTAAAGTACTTCCAAAAATTAGGTTTCTCTCTGCGTCTTGTAAACAATATATTGCAAGCATATGTGAAATTTGTTTTCTTGGCAAAGGGTATTTTGGGGTTTAGTGTTGGTATATAGTATCGGGAAATAATTGAAAATTCCGTGACACATTTCACAAGATCAAGTGGGGCAAAAGAGTTTTGTATTAGTCATTACCTTTCAGGCTGCAGAAATTTAAAGAGTAATTTTAGCTTGCAAATAGAGAAGAGTGTCTTGGGCACTGAATGCAGTAGCTGTCAAAGAGCATGCAACAACACTAAATAATTTAGTATTAAAGGAAAAAAAAAACAGGTATAAGTGCACTAAGAATTTATACGCAATTGTCTAGAATACTTTATATTAAAGAAAGTAAAACACCCTAATATTACCAAGTTCAAAAGACAAAAGGAAATGAGCACAAAGTCCTGAAGTTTTCTTTTCAAAGACCATGGAAGTGATAAACTGGGTTTTTTCTGAGATGATCCATTTTTAAACAAACAGACCCCTCAAAACTATTTTTTTTTCCCTGAGATGATCCATTTTTAAACAAATGGATCCCTCAAAACAAACAGACCCTTTTGCAATTTGTGTATTCAGTGCTATATTCTAATAGGTATGTGTAATTAAAAAAAACTAGTCTCATTTGCTCAAAGTATGTAACATTTCTGAGCAACAGATTTACATAAACTATTAAGTGCAATGTTTACTTTTTTTTTGCACACAGCTACTTCCAGTATTTTGCATAGACGTTTGAGAATAATATGTTAGTCATAATTACTTTAATTTAGAGCTTGGGTCGTACATGATCACTTGTATCCATTGACAATACTGTATTTTCCACCAGAGGACAGTTGCCCTTTTGTAAAGTCTTCAGGGCAGGGGGTAGCATCTTACTTTTCAGTATTGACAAATAATAAATATATGTGCACAAATTACAAAAATACTGAAATTACGGATGCTAAGAAGAATGTCCACAGGATTCTGTTGAATTTCTGAAGTTAGTTTAAAGAATAGCGTCAATGTTTTCAGAAAAGTCTCTGAATATTAAGACCAAGCAAGATAGATTTATCTGTCTATACAGAAAAAAATGGACCAGCTGTTTACTTTTGTTGAAGATATCAAAATATTTACATTACTCTTTAAGAGGTGTTTGGTTTTGGGGTTTTTTTGAGACTGGGGCTTACACAGAATTTAGACATGTAAACTCGAGATCTTTTTATCTTTACCTAAAATTTTCCATCTGCAAAGCAGGCAGACAACTAAGTATCAGTAAAGGCTACAGTAAAAACCCAAAGCCATGTCTGTTGTCTTGCACGTGGCTCAGACTATTTCACTTAGAAATCTAGTTCTGTTGCCATAATTTCCAATGGGAAGCCTGTGTAGCTCCTATATCTATGGGAGAGGTGAGATTCAGCCTCCTAGCTGAAAACAAAATTGAGATTTCAATTCTCAGCCCCACGGTATCAAGGTCAACCCCAACATCATGCAAACATGAATGAAGATGATCTTGGAACGCTAATTCTAATGTAGTGAAATTCTGTGTTATAAGTCATAGTTTTGCAAGAATACATCTTTGGGAACCCGTCTCTGGCGTGCTGATTCAACCTGGAATGAGTTCAGCAGGGTTTACTTATTACTGTAAGTTGCTCATCTCCTTTTCTAAGTGTAAGGTACAACAATTCAACTTTCCTGTTACAAATAAGACTATATATCCCAATACAGGGTGTTTTTTTTAAATCACACAAACAGCAAAAAACAAATTAGTAGATACCAAAACTGAAGAAAATATTGCATATATATGGGCAAAATATATAATATTATATATATTATATATANGTGCAGCTGAGAAGCAGTGATTGGCTGTTATAATCATGTATTATATATATTATATATATATATAATGTAATTTTGCCTGAAGTGCTTACAATTTTTAACTATTTTTCCCCAGGCTGAGACTGTAAAGGGATTACAAAGCACACAGTGAAGCAGCAGCACATGATATTTTGCGATTCTGACTTCCTCAACTCAGGAGAATTAAGGATCTTTGCAAAGCAAAACCTCTTTATCTGGAGGACTCTGAAGGAGTTACACGCATACAGAGTGATAAAATACATCCGCGTTCATTGCATAAAGCTTTGTGTAGGAAACTGTTGGAACGTTCAGTCTTTTTTAATGTAAGTTTACAAGTAAGAACTTTTCTTACAGTTTCATTTGGATGAGTTTTTTACTCATTTTTAGCAGAAGCAACTTTATCATCCTTTGAAAAGTTAATGACAATATACAACAAAGACATTCAGTTTAATACAAGAGATCACATTTTGTAGGTCCGAAGTCTTTCTGTACTTGGTACTTTCTGGTAAAGAATGCTAGCTGCTGAGATGTTGATACAAAAAGAACCCATCAAACACCATGAAAAAAATATTTTGATTGGTTTTACCTTATTTAATGCATCTTGGTGCTTGCCAGCAGTTCTTACTTTCTTTGCTAATTACAATGCACTACTTGAAAATCGCTCCAAAGTTTTCAGGAGTATGATTAGAAACCTTTGGGTGATCAGTTCTGCTTGTGATTCTAGGGGAATACCGTTCAGAAGAAAATAGATGGGGAAAACCCACCAGTAGACGTCAAATGGGCAATACAATATCCTTTTTATGCTTCTATAATTACATATTACTTTGGGGGGG
>VZSF01000008.1:78288-273597 GCA_013398295.1 Chionis minor | reverse complement strand
ATGTTTAGCATTACTGAAAGAGACAAGAGACCTAGGAAGAATATTCTTAAAGAAAAGTGGTTGCGTGTTTTATCTCACATGGCTTACATATATCTCTTTACAGCTAATAGTTCCTGCAAAATTCTGGCAGATGAACTTTGCTTATTCTTTATTTAATAATTTTTTTTAGGCTATGGATTTCCTTACTGGAGATCTCCTGGGGAAAGCTATATGCATTTTGATTGTAAATTACTTGCCACCATTGTAGAATAGTATTTATCTATATTTAATGTTTCCTAAGTACCTTCCTTTTTTAGGACACGTAACTGTGTCTGCTGTTTCAAATACAAGAAAACTCAAAAATATCTCCAGTTAATTTCTTACTTGATGCTAGAATAGTTTGCTTTTAAAAAACTGTTAAATGAACCTTACTGCTACAGACAAACTGTAGCAAACAAACAGCTAGCTGACAACTTTGGTTTATTTGTGTCTGCCTTCCACCAGGAGTATTACTATATACTTTTGCATTTCCTGGTCAAGTCAGCTGAATACAATTTGTCATCCCATTGAAACAAACAAACAAAAATGTATGTATTTCTCACATTACTGAGTATAAAAAAGCCATTTTTTACCTTGTTTCTTCTATGCTTTTGCTTCTGCATAGGCTTTTGGCTGCTTCCATTGGTTTGACCCAGGGTAAATACAAAGCTGAGTTGTGTATATTGTTCACTCATTGCTTTGCCTTGCTGGTAAATTGTAAATCTTGTCTAACATCTTCCCTATCTTCACTTTTCTCTCCCTGTCATATTTTGCCGTACCACTTCCCTTGGGAAGTGCTACGATAACTCCCTCTGGCTGCATGATTTACTCCAATATTGCCGAGAATTCAAGTTTCTCCGTATTTTCTCCATGAGGCAGCCTGGCTATTCCCAATTAAAATAAATATTATCTCTCTTTTTTATATGTAAATATATTAATTTTTTTTCAGTTAAGAGTAATTTCTTGCACTTAACTGGCGAGTATACAACTCTCTGCCTCTACTCAAGGTAAACCTCTTCCCTTTCCTTTTTTTGTGTTTTCTTTCTATTTTTGCAGAGGAAAAGTCAAAGGTCTTCAGATGAGCAAAATTAAAGCACTTTGAGCCCTTGGTATCTGAATTGCCACAGGACAGAAGAAAATGGGTGTGTATTTCTTCTGCATATGAAATTGCACTGTAGTCCTTTGCTCAGCACAAGAATTCTGCTGTAAGCACAAGCACGTCCTTCCACTAGAGGCCAAACTAGTCCTGTAACTGAAATGCAGTGTACTACATAAATGGGAAGAAGTTCTCAAAGTGGTATTAAAACCTAAAAATTGTCACATACTATTCAGTTAGAATTGAGGGGGAAAAAATGAAAAAAAAACCACTGACAGAAGACAAAAGTCTTAAGATATTCCAAATTTATCTTGTAATTTGAACCAGACAGTTCATGAATTTGAACTGCACCATGACCAGTTAATATTCACTCATCATAATTTTTTTAAAAATTATCCTAATTTTATCTACTTCTCTCACTACCAACAACTACCTGTGAAGAGAACAGAAGTGGATGAAAAAAAAAAAAAAAAAGCAGTACAAATTCCCCTCAGATCTACTATTTCTTGTCTACATATTTGTCCGCATGTTTGCAGCTGGTATCACTAAAATTGAAGTTTGCCTTACCACTCCAGCTAGGTTCACCACATTTTCACTGATAGACTGGGAAGCTCTAGAAGGGAAGAATTCATGCTGTAGGCTCTCCTGGAAAGGAAAATGGAGTGTTCTTGCCATTCCATGTGTAATGTACAGCGAACACAGAAAATTGGTGGCCTCAAACAATGATCAGGGGAAGCTGCTTGCATTATACTGTTTGTGGGGATGGATTTAGCCCATCAGTCTTCTGCCGTGAGGGCCTGATCTGAGTGAGATTTATGGGCCAGAAGAGGGTGACTGGGATATCCCTCATTCATTTTTTCTTCGAAGCCTGTTTTCAGGAAAGAGCTAGTGGCAGTGAGCATGACAGTACTAGGAACGCTATGCCCTTACCCACTTCTGATCCACTCGGTGGCTGGATCTGAAGTTTAGTGGCCTGCTTGAATTTGGAGCTTGTATGATGGAAAAAGTCCTTAAGCCTTCTCTCTCTGTACAGGGGGAGCCTATTTAAGAAGTGAGTCTTCTGGAAACTCAGCACAGTAGAAGACAAGACATATGATTCATGTTTTCCTTTTCTGGAGCTGGTCATCCTATTCTGAGGAAGGTGGTAAATTAATGTTAGCATTGTCTTTAAAGGGGGAATTTTCCTCCAATTCTGTCATCAAAATGTCAAGTGAGCTGAAACGATCAAGATTAAAGGAGATGATACCCTGAGAAATACTTTCAGGTCCTTTACATGAAGTATATTGTAGTTTCTGCATTCTGTTCTGCTCCAGAGGATCTGCGGAGTATCTGAATAAAGATTGTATTTACTGTCACAATTTACAGTGGGCAATGGAATTCACTTGTTCCTAATTTGCCATATTCTGCAGGCCTTACCGATCTCTACATAAAACTAAAACCTTCCATACTTCTATCTCAAACATTAGTGCTTTTTGTGGATTTTTGCAGTAACAGGATTCTGGAATCATCATTCTCACGCAAAAGATAATGACTGTTTGAGCACATGTATCTACTTAGCAAATAGCTGCTGTGCCCTCTCCCATCTCTCCCTTCAGGTTTGGATGTTGCTATGAGTTGAACATTTTATGGGGAGAAGACCTGCACCTACCATGCGCAACTGATAAGGAAACATTCCCTACAAGACAGGTTTAATTTCAAAGCTGTTGGGTTGTTGGGGTAAGCTACATCAAATAGAAGACGTTAAACAAAAGGAAAAGATTTCACACAAGCAGAGAACAAGCCTCAAAGAAGCTGTGAGTCATTGCTTACAGGAGGTGTAAAGGAAAGTCCACTCCAGCCCAGCCAGCCGGCTCAGAGGAACTAAAGGCAGGACAAGCACACTGTGGGCCTGTATTACTGTTCCACAGGTTCTCCTCCATAAGGTCTTCACTTTGGGTGTATGTACATCAACATGTGAACATATGTGTGGACAGTCTCTAAAGGCAAAATGCTCATTACTACCTGCAGCATGTATTCATAGTACATCATGAAATAAATGTCCAAAGCCTGTACAGGTAGAATAACTTTATGTTAACTTGTGAAAGGAAGAAGTTTCAGGATGTTTCTGCCATTTGTTTTCTGATATCATCTGCAAATATTTGGAACTGCCAGACTTATCCTCTTATCCTCTTATCATCTGGTCATCCATTTTTAAGTCTTAAAAACCTGCCTGTTGGTGAGCACCAGCTCACAACAAGGAGTTCCATCTGATTCCGCAGATATCCTCACCTCTTGTCTATGGTTTCCATTACTGACAAATTGCTCTGGAGCAAGACTTGCAAGGTCCTGTAGAAAGTCTTGGAAAACTTTCTTATCTGTACACTTGCTGAGAAGCTATTCCAATTAAAAGATTTATATTCCTTTCATAAATCTCATGGGTCAATGTGAGGACTCTGCTTGTAATTTGAGATTGATTCATTAGACCGAGCAGTGTAGCAGTCCAGTAGCTTGCCAATATTTGAAATGTAGGGAGTACAAAGACATAAAAAATGACAATAGTTCTGTAGCATTGGAGCAAATCCTTACCATCCCTCGTCAGGGCACGGGATATATGCCTAGGATGAGTGGTACAGTAACAGTGGGCTTCTGTTTCTCTTTGCCTTTGGGAAAACTAGTCATCTGGCAATAGATAACTAATCTTTTGTTGTTGTTGGGTTTACATCCTTTTTTTGTTTCTTTCCCTGCATTCTTAATTTCTGTCTCTGACTTTTAGGGTATTTGTTTTTTGACCACCAGTGCCAGATCATTTTTCTAAGGCATATTTGTTTCTTTATTGGAATCAGTCAGTCATAAAAACACAAACACAAGCCTGTGTGGTGATCCCCTTGCTCAGATCATTGGAAAAGCTAAACAACATTTACGGTCCTGATTTACCCTGTCACACCAAGGGCATGCAAAACCTCCTTCTGTGTAGCTGACCTTGATTTTACCTGGTCCAAAGTTCTGCAATTACTTATATGAACTGTCCTATCATAGAGTCATAGAATACCAGGTTGGAAGGGACCTCAAGGATCAGCTGGTCCAACCTTTCTTGGCAAAAGCATGGTCTAGACAAGATGGCCCAGCACCCCGTCCAGATGAATCTTAAAAGTGTCCCATGTTGAGGAATCCACCACTTTCCTTGGGAGATTATTCCAATGGCTGATTGTTCTCATTGTGAATTTTTTTCCTTATCTGTCCAATCAGAATCTCCCCAAGAGTAATTTGTACCCATTATCCCTCATCTTTTCCATGTGACTCCTTGTATAAAGGGAGTCTCCATCTTCTTTGTAGCTACCCTTTAAACACTGGAACATGGTGGTAAGGTCTTCCCTAAGACTTCTTTTCTCATGGCTGAATAAACCCAGTTCTCTCAGCTTTTCCTTCTGTGGCAGGCTCCCCAGTCCTTTGATCATCTTTGTGGCCCTTCTCTGGACCCTCTCCAGCCCATCCACATTTTTTTTTGCATAGCAAGGACCAAAACTGAGCACAGTATTCCAGGTGTGGGCTGATACCCATCATGGTAATACACATCATCTGGAGAAATATGGCATACAAGCATATAAACTAGTTGTACATATACTGTTGCCATCCTTAAAAACAACCATACTTCTAGCTCTAGGACCCAGTAAATTCCCTCAATCCCCAATGGTTTTTAACTGAACATGTGCAGAGAGAAGTGGCCATAGGCTTTGTGGACGTCCCAGACCTAAAATACTGTCACTGTTTGGTGCTCCCCTACCCATTTTACCAGCCTGTCTGACAACACTGGTTGGCTGGCAAGTCCATCTTCTGCATCTCAGACCAACCTTACAGTTAGGGGTAGGTTCTGCTTTGGAGTGTGGAAAATGCTCGTTAAAATTTCAGCTCAAAAACCAGGACTCTGGGGAAGCAACAGGTAGATCTTTTTCCTGTTGCTGGATGTAGAGACAGAGGAATCCCAGGTAGAAATGGAGTTTTTCTATTATTTCTCTTTATCTAGAGCTCACATGAGACTGATTCAAATGCTAAGCCCTGTGCTAGTATTTGGAGTACAAGAGGGAGTTGTTCATAATCACATCATGGGAGAGCTTAAAAGATTGAAGATGAACCTTAAAATAAGGGGTATCAGTTCAGTTTAAGCAGGAAAAAGTTAAGGGTGATTTGATCACATTCTGTTAGGAAAATCAATACTTGCTGTTTGGCCTTTTAGTCTAACAGAAGGAGGCCTAGCAGGATTCAGTGACTGGTCGATGTAGTCAGACAGCTGAAAAAAGGCATACGCTTTTAAAACTAGAGATAATTCAGCGGTGGATTATCTCACTGAATGATTTTAAGATTAAATGTAATACTTTTCCTGAAAGACATTCTCTCCTTTGAACTAGAATTAAATTATGGAAGTCCTAATAGCTCCAGCCCAATGTCTGTATTTAACCTTTAAACCTCATGATTCAAAGATGAGTGAATTTAAACATGCCAAGAATGAAATGCCAGGAAAAGAACAAGTTGAACAGCTGGTCAGCTCTGAGCTAGGAGCTTTCCTGTCTAACAAGAGAGGCATTTCCAGACAGCAACCTCATTTTTCACTTGCTTTGAATAATACTAACATAATTCTGTAGCATCCTACATTTTCTTAGCTCAGGTCTGTAGAAGGAGCTTGAGCAGCTTTTGCGTGCCTTCCTCAGGCAGCAGGCCTGAAACAAACGTCACAGATTCCCATCTGGGCCCAGGTTCTGGGATTGCAGTTCCCATGCCATCCCAGCCAGAAGAGCTCACCTAGGCAAGCCAGGTGGGGTGTTCACCAAGGGTACATCAAGAGACTAGACACTGTGAAACCTGGACATGTGCCACCTAGGAGACAATGGCATGTATATGGAATGTATGCTGTAACTGAGATATGGGATCAAACTCTTTTTCTCTTTCCCCATTCAAGAACTCCTGTTTTCTAATAAAAGGTCTCCAAATTACTTTGCATCAACGTTCTAAATTGCCGGAAAGTGGTGAAATATTAATCTACTAATTTAACACCATAATCTAAATAATCCTACTGCTATGAATGTATCAGTTGCTTAGTTTTGTCTATGAATATCAAGCAAGTAGGATAGCTCAGATCCCAGTTTTCAGCAAATAACCCACCTTCGGTGCAGATCCAATACAACTTCTGAGCACCAAGAGAGACTGGGTACCAGTTAAACTGTGTTTTAAACCATAGGTTTAAATCCAAAATATCTGTGACAGATGAGACAGTGTTGAGTCCTAGCTCTACATAGCTTCTGTTATTTAAAAAAAAAAAAATACAAAAAATACAAAAATAGGACTCCCAGGTCATATGCCAAGATTGAAATGCAGCATCAGGAATTTTCTGTCTCATAGACAGAGATTAAAGAAATACTTCGGGTTCTCCCTCCTCCTGTTCATGTTCTTGGTATAAGTTGAGCCCAAACAGTAGTCACAGTATTCCCCTTTCCACTCGGCCTCTCCAAAATTGAAAATAAAAGAGGTCAACTCTACAGTCTTAACTGAATTTAGAAAAGCAGGAGGAGCAGCTTCACTTGAAGGCTGCAGATTCTAATGCTTGGCAAGAAACTGGGAATTTCTAATTGCTGGCAGCATCTCAGAGGAATCATTTGCTTTGTTACTAAATTACATACATTTGGGACACTAAAATTATCTACAACTATCATTCTTTTTTCCAACAGCTTCAAAAATATAGTTGTCATGAACTTCTCTGTTAGCATCCTTGTATTTTTCTATGAATATTCCACATTTGGCAGTCACAAAGGTACAGATAACATACCCATACTCATTTATGTAATCGAGCCACAATATTCTTACTTAGCCCTGATTTCTCAAAGGAGGGAAGCAAATTCGACATACAGCCCAGGCTGACGAATTGCTCATTGTGTTTAGGAGCATTCCACGGACCAAGCTGCTGCACTGCCTTATTTAGGCAGAAATACACAGATGGGATAACCTGAACTAAGACATTCTTGGGTGTCTGAACCTGAATTTAAGTCAGTAACAAAGCACAGAGAGGAAGAACAACAGACACTTGCAGCCAAACAGGAATGATTAGTAACAGAACTCACAAGCTACATTTTCAGAAAGATGGGAAGCCATTGCTCAGCTTGCTTCCAGCCTTTTCCCACTGCAGACATCAGGTGTTGCAGAGTGACGCTCTGCAACATGAGTACATATGACTTACCCTAGAGTTTTGACAAAGTTGACCAGAATAATCTTCAATTTATGAAGACAGATACGAGCCTGGCAGCTAGTTGGACTTTCCAGCACACCAAAGTGCTCATCACCTGTTGGAAAAGGTGCTGCTCAGAACACAGCCTCACAGCTGCTGAATGGAGCTACAGCCCCTACATGCTGATGTTTTGGAAGGGACATGGGAGGTGACCATGAAGGTAGGGAGTAAAGAACCCAGGGCGTGATTTTAAAGACATCAGGATGCCAATAAATAGTCTGGACATTTGGGAAAGTGCACTTGTACAAGGAATTTGATCACACTGTTTCCTGAGCTTATAACTCACTGTGAGAAATGATGTCAGGCAGCAGAGGGCACTGGGACTACAAGTTAAGAGGACAGCAAAGGATGATCATCAATCAGATGAGAAAAAAGCAGTGATCTTTCATCCCCCAGCACTCTTCAGCGAGGAGAGCCATACAGAAGACTGGGCATGCAGGGACAAACATCAAATATTTTCGTATTTATTGAACAATATTAGGCAGCCAAATTAGCACTCTATGATAGTATTTGCGCTGCTTACTTTATGCCTTGCTTTGCATGACCCAAGCCTACTTCCACCCTGTGCTCCCCAGCCTTGCTGTGCTTCTTTATTCTTCCAGTCACTGCGTTTCCAAAGAAAGATGAAATACAAGAGACTTTGTTTTGCCTTTACATTCCCTCACAACTGGCAGCATTCCTCCCTCTTTCCAGCAAATTTCCAGGCAGAGCTGCCACGTGTATGGAGTTAGTAGGAATTTCAGGATTATGATAAGAGATTTTAGTGATACCTTCTCCCACAGAATTTCAGCTATCCTCCTTTAAGCAAGGGGAAAAAAGGCAAATTTTGTCTACTATGTGAGGTCTCTTGATCTAATTGATATTACATAGTAGCAGAGAAAGGAACTGAGAATACTCTTCATCAAAACCAGTGGTTTATGCACTTAACTGTACTGGAATGATATTCATTTATATATTCAATTATATCTTTTTTTGAATAGGGCGATAAAATATCTACCAATAAATAGGCTGGCAGCTTTCCACACAGGGGGTATTCTCCTCTTTATTAAAATCATGTTCCTTACTTTCTTCACCTCTCCTTTTTGTATTTCTTTCCTCTCTCTTTATTAAAATTGTGTTCCTTACTTTCTTCACCTCTCCTTTTTGCATTTCCAAAGTACTGGGCTCTCAGCAGCTATAACTCAAACAGCTCTAATTTGATTCCTGAATGTATCATATTTATTCTGTGCAATATTCTGTATTACACATGATGGACCAAATGTTACAACCAACTTTCCTGACTAACACTGCTGTGAAGTCCTTTAATTAAAAGCCACTCTTACAGTCTGAAAAAATGTCTTTGATCCTTTTTTCAAATACCTCTATAAAACATTTTTACTGTTTGAACTGTCACATCTTGGGTTTTTTTCCCCTGCCTTTGCATAATTCCAAGAGCACTTCTGTGTTGAACCACTTCTGGAGCTGCCCAGAACAGACCCAAAACCTTGTTCAGTTTGAATGGGTTCTCTTAAATAAACAGCCAACAAGAACTGCTCACATCTTTTGTCCAACGCCCGTGGACGCCTTGTGCTACTAAACCAGGTAGAGCATCCCATGGTGGTCACTGCAGAGTTTTCTCTGTGTCCAGGTGACTTTGGTGCAAGCTCTACGTCTCAGTTCCACATATTTGCATCTGCAGCTTTCTGGAGTTACACTCGCACCAAATGCAACGGTACCTCTAAGATGTGAAGAAGTTCACCTTGTCAGGTATGCTCAGGGTCTAAAGTTTGACTCCCGCTTTTCTCCTTACTTAGATAATATATTGTAGTCTAGTTGCCCATCACTGAGGACTCAAAAGCTCCCATGCTGAAAGCTAACCTGAAAAGGCTGGTTAGGGAGTTCAGCAATATCTCCCTGAATATACCTTTGGTGACCCTGAAGACAGATATGTGGTCCAATTTGATCAGCTGTACTCCCTGATTACGTGGGCTTTTCACAGCCTGTTAAGTGAGACCATATGGTTTCACTCATGTCTCATTCAAAAATTTAACAGAAGGTGGCTGAAGGGTTTCTTGGCTGTGTCATCCTTGCTGCTGCAGCACCAGAAGCACTGTAAATGCCAGCCAGAAGTAGGGACACAACATACAAACAAGAGGAAGCCTGAAGTGAAGTCATCAATACAGGAAAGGCAGGAAACACCTCTGCACTTCTGGAGAACACCCACAGCAGTGAAGTCCTCTACTTCAAAAGGGTGGCTGAGAGAAGCTTAAATTACAGTAGGCATGATCTTTTCATGTGTCATGTTTTAAGCAGTTTTCCTCCATGCACTCACTCACTTCTCCTAGCCATGTCTCTTCCATACCTTATTCCTCACACTGCTACCAACCTTCACCATCAGGTCATCACTTGAGCTCCCATAGATCTTCTGCGCTGGCTCCAGAATCACTCCGTCTCTTTTCCAACACTCATTATCTCTTGTTACAATCTGCAAGAACTCAAGAAATCACTATTCCTCCTCTGTGCTACCCCAGTCCTAAAGATGTTATAAAGGAAAGCAAGACAAACCTTGCTAATACCATTTTTCACATGCAGGATTCATTTTAAACCTTTCCCTTCTGAGCCCCTTCTTTCGTACCCTTTTGCTCTATTTTAACCCATGTCCTGTAGAAATATAGGTGCATGTGATAGGACATTAAAGAAGCAAAGAAGGAAGACAACAAAAACATAGACTTACCTTTCCTTTTTTTTTTTCGCCCTTCCAGTAGCATGCATAGAAGCTATATTAAGCTGAACAAACTTATGAAATTGGTAATTAACATGCAACTTCCCAAGACTTTTGGAACTTACTTATCCCAAGCCAACATTGGAGCAGGTACGCTGTTGAAGGGGGAGATGGAAGCATAGGAAAGGAGTGAGAAATGAGAAGGGGCAGAGAGAAATCACTGCAACTTGACCGCAACTTCCCCTGCCCTGCTGGTTGCCTCACTGAAGAGGCTGAGTGTGACCTGTGGTGATAACAAGGGGGAGAGGAGGAGTCTGGAGTGAAGCTGAGCCTGGGAAAGGAGGAGGGGTGGTTTTTCCCTAAATGTTTGAACATATGTCTTTTTTTGTTTCCCAATACCCAAATCAGTAATTAAATATTTATGCTAATTGGCAACAAATAAATTCCCCAAGTTGAGGCTGTTTTGCCCATGACAGTGCATGGTAAGTGATTTCCCTGTCTTTATCTTGGCCTAAAAACTTCCTTGGTCCTGTTCTTCCCATTTTCTCCCCCATCCTGCCGGAGTGGGGCGGAATGAGCGAGCAGCTGTGTGGGTTCTTGGCTGTTGGCTGGGGCCAACCCACCACTGTCATCCAGAAAAGTGCTACAATCAAAGAATTGCCAGGAGAACTGAGCTTACTCAGCTACATTTTCTGGTGCTTGGAAGCCATCTACTGGATAGGTAAAAAGAACATAAAATCCTTCATAGCTAAATGCTGCATTTGTCATCTGAAACTGAAAGGCTGATCATTTTCAATATTTGTAAGATGCAGTGTATCACAATCCTGAAAATTATTACCATGGGGAAGACATTCAGCGGAAAATGAGAACTTGGCTTAGAGGACACACAGGAGTTGGCAGCTGCCACACGTGCTACAGACTTCAGCAGTTCCTGTGCAAGTGCATTCAAATTAGTTGCCTCCACATTGCAGTAAGAGTCACTATATGGCCAAACACTTCACTGAAGAGGAAGATGTTTTAGTTAAACGCCCTCCCAAAGCATTAACCTTGGAATTATGCAAAATTGGGATATGCTGGAAGATGAAAGCATCCAGGACCCGCCCTGTTTCTTTCACGTTTTCTATTTTTCCCTCCCAGCAGCACTGACCAGCATGCACAGCTCTGTGCCACAGGTCCCAGCAACACCCCAGCCGTCTTCATCACCCGCTAGCCCTGGCTGACACAACACTGAGGCAAAGGTCCATGGTTCATGAAGAGAGATGCAAATCAGCTAAGCCGCTGAGGAGATAAGTTTTCTGCACTTATCTCCTGTCCCGGCTAGGTACATCACCTCCTGTCTCTAGGGTGCCTGGGTTTCCTTGGGAATTTTCTGATGCACTTCTAAAATGCCTCTGCAAGGCTGCCTGCTCCATCCCTGGCCAAGATTGGGGTTGGAATAACTCTACGAAGGATGCTGTGAACAGGAACAAATGCCACTCAGTGAGGCAGTGGCAGCCCTCTAGCCCAGCTGCCACGCCAGGCTCCTCTCCCAGATGTTTTCAAGGGATCCTCAAAAGACCCAAATCCTGCCCTCTCATGAAACCAGGCCCAAAATGAAAGTTTCTCTCCTGCCATGAAGGCCTTCAAGCACCCCTGAAACCCCGAGCAAAGGACCAGGGCTTCTGTGGCACCAAAATCCCAACTTTTCTTTATAATCAGGAGCTTTTCAGAAAAATGAAGACTCAAAAAACCAGTGCTGTAATGGCACTAATGGAACCAGGTCACGGGTGGGACTGCTGTAATATTGCTTTAGAGGGACAGGGAAATCCAACTACTGGCAATAAAAACCCCGTAAGTAGGTCTTTTCTGTGCTTTGAAGAGAATGGATGCATCTTCTCTATTTTTCTGGACAGCTAAACTAATTTGAAATCATACATATTCCCTAAATCTTTAGGCAAATTACAAACTGCATTTGAAAACTATTTCCTAGACGTTAAACTCAATACTCTGAGACTAAGCAGCTAGACTTACCGGCAACAACAACACTGGGCAATTTTTAATTTCCTTCCACTTAGTAGCCACAATTTAGACAAGAAGCAATTTCAGTATTAAGAGTTGAAGAATTGAGATTGCGGGTATTCTTCTCTGGAGTTAGTGTGGTTCATACATTTTTTGAGACACAATTTTTAAAAAAGATTACATTTAAAAACAACGTCTTTTTCCTCCTATATAATAAAGGATATAAATTTCATCAGCTGCTCTGTTATGTTCTTAACACACATCTTAAAGTTTGGGGAAAAATCCAAACCCACTGCTGAGGTTTCAGTATGTTTTTTTTTCTTGCTAAACTAGCAGCAATAAATAACAAACACATCCTGAATTGAAACTTTATCTGCCTACAATACTGCCTTCTAAAAAAAACTGGTAATGACTGTGTGCTTCTGGATTTGTACAGCAGCTTGTCCATGCCACCAGTTGGAAAAGACGCTGCAGCACCTGTCAATTCCACAGTACCAGTTTGATGCACTTTATTCAGGATGATTTTCTTTTTTATGTATATATATACACACATATATATGTATATCCATATATTTGTATCTAAAAATATATATTTTTGCTTTATACATATGTAAAATATATTATCAGAACCTGATTAAAACTCAGTGCAGCCCCAAACCCATCTCAGTGTTTCTTAAGATTAAGAAGGCTCTGCATTTATCTCTAAGACTTGCAATTATCCTCACCTGAAGTTCCTCTTTCTTCACATTCCATTTCTGTCCCTGCTAACACCTCTGGCATCTGATAAGCCAGCAGATCTGTTTCAACATGTCCTTTCTGGATTCTTGGCACAAAATTAATCTCACCTAACTTCAGACATCTCGAGCGGAGAGATTTACGCTGATCCCTGCCAGCTCCCACTGCAGTCAGTGAGGAGAACCAGACCCTTGCAGAGATCCACTCTGACTGCCTGCTATTGCCTTCCACTGGCAAGGCAGAGAGTCCAAGGTGACCAAGTTCAGGTGCAAACGTCCAAATTGGCGAGATAAATTCCACTGTCTGTGTTAGATCTTTATTAACCCCCTGCTATTAATATGCTCAAGATTACAAAAACATACATTTTGACAATTTAACACTTTTGGCTATAATGCTTTTGTATTCCTATTCATAAATAAGACGCAAACCATTAAAAAGCCCACTATAAAAATACATCCTTTTTTGGTATGTCTGTGTGTACCAAAACAAGAATGAAATATAGACAAGTACTGACAGTTGTAAATGCTACTGTTGATGCAAAATAGATAGCAATACCCTATTCTCAGGTATTATAACATTTCCCCATGCAGAGCAGAATCAAGTCTAAAGCAGGCAAATTATTTCATTCAATGAAAAAAAAAGTTTCTTTTAATAAATAAAGTACTCGATATGCAGGTTTTGATGAGATGAAACTATTATAGGTATCAAGCCTTCTTAATTCAAAACTACGAATTATTGAGCAAAACTGAACTCAGCAAAACTTTCAGGAAACAAAACTGTTACAATACAGAACTCAGGTGGTGGTGTTTATAAATATATATACATATACATACAAATAAAAGGACTGTAAGCAATAAAATTGCTTTCTTTCACACAAAGGAACCAAGTGCTCTCTGTGCACTCCAAGCCTTACCACTTAGTTACCTCATGCAACTGCTGTAGCTCCTGCAGGCCCTGTTCAAGTTTTTGTTACTGGCTTGTATTTTCTTCTGCAGGAAGTAAAAACCAAACCTGCCTGTCCCCGTATCTCTAGGGTAAGGAAAGGAAAGGCTTTGTTTCTTAATAAATCCTACTTTCTTCAATACAACCATATGCCTATGGGATTGTAAGCTTTTCACAAGTATTTTGCTGGATCTGCTATATCATTTTAAGTTTTCTTCAAATTAAGGTCCCTTATTTTTGAAATAATCAAAACACAAATGATTCTTTTAGAAAAACGGAACCGGGAAAAATGTTCCATGTAATAAGGTAAATCTCATTTACTTGTCCTAGACAGACTTCTTCAAACATTGAGGTCTAAACTAAAGATAGCAATCTTATGCAAGGAGATGAATACATACTCAGAGGATAAAATGTGTATACACACTGCTGAATTCTAATAATGCAGAGAAAATTATTATTTTCTGAAAATGCAGTGTTTGTTACTGTATTCTGTGCACAGCTTTCTCAGATGAATCGCAAAGGAAATCTTGGCATGTAATGTTGAAATCAGCCTTTAAAGGATTTACAAACAAGCTGACGAAGCCCATAGGCAGCTACTGGGTCTAACTCTACTGCATGTTATTAATTAATATTGCCCTTTTTAGCTGTGAGAAAGCTTGTGTGCTTTCCTCAGTTATAAAGTGGATCTTCCGTTCATCTGGCAGGGTATTCTTGTGGGTGGGTTGGGCTTCGCCCCCCGCCTCGCTGTGTAACACCTTCTTCCCCTTCAGATACCAGCGCTGAGTGAAGACAGTTTAATGTCAGCTCTACCCATCCCGGGAAGGAGGCATTCCAGCAACGGGGGGAAGCCAAATGGGATTTGAAGCAGTTATGCAGAGGCCCCAGTTTACATCCTCCCATCCCAGGTAGCCTCAAGCCAACGCAAGTTTTATAGCCTGGAGTATAAACCGCGGGACCCTGGGAGTTGCTTCCTCTGCGATTCATCCTCCCTAGCTAGAGACAGACCAGGGAAGGGCAGGAATTGCTTTAGGAACTTGAGTTTAACCCATCCAGAGATGTCAGGGTAAACCCTTAGGCAGGCAATGGAAAACCCAGCATTACCTTTGCCTTCTTTGTCAATGCAGTCCAATCTTTTTTCTCTCACAATCCTCAAATACTCTATTTTTTTCCCCCAGACAGTATGGCAATATATTTTATGAGCTTTATGGCTGACTGATGGTGAATTAAGCTGCACAGGAAAGCAAAATGTTTACACAATAAACCATAAATAATTTTGTAATCATTAACGAGCATTCTCAAAATCTTACTGCTGCCGATTTGAAACCTGGTGACTCACTATATTATACAAAGGAAAAAAAGCCAGTGGTCCTTCACGTTCTGAAAAGGGGGATGTGATAGTAGCGGTCATCTTCGGTCAGGAGAGATATCTCATTCCATTCCCTTCGGTAGTCGTCTGGATAGTTTACTTGAAATTCCTCAGTATTAAACCTATGCAGTCTGTAAACTCTTATCTTTACTTCAAGTAAGTATCCAAGAAGAAACAGTTCAACCTAAAGATGAAGGCAGTCTGTAAGACATTTGCTTCTAGACTTTGAAAAACTAAACCGAAGATAATCCAAGTTAAGGCAAGTCACCTAGCTTCAAAACAGTAGACAAGGAATAAAAGGGGCCCTTTTGTAAGTGAAGTAAGAAAATTAAATGTTTGAGGGCATTTTCAATGTTCCAACAGTCCTTCCGCTGCTTTTTTGCGTCTAGAGGGTATTCTGGTTAATGCCTGACCCTTTGGAAACATCCCTCTTCTACCTGACACAACACATAACCTACTCCCAAAGGCAGCTCAAACAGCTTAGTGGGGAGCAAGAAGGGACTAGCTCTTATTAAAAGATTGATACACCTTGAAAAATGGGAAGCCTGCCACCTTGTGATCACTGGCTACAGGAAGGAAATAAAATAGCAAAAGGAAAAAAATTTCCTTGTACTTCACATATGTGAAACTTGAGAACTGGCATCTTCATTGACACTTCTTGCAAAGGATTGCTTAATCTGGAAAAACGCTTTGGAAAAAGCTCACATCCTTGGCCATAGCCAGACAGAGCAGAACTTGTCCACTTAGAATCAAACTGCTCCTGAAGGTGACTGAAACACATATCAGTTGACTCAGTAATTGATATTGATTATAAAAAATAATTTCATCTATTTTGCAAAGTGGCAGTGTGGAGCTTAGATGTCAGTACTTTACTCCTCGCTAAATATAAAATTGAGAAAAAAAAATTAACATATAAAGGTTAACAGTTAATAGAGTTCTTATTACCTACTCTTAACCAACATTAGATCTAATAGGAACCAAAGAGAGGGGGGAAAATACAGTAATGATAGAGAGTTTGGAATGGTGGAACAGATAGGAATAGCGAAACAACAGGTCAAATCTGCATATCTAAAATGATTTTACATATAAAAGGTACTGTTCTAAACTATGTCTCACTGATAGCTTGCAGCATTTATTTCTAGCCCAGCAAGGAAACTGTCCTCCCCATTTTACTCTATTACAGGTTTTTTCCTGGAAGATAAATTACTATCCTCGGTCCACTTCCCCACATCCCAGAGAAAAATAACGGGCCAGCTATCACGGATGATGTATGATATATTCACCTAATCACATCAGAGATGGAATAAGTTTTGTGATTTATTTTTCATTTATAACATTACCTGGTCTAGGCAAATAGAGTCACCTATGGCGTTCAGATGATTCATCATGAAACTCAAAGGGTCAGACGAAGAATCACGAGCAAGAAGAAGGCTAAAAAGATTGTGTATGGGTTCTTCCCTGTTCTTTAGCTGTTCATAGGCTTCAACGACTTCATAGAGCATGATGAATTTTATAGCCTCGTACAGTTTGTGCTCCTTGCTCTCATCAGAAAAGACTGCATTACACATGTTTCCTCTTTCTTCATGATCTTTAGTAGCACTTATTTCAGTCCACTGGAAAGCACACAGAAGAATACTAATGAAATTATTAAGAATTCTATTTAATACAAAAGATTCCAAAAGAGGAAAAATTACCAGTCTGTACTATACCACTATTGTGGCCAAATGGTGGTGGAAACAAGCAGGTGGCTCTTTTGGATCCACAGTGAAATTTGAAGCCTTACACATTTTAGTTTCCATTTATCCAGCTGAACCTATTTGCTACAGACAGCTCCAAGCATCTGGATGCTAATGACAGTCTATGAGAAAGCAAATTAATTCCCCTATACAAAAGCCACCCATCACCGCTGTAGAAAATCCAGGTATCGCTGTCACTAAAAAGTCTGAAAGGAGTGTAACCACCAAAAGGATGTCAGAAAGTTACAGGAAATCTGTGTGGGTGCATCAGACACACACACTAAACCATAAGCAAAGGTTAGATTAAGCGATGACTCCTGACCTGTTTTTAACTTAAAGCTCCCCAATTTCAGCAATTTTCCACTGTAGTACCCTTTTACATTAAAGTTGTCCCAGCTTCAATTCTTTAGATGCTGAGCCCAATTCAGAAGTGTGTCAATTGAAAGGAACCTACACAAACCAGACAAGCCAGAATGGTATTATGAACTGTGCACATTTGTATGTCTTTAGTGTGTTCTGCTTCATGAGGTCAAAGTAAGTTGGCTGCACAGGAAGGGACAAGACACACATGGCACATGAATGGGGTAAGAATTTCTCCTCTGCTCACAGCTCATAATAAGAGCCCCCGAGCTCTCTGTTGCTCTACAGGAGTCACAAGCCAGTGCCAACACCCAGGAAACAGGCTGCCCAGGAGACAACATTGGCCTGGACACACATTCAGAAAGCTTAAAGTACCCAGTCCTCAACACAGTGGCTAAAAAGAGTCATCTGGAACTGAGGGGTTCTTGGGGACCACAGTAAGAGATGATGCTCAATGACTGGGATTCAAATGTGCTTGTATCATTTATATGTTGAAGTGGCCATAAACTGTGAATTGCAATTAAAAAAAAAATAAATCTAACTTACCCACAAATACTAAATTGGGAAAGAGCTCCCCCCATCTCCTCATGCATTCCTAAAGACCTTCCTTGCAGGTTAAAAATGAGACCAAGTGGATGAACCACTAATGTCCCTTTGCTAGCGGACCTCTACTACCCAAGTGAAAAGCCCATCCTAAAGGTAAAGCACTATCAACCAACATGGCCCAGACAGAGCAGCATCTCCAGGCGGCCGCCCGCAAGATGATGGTGGAGCTGGGAAATGCAGCAAAGAACCCTGTTAGTGAAAACAGCCAAAAATCCATCTCACTGGCCAAAGAGCATCTTTATAAAAATAAAATGAAGTTGGGAGCTAGACCTCAGGCCCAATAACAGCACAATGCATCATACAGATGCTCTGCAAAAATTTGTTAATTGTATGGATTTGTTCACCGTGCTGACTTGAAACTTTTTTCTGTATAAACATCCAGTTTAAGTGCTCCATGCTAAGGGACTAACATCACCTTAAAAGGACTACGAGAAGTTAAAAATAGAAGCCGCATGACCCAACACTGGCAAATGGAAAGAGCAACCAGAATGAAATGATAACTGCATGCAAGAACAACCAGGTGCATCTCAAGTTGTCACAGTGGCACAGCAAGACTGCAGGCAAGGGACAAGTACCAGATCTCTATTTTAATTCCCTCTTTTCATTACTAATGCTTTGTTTCTAGAGCTAAGTCAGTCAATCTGAGGTTTGTTATTTTTCTTTAAGTAACAATTACTATCACTGATAACAGGGCTTAAAACTACAGAGCTGTGGCTTGCATACACAGGGCCACGTAAAAGGAACCAGCTTAAATGTGTAGCAGTAAAATAAGGTGTTGTGGCTGTGGTAAGACACCCCAGAACTGTAAGGTGCACTGTAGAATTAAAAACGATGGTTTAAGATCTGATACGCTGGATAACAGATGCCTTCAGAGAACGGTCTCAACCTAATCTTGGCCAAAACCCTGGAGACCAGCAAATGCCAGTATCCACTTGATGACTGTGACCCAGGAGAGGACACAAAGCAAATGCCCGGCAGGAGGAAGATGGAGAGAAGAGGGTGGTGGTGTGCTGGGGACAGCTTGTGGCAAAGCAAACGGGAACAGTCCAGAGCTCACGCAACTGCAGAGAGGCAGAAACCTCCGAGGAGCTCAAGGAAGGTGCAAGGTCGTGTCAGGCTGACTTTTTAGCTCTGTTTCAGAAGGCTTTGGGGCTACTAAAACTCCCCAAGTTTTAAATACATAAATAAGAGTTATACTCCTGGTTGGGAATGTAGGCAACCTGAGTACGCTGAGTAGAGGGGACAGAGGGGCTTGACAGGTCTTTGTAATCAAGTGCTTCGGGTTACAGAGAGAAATTGTAGTAAAACTGGATAAATAAAATGTTTCATTGAGAGGGGAGCAAAGGAATAGTTTGAGTAGGAAAAGCACTGTTTGTTTATTCCCTCCCATTTGGGGAGGGAGTCCAGGAAGATCTCAGACAGCATGCTGTTATTTTTAATCAAAATGATGAGGTACTGCAGGAGCCTGGATGGCAAGGGCAACTAACAGCTGCGGGGAGGACAGCCTCCCTCACTTTCAGGGGGACCCCCAGGACTTCACCTAGTAGAACCCCATAAATGGGATTCCCCCGCAGGAGAGGCGATGGCCTGCCCAGCAGCGCAGCTCCCTGAGCCTGGGAGGGAGAGGCTGACTGCCATAGAAATGTCACGAGGAGCAGTTCCCTAACTCTCTGTCAACCCACTTGTCAGTGCTTTTATTGCCCCCAGTCATCTCTTAAATACTCACACTGGTCTTCAATGTCTCCATACATTTGCGCAATTTACCAAAGACGTTGGGACCTGTGTATCTTTCTGGTCCAAAGCTGTATTGCTGAATCCAGTTGCAACCTTGAGAATACAAAAGCTTTTCAGGGAGCTGGGGGAAAAAAACAATGAAACCCTAATTAAGTAGTGATCATAACCATAACAAGAAGTAGAATATAAAGTTACATAAACTTGTCTACACACATTTTAATTTATGATGTGGTTCTATCTTCTGGTTGTACAGTGCCAACAAAAAATATAAATGGGCTTCAGAACAACTCAAATGTTAAGAAGGAAGCTCCATTTGACTGCCAAGTCCTTAAGAAACTTAAAATAGGGCCAGCCAAAAAAAAGAAGAAAATATGCTCTCAGCAAAGTACATAACCCACCCTCTGGAGAAGCTGGATACATCCAAACTCAGTGAGGATTTTAGGATTACAGACGCCTTCCAGTTTGCACACACGTCCCCAAAGGCAGCAGCTATAGCTCCCCACCTCCTCACCACTGTCTCCTGTCAGAGCTCCTGGAGCCCAAGGCAGGATTCCTGCTGCTCCAATAACACGCTTGGCAGCTCCCAAGCGAGCCACACTTACCCATCCACTTTTCTTTTTTTTTTTTTTTTAATTAACCATGCAGACTCACATTCAGATTAGGGACATTTTTTCAGTTAAGTGTAGTTCAAAGAGTTTGAAAAACTTCTTTTTAAATTCTGGTAATGATTTTCCTCTACCTTCCATATCAGACACATCAGTTTTCATCACCACACACTGAGAAAAGCTTCCTTCTGTGATGCAAGGTCACCTGAATTATGTTCATTTGGGAGCTGAATTTTACCTTTAATATATCTCTCTCCTTCATCCACGATGGAAAAGGAATGCCTTGGCTGAATATCTGAAAAAGCACGGCTCTTAGTACACAATAGTTGTCCCTCCTGACTTGTCGCAGATATTTGATATGATAGCTCCAAAACAATTCTTCATATGCCTAGAAAAAGACCCAAAAAACTTAGCAATAAGCATTTTAAATCTTGGACCAAACCCATGTTGAATTGGAGTCTAATTCCAAACCACTCATAAAGAGGGGGCTAGGGAAATGAGTGAGTATATTTATAAGTTTTATATACACAAAAATGTTCTAACTTCATAGGTTTTGTAAACAACTCACATTGGCACTGCCCCTTAAGAGTGATTCTGCACTCTCTCCAAATCCAGCAACTTGCTCCAGTCTCTGCACTGTTGCTAGTGTAAACATTCAGATGGTCAACCGAAGGAGAACAGATCAGGGAGGACTTCTTTGCCATAATAGCTTTAACCCCGACCACTTCAGCACTTGTGCTGACACACATGGGATGGAGTAGCAAAAGGGTAGGAACAGGCAGTTGGAGAAAACTCCTTTTGGCAGAAACATCTCCTTGCACTGACCTGAATCCATTGTGCAATGGTGACCTGAGGCTGCACAGACCTGGCAGGTCTGTGCTGAAGTGGACGGCCCTTCTTCCAGCTACACTTCCAGGTCCCTGTATTTCAGCTGCATTACCTCTGGCTCTCATCTGAGCCCTTGGCGAGACAATTGAGATCAATAAACTGGCAGAGAATTAACTTAGAAAGAGGACTCTACAGTTACACAGGCTGCTGCATCAGTCTCAGTTTGCTTCCTGAAGGGGGCAGGGAGATGGCCTCAATTCCTGGTCCTCTTTCACCTCAGCTGCTTCCTCACCCCATCCCAACACCACGCGGCTGCACAGTTTCCCCTGCTCTTAACTTTGCTTTGGCTGTGACAATTGTCAGCCTCCTGAATCCTTCCTGCTGCTTCAGCAAACTCAGGTGTCTCTATCAGCTCACCATCTCGGTGAAACCACATCCAACAGAAGAAGTGAGAGCCAGCACAAAAAAGGCAGAGGGACTGTTTAGCTAGAATGAGGCGAGGAAAAGGGAGAGACAAGACAAGCAAGGGACTACTCCTTTTGGGGACAGCAAGCACGATAGGCTGGTTCAGGATCTCATGAGACCTCATCCTAAAATGTGCTCTTTCCTGTGATAACCTCTGCCTGATAAAACCAGCCATCCCCTAGACTCCCCTGAGTCTCCTTTTCAGCTCTGATCATCTAGCAGGCTCATGAATTTTCTGCAAGGCTTGTCGCCCAGGATGTGTTTGCAAATTTATCAAAGTTTTGCTGTCTTTTGTTACTTGTTCTTTCAAATCACTTTTGGCCTTGTTGCATGTTGTTCTGGGCACTTTTGGCACTGCTGTGTTCCTGCATTTAATCTGGCAAATTTGGGTCCTTTTGCTGTTCAACATTTGGACACAACTCCAGCTTTTTGAAATGTATCTTCTCTTTTCTGTGAACTCCCTTATGCTGCTGTTGAGCCTTATTGGCTTCGTTTTACCCCTTCTTGAGTCCTTCTCATGCATTTGCTCTGTAATTCCAATGCCATGACCTAAAGCTATATATATGTCAAATACACCGACCATAAATACTCAAGACTCCTAGCTGTCTTTTAGCTTCTTTTTAACTTTACTTCCTTGTTTTTGTGTAGTTCCCCCTTCTGAAACTGCATGCAATCGTAGTATTTTTCTTCTTTTGCTTTGTTGTTCTTGCAAGGATGCTGTATACCAGTGTGTGCTGTCTCCTGTTTCAGAGAACAGCAACAGAAATTAGAAAGCAACATTTTGAGGCAGGTCCTGTGCACTACTCAGGACCAAGGCAAAGGTTGCTTTCTCAAGGCTCCCTGAAAAGCTGATCCATGAAACCATCATTGGTAGCACCTTGACTTTCAACCCTACAGCTGTTGCCCGTGCAGCTGGCTAGTTGGTGTCTCTTATTACTATTGCATCTCCTGCCCTCTCTGCCTTTGTGGTCTCTCTCAGTATCTCATGGTCAGTGTTCCCACCACCATCAGATAATCAGAAATATGGACCCGGTGCTACATTTGTGCTGTGCTGGTCTGATGTGCCACACCATGAGGATACGAGGATATAATGTCACAGTTCGCTGATTCACTGGATTGGAGCTAAGCTTGTTTTGACAGATACTACTACTCTACCACCGGTACAGCTACTTTAGCTTTAACGTCTATGAGAAAACTCAAAATCCATCCCGTGGTCTTTAAGCCTATCTTGGTGACTAAGGCTTAACACAGTTAAAACAGAGAGCCATGAAACACGTCTGCTCTTCTTTGATCCCGAAGCCCATCCCTGTCACGAGTTAGGGCACCGTAGTGCTGCTCCAACTTCCAGCACTGGTCAGGGCCCTTCGGAGGGCACTGCTGCTCCCACCGTGCCTGCTGCCACGCTGCCTCCATTAAGGGCCACCAAGCCATAGCTGCCAAGAGCCCATTCCCTGTGCATTAATCTACATCTTTTGCGAGAAATTCAGCTGCCATTTCTGCTTATCAGGTGTAAGCATGTACACACAACGGGCACACAACTGAAAAAACACACTGGTGAGCTGACAGAAAACAGTGTATCTAGCACTGATGAACCATGAATTTAGTAGGTCTTTGGCTCAGGAGTTCAGCTATCCATGACCCAAAGCCTGGTTCAGCGCAGCACAACTCTGTCACCTTGAACTCTTGTCACAGTTACCGAGAAAACTTACTAAGCTGGGAGAAACTATTTCAGCTAAATGGATGCAAGGTAAAAGAAACCAAAATCCAGGGAGAAGTATAACAATGAAGATGGCCACAGCTAGTATCTCAAAGATACAAGAGGAAAAAAAGTTAATTAAATAAAAGAACAACCCAAAAAACGTCTGCCATGGAAAGGAATAAAAACCATGGGGGGCGGGGGGAAAGGAAGAGAATTGGAAAAGAGCAGCACCAAGGATTAGCTGATGCCCCCAAGCAGCAGAGGCTGCCACCTCCCTGCGCAGCCCAGGGCTGTCTCCAGCCACCCCTCAGCAGCCTATCAGGGTGCTGAGGACGACAAGGACAGTAACTGTGAGACTAGTAGCCTGTTAGTCCTCGCTACGCCTGCTACGAGGCAGCAGGAGTTGCCGGGTGTAGTTAAACTCGCCTGGGGCAGGGAAAGATGTGGGCACAAAAGTGCCTCGGCCAGGGAGCGCCGCACAGCTCGGGATGCAGAGCTGGAGCAGACGGGGGCTGCGCAAAGGCCACCATCCAGCATGCTGGTTCTCGCCCGCTGGGCACCGACCTGGCCTGGCACTGGCCAGATGTGAGCTCCTGCCCTGCCCAGCTGCAGCTGATACAGCTGGACCTGGGCCTCGGCGGTGGCCAGTCAGGGTGGCAAGCACTGGCTGCTGTCACATGGAGCTTCAGAGCTTGGAAGAGAAATGGGTGTGCTGTTTCGTTCCTCCCGGGAAGGAGAGCTGTTTACCTTAAATCAAAGGCTGGCTGAGAGACAGCACCTAAGACCAAGTTATTTGGGCTGCAGCACCGGGGACGATTTTTCCTGTTAAAGCCAGTGCGTGGGTCATCAGTGCTACACAGGGCAATTTGGAGAAGATGTGAGACTGAAATCCCATCTATGTTTTGACCTGCTCTACTGCACTCTTCATCTAGACCCACACTCATGCTGTACCTTTTGCTTTTTCTTTAGCCAGCGGGTGTCGCAGGCGCTGGCAGCTGCTGGGAATGCTACTCCTTTCCCAGGTACTTCTTCTCCTCCATCCTCACACCAAGATTAAAATTTAACTCTTACCTCCCTCATGTGTTTGGCCTGCTTTGTCTCTCCTTTCCATTCTCTTGCACTATAACCAAGTAGATCAGCTTCTGTCAGCACACTGAGATTCCCTAAATTGACAGTAATTCATAGATTAGTGACCTTGTGCTTTTTTGCATTTAAACAGGGTGGGGGGAGAATAAGGAATACAGAATTACAACAAAAAGATTACTTATGAGTTTTCTCTGAAGGTAGTTGCTGCACCTGAAATCCAAATCATAAAACAGGTGTCAAAGAGGAGTTGGCAAAGGTCAATATTTACAGAAATAAGCAACAGTGTGGAAGATTCAAGTCGGCATAATAAAAACCTACCGTTTCAGTAGCTGTGCTAAAAAGCTGTATAGCCTCCTGCAATACCAACAAACCGCAACAAGGAAAGACATGCTTAGCATTAGCTGCACTTTCACTTTTTGCCACATGAAACACAAGGATTGCTTGGCAGCTGTTGTCCAGGACCGCACCTCATGCCTTCCTAAAATAGGGATAAAAAGACAGAGGAAAAAAATCCTGTCACTGTTTTGCAATACTCATTCCTCTTTGTTTTCTTACAAAAAGAAAAAAGCATCTGAATATGATACCACTCCAAATGAAACACAAAACATGAAATGTAAAAGGTGAGTATATTTTTATGTACTTAATATATATATTTATAGACTTCATTTTTCAAGTTTCTAGGGGTTTGGGTGCAGATGGTTCCCATTTATGAGCTTTCCTCCACAAAGTGAAGGATAGATATATAGTTACAATGGAGTCACAGGAAGACTGAAATCAAAGCAACTGTCCAATGACCAAAAAAAAAACAATATGTTTTTTGCTTCAGGATGTGCTGATCCAGAGACCTTTACTGTCATTATTTCACCATTAAGTCAAGGTTTTAAAGACTAAAGGTTCCTGGGAGTTGTAGTTTACAAACAGGCCATATAAGGCAAAATTAACTGACAAAAGCATCATACGAATGCCAGGGGAATTAAAGGAATGTTCCTGCCTCTATTTGGGCAAGTTTAGAGTCAATTTAAAACTCCAGAGAAAACTCGTCCCTGGCGCTTTGGGAGAAAACTCAGAAAATCATCACAAAGGGGGTGTGCTCTCACTGTTCTTCACAGACATAAACAGGACAAGTTTCTGTCGCCGTCTTAGCATTACGGGCAGGGTTAGGGAAGGTTTTGGTTGTCTTTTGGTGATACAAAACCCTAGAACTGAGAGAGGGCCTGGAGACTGAATAGTTGACAAAGGCAGTGTCTGCTCCCTAAGTGAGAAATTTATCCTCTGGCTGAAATTTGAGTATAGGAAATTCCCAGAGTTTACGATCAGCAGCTGCTCTATTATTAACTTATTTATTGATTTAGTACAAAACTTTAAGAGAACTCAAGTTTTTATAAAGGCATCCCCAGAGAAGGCTGAAAAGATTCTTCTCCAGAGAGTCCACAAAGGGAATTACTCATTCAGCATATTTTCATGTCAGTTGAACTTCTGCCCCTCCTGACTTTAACAGGAAATTTAAGAGGGGCTTAAATTTTCCAAGGACGTTAAGCCCATGCACTGTGGACAGCTATCCAGCCACAGAGTTACATACGAATCCCAACCTTGGCAACAAGATAAACAGTTCCACATACATTTTTACAAGCACTGTTGCATATATACAGAGCAGTGCTGATATTTGGCCTTTTCCAATATTCTGTTGTTTGAAGAAGCTTTATTACAGGATGTCATATGCAAGTTGTCCAGAAGCAAGACCCAGACCTCATCTCTCCCACGAGCACAAGGCAGGTTAAGAGCTGTAAAGGAAAAGGTGTTAATAAACTTTAAAAAGAGGTAATCAGAGATGCCTTTGGGGTGCTAGTTTCCATTTACACAAAACTCATATTGCTGTGAACACGCTTCATACAAGACGACGGACAGGTCTTCTGTCAGCTTCTACTTGTGTGCTGCAGTAACGCGTGCGTTCCTGGCGTGACTGCCAGTGCCCTGGTTTGAGATAGAACAGAACCAATCTTCTTTTCAGTAATTTTACTTTTCAGTTAAGCCTTTTCTAACTCTCTGAAATGAATGGCATCTTTTTTAGACAGTATCTGCTACTAGCGGATAAGGTCTGATGTTTACAGTGAATACTAAGGCATGACATGCAGAGAAGCTCTTGCTTATACTTATTGCTATAATGACCCTGGGCAGCCAACTTTGTTATTTGCCCCATTTGAGGGTGGGAGGCAGAAAAGCGTAGAGGGGTCGCACCTGTGGGGAGGAGCAGACAGGACAGGTGACCCAAAACTGACCAACAGGGTATTCCATCCCATCTGCATCATGCTCAGGATAGAAGCTGAGGGATCAAAGGGTCAGCCCTCTTTCTTCAATGGCCGGCATCCAAGGAGGACTCTGTTTGTCTGCCTTCAATCCTGACCTGTGTGTTCCTGAATCCAGCCCCTGTCTGTTGCTAAGCCCAGTCTGGAAGTTTCCCAGTGCCTGCTGGTGATGTGATCATGATCCTGGAGCTCAATACAGGTTGCATATATTGTATATATTTCATTATTTTCTTATTATTATCTTCCTCTTATTTTATTATTAATATTTCACTGAAGTACTTTAGTTTCTTTCAGGCACTCATAAGTGCCTGCCTCTCTCATTTTCTCTCCTCTCTGAAGGGGAGAGAGGTAAAAGAGAGCGTCTGTCGTTTGTTTTAGTCACCAGCCCAGCCCAAACCATGACCAAGGGTTACGCCTGCAGACGCTGAGTAGGAAAAAGCAAGACGTGCATTCATGAGCAACCAAAAAGACCAAAAATCTGAAGCTGCAGGAAGCATTTATTACTGATGCCAAGTAACAGACAGCAAAACATCAGCTGTAAGGTTCAAAAATGGAAACACCGTGACGCTCCCACTCAACACACACACACCCCCACACACACTGCAGATGGACGCCAATAGGCACATTCTTAATAAACACACAAATTTCTATCTATCTAGAGAACAACTATTGAAAGTTGTTCTGGCAGAATCAAGCCACCACAATTTTTTCACTCTCTTCTTTAGGATAAAGGCATCAGCATTGAAAAAAACTCAGCAGACTGTGAATAAGTAAACCTTCTGCTAACTCGAATGGAACCTGAAGGCTTACAATTGTGGTTCAGCCCATGGATCAGTAGGCACTGTGGATTTATATTGTCCCACTGTTGTATGAAAACCAATGATGATTCAAACGGAATTTGTTAACAGCAATTTAAACATACGGTATCAAAAGGAAGATCAGCAGACTTTCATTTCATTACTTCAAATGACTGTCTGGTCCCCTCTTTTGATTTCAAACAAACTGAGACTATAAAAAGTGAGAGCTGGTCCGTCTGTTCAAATGACATGCTTTGCTTTACTGAGTACCAGGAATACATGTGAATGCCAAATTTCTTCCTTTACCCCTTTTACTGGCAAAAAGATGAGGGGTTTGCATCAGCATGAGCTTTTAAGTTGAATCAAACAATCTTTTGAAAAGACTTTTGGTGGTATTAATCCCGCAAAAAACCTACTGGAGTCCAACAGACCCCCTTTCAAGGTACAAGAGCAGCTATTCTTCAAGGAGCTCTGGGAAGCACTGGCTTATTGATTTCAATCAAAAACACAAATCCATGTCAGAGAACGTGAGATAACCAAGCATTTCTCATCCATTTTTAATTATTATGGGAGATTTATGAGTAGATATATCCCTAATAAAAAGCCTCATGGGAGGTGGGTAAACCTGCAAACAAGTGATTTTGAGTATTTTTGCTACACTTGTAATCACAACATACCCTAGACTTCACAATGCTTCCCTCCTGTCATGGGAAAGCTGCTGTTCAAACAGCACTTCGTGACTCGGTTACTACTTCCAGTGCTTATGTCACACTTAGAAATGTAATTACATTTTTTATTCAAGCAAATGACATTTAGAAGTGGCAGCTGGATCACAAAGTGCTGCTGGTAAAAATACATCACAAACAAGACGTGATTAAAGAAGAGGGCAGTTTAAAATAGATCTTTCCACCCCCTCCCTGCCTTCTCCAATATTCTTCAGAAACCGAAGAGCAATTAAATTAATGACTCGCTGTGGGGGGGAGTAAAATAAACCCACGGGTTTTTTAACCCAACGCATTCCCTGGGATACGAGCACAATTCATCCTGTTCCTCAGGAGAGCGACAGCCTGACGGTGCTGCACCCGGCTGCTGGGGCCCATATCTCTTTGAAGACCGGCCATGACCATCACCACGGGGACAGGGAGACCTGATTCTTCTCCCATGCCAAAGCATAAAGCCCTGGGACTTCTAAGACAGCTCCGAGCAGACATTTGGATGAATGGAGGTTGAACAGCGCTGAAGTAGGAGCTGATAGCAGTGTTTATCTTATGCTGCAAGTAGTACACCATGTTTTCTTTTCATACCATATCATCAGCTTCCTGCCAGTGCCAAACCTTAAGCTTTTAACCCCCTACTAACTCAGCAGGAGAGAAACACAGAAGAAAAAGAAAAGAAAAAAAAAACCAAACCAAAAACACAAAACCAACAAAAAAGGCCAGAAAAAAGATGAGTAAGAGACATCTGCAACATCTGTTTCTTTCACAAGTAACTCAAGAAGAGTTTCTACAGGATTAGCTCTGAGTTTGACACCCTCAAAACTTTTCTGGAGGTTTTCACCTTAAAAATTGCGTAATTGATGAAATACAAAATGTAAGTGATGAGCTTGAGAACCTGCAGGCAGCACTGTATGCAGCACTGAAGCACAATCTAGTATTCCAGCATGTCTGATAGCACATTCAACCTTTTTACTTTTTTCCACCCTCCCTGTAACAAGACCATCAGGAAGATAACAGGTGGTCTTCCACAATTAAAAGCTGACTGTGTGACTTCTTTTCAGGACATTCCTCTTCACGCTCTCTGGTACTGAAAGCAGGACATCATACTTGTTACCATAAAGTGCCCAAGTTTCATACTCCCATCACACAACACTACGTTCCTAGTTCCCAAAAAGCAGGTATCCCCTCCTTCAAAGAGGGAGACAGGTTTTTGGGATCCCTCTGTTCCAAGTCTTCTGCTGCCCACCCACATCCCTCCTCCTTCCCTCCTCTCTTAGACCCAGAGCTAGGACAAGAGACCCCTCAACCGAGAGACGCAAAGCTTGCCATGGAGATCCGAGTCTGCCTGCATCCAGTCTGTGCCCGCAGAGCTCTCCGCACAGTTGCATGTCACTTATTTCCAGACTACGTAGTCTCAGTACCAAGGTATGCTATGAAATCGGCTAACTCCCTCTTTTAAGGGAAAACAAGCAAACTTACCCTTATAGAGCAGGCATCAGTGTGACGCACACGTGTGCATATACACCTCAACTGACTGAGCCAAGAGGGAGATAGAGCAAAGAGCTATTAATTATAAAAATTCAATACCTACAACAAATTACACCCCATAACAGCTTAGAAGAGAGTTTTAAGTAAAAAAAACATTTTAAGTACTGCCAGGTGATTACAAATTCTTCGATTTCCCAGTTTATTATCAGCACCATGCTAAAAAAATGAAAAACTACTGAAAACCGAACACATCAAGCAGCACAAAACACTGTATGCGGGAAGCACTGCTTAAGTCAGTAATTATTTCATTACTAAACCCTTCCTTTACAGAGCAAAGCAATGTCAACTTGTTAAGAAAACCTCCTTCACTTGTTCAACTAGAGATGAGGATCTTTACTTGGTATAAGAAGAGAGACCCATTTACAGCAAAGGTGGTAATCATCAGTGACTTATCAAAAGTTCAACCATGTCTGCTCATCAGATCTCAGCTTCTACTCCAAAAAATAAACAAGCAGAATCCCAGCCCCAAACTGTAACTAACTACCACAATTACCTAGAAAACAGACAGTTGCAGTGGCACTGAGGCCCATCACTTGCAAGAAAGGCTTTATTTACACCGCTGCCCTGCGTGGGAGTCCCAAGTGCTCTGTCAGCCCTTCTCCTCTTTCTACAAAGATCTTTCATGAAAAAAAGAGTTCCAAACCCCCTGCCATGGGCAGGGACACATCCTACTAAACCAGGTTGCTCAAAGCAAATTGGGCTTGAACACTTCCAGGAATGGGGCCTCCACGGCTTCTCTGGGCAACCTGTTCCACTGCCTCACCACCCTCATAGTGCAGAATTTCTTCCTGAGATCTACTCTAAATCTGCCCTCTTCCAGTTTGTAAAAAGTCTCTCTCCAGCTTTCTTCTGGGCCCCCTTCAGATACTGGCGGGCTGCTATAAGGTCTCCCTGGAGCCTTCTCTTCTCCAGGCTGAACAACCCCAACTCTCTCAGCCTGTCCTCAGAGCAGAGGTGCTCCAGCCCCTCTGATCATCTTCGTGGCCCTCCTCTGGACCCAATCCAACAGGTCCATGTCCTTCTTATGTTGGGGGCCCCAGAGCTAGATGCAGTACTCCAGGTGGGGTCTCAAAAGACCAGAGTAGAGGGGCAGAATCACATCCCTCCAACTGCTAGTCACGCTTCTGATGCAGCCCAGGATACGGTCCAGGACATTCAGATGAATAAAGCTCAGCTACACTTCCATTTATGTAAGAAAAAGCATGAGAGAAGCCTTCAGAGAATTTACAGTCCAGAGCAATACATGAAAAGCATTTCATGCCATAATAAACAAGTATCTCTTTAAAGCTCTTATTGCTAAGTATGAGTAAAAAAAAAAAATGAAAAAATAAAATAACCTCCTTTTAAAGAAGGAGCCTCTGAAATTTCTGCTATATTTTTTAACATGGAAAAAAAATCCATCCTTATTCAGAATTTCTCTTTAATGCCTGTACACTTCAAACAGAACTTACGTAAATGCACTAAATCTATTATTCGAAGGAAGCCCACTCTAAGGGTTCTTATTACGCCTGCTGCTGAGCTGCATGTTGAGTCATCCCTAAAGCCACTCATGTTTGTTTCTGGTTTATCTGTTTGCAAACACAACTCTCAAAATGCCTTTTATTTTTTTATTTTTTTTCCTATGCTGAATCCAAACTGACAGAGCAAAGGAAATATTTTCCTCCTGAATATCTACGCTTAAGTTTAGCTGACAGGCTAAGTGGTATAAATATCTTGGGTTTTTCTGTTGATTTGTCTAGATAACTGAAGCTTTGGTCATCGGGGAAAAAAGTTGAAGCTTTACTTAGCACTAAGACTTATTTTCCTCCTCCTCTTTTGTAAATCCTGTTTGCTAGACAGCTACAGCCCAGCCCTCCAAGGATGCACTGTCATTGGGCGCCAACAAGGCTGGGTGGTAGCCCGGGCAGCGTCCCTCCAGGTCTCTCCAGACAGAAGTCCCACAGGCTGCAGTGGTGGCTGCCCCCTCCCCAGGGCTCCCCAGTGCAGGATCCTGCCTGGATGCACGCCCGACACCCCTGGCGGTGCAGGCACCAGGGTCACTGCCACCCAGGTGGAGCAGGACCTTCTCAAGCCTGCTGTCCATCACCCCAAAGCAAGGGACTGGTGGGCTCTGCGACTCCTGCAAGACCCGCAACAGTGGGCACCATGTTGGCACCGGAGGAGGGATGCAAGCAGCAAAGCAGAAGAGCCCTCCGACTGCTCATAAGGAGAGGGGAAGACACGTGGGTTGAGGAAGAGGGAATGTCAACAGAAACCCGTATGGGAAAGATCTCAATGCAAGCAGCACAGAAGGAAACAAGCTGCTTATCGGACTCCACTGGCAGTGCTTCTGGGACAAATCACCCCATGGATGGCCCCAGGTGACTCCCCAGCCTTGGTGGTCAGCAGCTGGCTCATTCCTAAACAGTGCTGTGATGCCTGGAGGCATCCCTTGCTGAGGTCTCTTTCTTGCTCCCAGCCCAGAGGAGAAAGCAGCAACAAATGCCAGTTGACTTGGTAGGCACGAACTGCGGGACAGTCCAAGGAATGTTAAGTTTCTGCCTGTTGATAAACAATTATCCCATGTGACAGCCTGGAAAATAGTAGCATCAAGTAACCCATGACAAACAAACAAAGAAAAAGCAACTCATCTGAGCTTGTTTACTGCCTAAGCAGTACCAGTCACAGCAGTGCGTACATCTACCACCAGGTCAAGACCTGCTCTGAAAGCCAGCCCCCCTTTGACCAGGTTGCATCCCTGTAGCTCGTCATTCCCATCCCCGTCCAGGGTCTGGCTGCTCTACTCCCACGACGCAGCTTTTATGTCGGTCTTCAGAGCACAGCCCTCTTCAAAAGCGTACCAGACTCTGCGTGTTTCATATAGGTTAATAATCACATAAAATTTATAATTAACCATCACAAATAATTCACATCTCCTGGCGGTGAGTCAGATCACAAAGCCTGTGCCTTCCCACTAGGCACGCACAGAGGTTACTCCAGCTGGGTTATTTGTTTGCTTGGGAGTTTCACTTGCCTCTCTCCCTCTTTCCAAGACAGATTAGAAGCAGAAGGGAAAGGCAATACAGAGCAAAATATCAAAGCCATCACGCTGAATGCAAGTGACAGAAATCGGTCTCGCACCTCTCTCCCCCTGCCTCTCAACGCCCAGCCTGACGAAAGTCAAATCTTCGGCTTTATTCTGCAGAGCTGATGCTATCAGGATGGCAGCAGCTGGGGTGTTTAAACCCTGCTCTATCTTCCATCTTTTAAAGGGCAACAGTTTCAAACTGGCATTTTTTAATTAGCTCACACGCATAGGAGTCTTGCCATTTTTTTTGAGAGTGCATTGCCAGGCACTTGTTGCCTAAAATCTTCAGCAAAAAAGGGCATATTAAAAGGTAAAACTGACTGCATCAAGGTAACTTTAATTTCAGTTACTATCACTCTGTAATACCAAAGTCATCGCTAGTACAAACATTCCATAAAAATGTGATTCAAGAATCCAGAATATTCTGTGTGGAAGTTCTCTGCTTGTAAAAACCACATTATTATTGTTGCTAATGCACATTTGCTATTGTTACAGACATTCGGATGCCAAGAGAAGCTTTAAGCGAAGCGCTCCAGACATCAGTCACAGGGACCAAGAGACCACAGTTCCCTGACACCTCTGCATTTGCACCAACTGCCTAAAAACCGGTCAGTTTTGTTGCAAGGCCTACATGAAATACAAATTATGCAGCACTGTAAAATATGGCTTAAGCATGACCCTGCATATCGAGCTCTTCTGTGCTGGGAGCAAACCTGGGAAAGACCTGGTAGGATGTCTCTTTGCTGCACAGACAGACCTGAAACAAGTATTTAAGTCTGCAGAAAAACTGATGTTGCACAAACTGGGCAATTAAACACTTGCCAGCGTTTCCTCGGCGGCAGCTGCCCTGCGGGCAGTGCCAAGCACCTTGCCATGATGCTTCGTCGCTGCAGAGATGCTGGGGCAGACTTGACAACAGTCAAAGCCCCACACCTACCACATCGTGTCTGTGTGATGCTAAGGTACGCATTTCCCACTTCCATAGCACCATTCACCCAACACGACCACCCCGCCCTGGCAACATAAATGCTAAACACTCAAAAAGACCTGGAAAATCTCGGCAACATGTTACAGACGAGGAATCTTGAGACAGGGTTTGCCCAAGACCACAGGCACAGCTAGCGACAGCACTATAGGCTGAGCATATGCAGCCACACCATCCTGCATTTTTTGCCCTCCACCTCGACGCCACGTGGCTCAAATAAGACAACCCAACTCTTCTGCTCAGCCCACGGCCTTCTCCTCAGAGAAATGCTTATTGAAAGAAATGTTTGGGCCACACAAGTTGCCTTGCCAGCCACATGCCTCTGCATGGACCCACAGTGGAAGCAGTATCTGTCCCTGACAGTGACGTGGGGACAGGAGCTACAGACACACCTCCCCTCCCTGTCAGGAGCTGCCAGCCCCTCCACGCAGGCTACAGAGAAAAACCCCAAGCACTGGGGTCTGGATCCTGAGCATGCCAAAACCAGATGGTCTTGCTCCTCAGCAGTGGAAGAAATGGGAAGAACCTACAAAGACAGAATAAAGCTGCGGAAAAACTAAAAGCTGCTGACAAAAAAAATTTCTCAGAAAATTCAAGAAGTAGCCTGCAGCAGTTTTGGAGTATTTTACAATGTGTTTGCCTTCAGAGGAGTCTTCTCAAGAAGTGGACAGTAACACCCTCATCTCCTTTTATACCTCACTTATGCTGGGGCAAAACTTTGACATGATTTTATATGATCAGGCAACAGGTAACCCAAGCATGAGTTATACTGCTCATGGGAAAATAAAAATTAAAAAAAAATAAAACCCAAAAGACTTTCCATCATACCAAATTTTGTAACATACAAACTAAATCCTCTCTCACACCTCAGAACTGGTACAAGATCCCTATCTGCAAACTCCGCTCTGAACACTGTCATTGACCACTGTTACGTTGGTGTGGCCGGAGTACGCGAGAACTGATGGTTTTCTATCATGAAACACTGACATTTTAGTTAATAAGTAACTATTTCTTTGTCTTTCTAGAAGGCACAACATTGTCATGTCAGATTCCTGGCATGGCAACCACGCACAGAGGAACCAGCCTTTGCTATGACGGGAATCCCAGCAACAGAGCACACGGGCAGAGTTCCCCGTTACTGCTACGTGCCAGCACCACACCAGCTGTATCAGCCCCGGAGTGCAAAAAGGATGTCGTGTGTCCACCATGTTTTCCCAAATTCCCTCAAAGCAGAAAACTCATCCTGAAGTGATTCAGCATCGGATGTCAGACAGCAACTCAGATTAGCCTTTGACTTCTAGAGCACTGTAATTCCTTTAGAAGTCAGAAAGCCTGAATAAAAATGTCATTAGAATAGGACTAATACGGCCCAATGGCAATTTAAAAAAAAAAAAAAGAAATTTGCAACCTAAACCAAGAGGAAATTAAGAAGCTCCTTAAGATAAACTTTATGCAATATTAATCACACACACAAATTTAGTTACACGAGTGCAATGAAAGCATTGTAATTATACAACCCTTTGACTCCTGAGCACTGGGTTATTCCCTCATGTTTTCAAAACAACTAAATTGTAACCATACTTGCCTCCCCTAGCACAGTTGGGTACCGTGACTCCCGTGGTTCAGCTGCGCGGGGTCAGGAGGTACAGGACAGAGGTATTTCTGAAATCTCAAACTCATTTGCCTGGGTAATCATGCACGGTCAATCATTTTCAGACATTAGGCTCAAGAAAAACTGCAGACATTACTGAAAAACCCTTGAATGTTTGTTGTTATATCCTTGGTAGACAGGATGTGAGGATTTAACCTGGAAGCTGTATCTAAGAAACAAGGTGGACAGAAAGTCCTGATGCTGAATGGGAAATCCACAGCACCTAGTCAGGCGACCCAGTCCAAAAAGTTAAACAAAATGAAAAAAACTTCTACCCCAATGGCAAAAAGAATCTCAGAACTATGAAAATTAAGTATTTTTTCAGAAGTGCAGATACTTATGCATAAAAGCACAGTTAATATGCTGGACAACATTTTAGTGCTGCTTTTGCCCTTGAAAATCACTTCTAACACCCTTCACCTGGTGCTTAAACAACTCCGGTAGTATTTTGTATAGATATGCAAAACTACAGCTTTTCCTCTTACTGTATTACTTCAATTTGTATTGCAATTATTCACCCAGCAGTAAAGAAATACAATTCTTAAAGGAGCCAACTTCAGGGACTAGAAAGAAGTTCTTTGAGCCATAATACCAAGACAGGTTATTTCTTCCTGTTTCACACACTTTACCTCTTTGTTTCGTCACTTGCAGAAGCCAGAGTGGGCTAAAGGACGGAAGTGGGAATAACTGTACTTGCATGTACCAGCAACCGAGCCGACAGCACCACACTGGCTTAAAACTCACTAAATACCACAGAAATCTGGTTCCATCTCCACTGCAGAAAATGAAAGTATGCGCCGAATGCAATTTGTAGCGCTCCTCCAAAATGGAAAGTGGTTGGTGGGTTGGGATGGGGTGGGATGGGATGGGTTGGGATGGGAGGCAGTGCAAAATGAGAGCTGGACCGGTAACCACCAAAGCAGAAACGCATCCTAAAACGTACAGCAGAGAAGCAAGCTGGTAGGGCAGGGTATCCTCCATGGAAAAGACCCCTTGACAGTGAGATAAGAGATGTGGAATACCGGGAGCTATGAGCAACCAGCAAGCGGGCCAGAAGGGGTGCATGTCCATCTTTCCCAAGTCTTCCCGAATCACGTGCTCGTTTCCAGACCCCTTTTTCCTAAACCTTCACCTTGCTGATGGGAACTGAAGCCTGTCTGCAACGTTTGAATTCAGATTCCACACAGAGAAAAAAAAAACCAAAAAACCAAAAAACAACCAAAAAACCCCCCAAACAAAACCCCAACCCCCCAAAAAACCCCAACCCAAACCCAAACCAACAAACGACCAAGCAAATCCCCCTCCCCAAACCCAAATAACAAGACCCAAATGCCCACCTGCCGTGAAACATCGCACGTTGTTGGTTTGAAGCCACGAACGACCCCCATGTGCATCCCAGCCAAGCGTGCGGAGCACGGGGAGCCCACCAGCCCCGCGACAAACCCCAAACCCACCTCCCATCCACGCACCGCCTGCCAGAAGACCCGTCGGGCAGCCGGCCTCTCCCAAAAACACCCCCTCACACCCTCCAACCCCCCCGTCCGGGGGCAGCCCGCCGTGCCCCGCAGCCCCCCGGGACCCGGCGCTGCCCTGCGCATCCCGGGGGACGGGACACTCCGGCGGTCCCGCCGCGGAGACCTTTGGAGCAGCTTTCCGGGTATGGCCACTTGGGGGGGAATGGCTCCAGAGGANGGGGGGTGGCGGGGGCGTGGTGGGTTGTGAGAAGACCCGAGGCCTCCTCGCTTCGTCCAGAAACCGAGGGGTAAAGGCAGGCAGCGGGGCGGTGGCGGACCCCCTTTGCAGGAGGGTCCCTCGAAGCCTTGTCCCCCCGCCCCGCGTCGCTCAGCCTGGCCCCAGCTGCTGAAGAAAGGCCTGGAGGTCACCGCTTCCCCCCCCGCCCCGGTCCCCCCAGCTCCTCCGTCAGGTGGGGACAGTCTGTGCGCTGGTGTCACGCTACCGTATTGCAACTTTTCTACCAGCAGTTCCCTTAACGGAGAGCAACACCGTCAGCATCCCTCTGAAATCTCGCCATGAAACGTCAAGGCAACTTAGCAACTTCAAAGCTGTTGGGGTTTTTTATTATTTTTTTCCTATTGTTAAACGTCCATCTCCTCACTAATTCACTCATTAACAAGATGAAATACATTCATCCAGAAAGAAACTTGCCCTTGCCAGGTACCTTCCCTTATAGCGGTCTTGCAGGTATAATTTGTCCCAGCTGTATGTCAGGAATTTGCATAGACCCCTGTAATTTCTTCCCTGGTTACAGATTAAAGAACAATTTTCTTGCGTCTCCCTGGGGACTTTGCAGGGAAAACAGAAGGGAATTGTAATGGTCTGAACAAGTGACGCAGACTTAAATCTTTTACGGAGTTATAAGCCGTTTGCTCCAATACAGAGCTAGGACAAACTTACAGGGTTGGTTGTTGGGGTTTTTGTTCTAAAATATCGTAAGATATTAAAATGGTTGGAGATAGAAAATCAACACTTTTCATGAAACAGTGAAGAGATTTATACTGGCATGAATATCAGATTGTTTCTCCATCCATCTCAGATAATCTGGGCAAAACCGACAAAACCTGTTCAGTATCGGTGTGCCAAGCGCTCGCTTAGGTGCGCTCACAGAAAGCCATGAACACACCCGAGTAAAAGAAAATCTCAGCTTAAAAACCAGCTAAGAACAGCGAAAGTAAATAGCTGACTTAAGAGGCCTAAAGCTGTCAGCTGTGCAGCGCTGTGCACCGGTCCATCGAAAAATCCACTGTGGAAAAACCGATTTTCGAAGTTGCCGGCTCTTCGCCTCTCTGCAGCATCAGCGAGCTGGCGCTTCCCATTTGGACACGCAGCTTGTGGTTTAAAATATCCGTATCTCGGGAGGCACAGCCGAGAGAGATGCTGTCAGGACGTAGCTCATGTGGCATCCGCCTGCGAAGGCTCCAAGGTACCTGGGATTTGTTTCTGAGCCGTGTCTTGCCTGCCTCACATCCTTCAGCTTCCCTTTCCAGCTTCCTTCTCGCCTTGGCCAGGCCAGTGTCGGTGCGGTTTGATGCTTTAGCCTTCCAGCCAAATCCAAATTTGCCTCTTTCTGCCCTCCCTAACCTGCGTTAAGATCTTGGGATTTAAGAGGTGAACTCTTTGCGCTGACAGGCCTGAAAGTTAATGTTTATCTGGTTGCTGACTCATTAGGGAAGAGAGATGAAACACGCGTCGCACAAACACTGCAGATCAATCCCCGTATCAGGGAGTCCTTCCCATTTCCCAGCTCTCGGCTGTCTTCTCGGGGCGCGCATTCAGCACTTCAGTGCGACCTAGAGAATAGCCTATGCCCATCTACACCTGCTTTTGCTGGGAATAAGCCCTGGGGCAATCAAACAGATCGCTTACTTGAAACCTCTTGAGGTATTTTTGTAACCAACACTGTCCATATGCCTTTTCTTCCTTGTTACGCTCTTCACAGACCTCTTCCCTGAGCCACTTAGGGAGAGCTCTCTACTGCCTTTTCCCATTTGTGGGCTTCAGCAGGAGAATGTTGTCTCTGCTCCTCACAAGCCACTGAGATGGGCCAGCCTCTGCCCGCCTCCCTGCTCTGCTGCGAGCCCCTCCTCGGCCCGGGGTGCAGGCAGCTCTGCTGGGACCAAGCCAAGGACCACAGGGGCCTCCTGCCCTCTGTGTTGGACCAGTTGGGCTGAGCTCATGCCATTCCCGGTAGCCGAAGAAGAAGGGTTAGGATAATCCTAAGAAGACCAAGCAAGCTAGCTCTGAGCCAGGATCAGCTGCAAAAAGGGGAATAGCAGCTAAATGGAAGGCAGTTTTTGTTACGGACTGTGCAGAAGGGGAAACACGCTGCTACAAGGATTCGGAAAGTTTCAGAAAGCGTGAACTTCCCCAAAACACCTTGGAAAACAATACTGGGAGCTAGAGAAGACCTTACTTAAAGTATGCACTCAACATTTTTCCACAGGAGTAACCTCTCCCCTGCTTCGCTTCTGACAAGGCAGCAGCTCCAAGGGCAAGGGGAGAGCTCTGGAGAGCTCCGACTGGAAACAGCCTGAGGTTGATGCTGTCCCCTAGACTTTCTGGCATTTTGCACGTGCTGACGATACTCTGACGAGGCCGTGTGCTGATGGCAAATTTCTGCCACTTAGAGATATTTATGGTATGTCCTGCCTTTAGGGGAGCATTATGAACTTGCCCATCACATGAACCTCCAGGTTTTTCTGCAGGTCATGGCATCCCCAAGCCGCAGGCGTTGAGTGCGACGCCGCTTGTACCCACACGAGACTGCACAGCACTTAACAGCAAAAGCTTATACTGAAAGCCGCAATAAGCAAGTGTGAAGTCATTTTAACCGTCTCTGCTTAAACCCACAAGTCAGCAGCAGAAGCAAGTGCCATGTTCTTGCTCCCATCCGCAGGTGAGCAGCAGGATTATAACCACAGCCCAAAGAACGTGAACAGTTAGAAAGGAGTGCGAAAAGCATCTGCTGAGACAAAGGGAACAGCATCCAGCCTGGTAAAAGTAGGAAACCTAGGAGCAGAACTGGTCGGTTTTTCAAGTCCATTATTAACAGCCAGGAACCATTTCCCTGGTTTTCATCATTCATTAATACTACCACCAAGGTCAGGTATAGTCCAACGCACAGGGAAAAATAGTGCCCGTGCAGTATGGTCTGCAGCACAGAGGCGTCATATAGCTCATCACCAGCTCGGTGAGATGCCAAAATTTAGAGCACAGCTCTCTGAACTTACCAACACTTCTCTTCGAGTGGTTAATTCTGCTCCGTTTTTCTTGGTCAGTGAGCTGGTCTCTCTTCTTACTTGCCTTTCTGTCATGCCACCTCTGCATGTCCTCTTCAGAGTCTCTCCCCAGCTGGATTTCTCCCCCCTGACTTCTTTTGCTGGGGGTAGAAAATGAGTCTCTACAGACTCAGCTCGTCTTCATAGATCAACAAGCTGTGAGAGGATCTGGCTTCCTGTTTCATTTCCGTTAAAGTTTTCAGTCACCCAGGCTGTGCACGCTTCTCCATATCCAAGCCACAAGAAAAAAAAAAGAAAAAAGAAAAAAAAAAACCCTGAGCATAACTCAGCTATTTAGAAAGGTCACATTGCGACCTCCCTCTGCATCTTCCAGGTTGTTTGGGTGCTGGACATCGCAGGGTGATTTTCAAACTGTGATATACCACTCATATGTGGTCTCTGTGTTAGTGTTAATCCTCAGAGAGTCACGGTCTCTTCTTTTCAACTCCAATGGCACGTTTGATTGCTAAACATTTAACATAACTTATCATGCAATCAATGTGCTTTCTGTAGAAACACTGTGACCGTGAAGAGGAAACCAGTGGTCCATACGAGCATCCTTTTTTATTAAGATATGGCCCGGGCTATGTAAAAGCAAAGCTTACACAGATACGATTAAATCACTTCATAGATACAGGATTTTTAATAAGAGTAAGCAAAGGGTCCTATGAGAGATTCTTTCCTTTCCCCTCCTCACTCACCGTTTCAAGTTAAATGAGACCAGTGGTTTCTCTACAGCCTAAGGTTACTAATTGCTTCTTAATTACACTGTTGGAAGATATATCCCAATGTCATAGCTTACAAGTTCACTAAATACAGTCTCCCGCTCTGAAAATACCCACAAGTTCTTCTTTCAGCGATGGAAGCAACCACTTCCCCTGCCAGATTCATCTTCTGTCACTCCACGTTACAGATGGATTTACAAAAAATTGGTGGAACTTGTATGGTTACTGACTCACATTTTCCCTTTCAGTGGAATGTCAATTTCCCTCTCTACATCGTTTATTACACTACTTTTGTTAAATTAGTTTTAAAATGCTATGTTCTTCATTATCACCCTTGGATCAGGAGCATTTGCTAAAAAAAGAAATAAAGGAAATTTGGAAAGGTGGGCTTGGGGGGATAACCATTACTTGTATTACATTATTCTTTCTGTTTGCTGGCATCTCAGGAGCTGAAGGTGAAATCTGCTCCACTCCAGGGCTTGGGCCCCGTGACTGCAAGTCTGCAAACAATTCTTATTTCACCATTTATTGCGGAGGAAGGAGAAAAGGAACAATAAAGAATTTTCTGTCTTTAAGTGTTCAGTTGCTGCCTTTGCATGCTCTCATGCTATCCATGCTCCATGCCACGAGCATGCAAAGGCAGCAAGTGAACACATACATATTCACATGTGCACATTTATATGTATATATGCATGGGGTTTTTTTTGTGTCTGTGTTCAGTTTCCATTAGCAGAACAAGATAGTTCTGAGAGGGGAAAAACTGTGTGCTGGCTACAGGACCGGTGCATCTCCAAGGGGAGATTTGGAAAGAAAATTAGTAGGAGAGAAGAGAGGAACACTTCATATGCCCTCTTTTCGCTTTACTTGCTCACCACTGGGTTTTGCTTTTTGGGGGGGTTGTGTGTGTTTGTTTGTTTTGGCTTGGGTTTGGGGTTTTTTGTTGTTTTGAGGTTTTTTTTGTTTTGGGGCTTTTTGTTTTGTTTGTTTGTTTTGTTTTAATAAAGCAAAAAAGCAAGATGTTTAGTTTAAATTATACAGTGAAAATTAACTGTCTTCACTGCATCAAATTCCCTTTCATCATCTTAAATTCCTCTATTGTACTTCTTAATCCGTTTTTGCCAGGTAGCTTGGTTTGCTCCAGCCAGAAATGGTTCTGGATGTTTAGCACTGCCTATCCATGCTCTTTTCTTGCAGTTTCCACATTCCACCCATATACCATATTTCCCAACCAAACATAGCTGGTTCACCTGGATAACTCGTTAATAACTCTTTAGTCTTTATCCAAGCAGCAAAAGCATGGATTACCTCACTTTCCTGCTGTGCTGGGGCATGAATATTTGCCTGAGTTCTGCATTTCTTCCGTAGCCCTGTAAGCATCCTTAGAGGATGGTGAAAATGCTGAGACTTCTGAACACTCTGTCTGGCAGGGATCTGGGAACTTGGAGGAGTTTTGGAAAGTGATGTCATCTTTGCTCCAATGGGATGAGGCTATAGACAAAAAAGGGCTCCTAATAGGAGAAGAGGACAGACCAGGATCTTCCTTGCAGGAAAGCCTCAGCTGAGCTTTGGAACTGGACTAAGTTACAAAAAATACGGGATAAATTCCACACGCACACCCCCCACCCCACCCCTGTGCCTTTCTGCATTGGAAAGAACTAAGAGGTTTATGCAGAGTCACGGGGAGAAGAGAAAGACAGACCTAAAATGGAAGATGAGAAGTTTGCTATGCTAGAGGCAGTGACTACCTGGGCTGATATAATCCTCAAACTAAGAATAGCTGCGTTTTACTAGGCAGCTAGTGTTTGCACGCCTGCCTGTTTGCGCTCTTTATCACAGCCACAAGCTGACAAAGGAAATTTCCTTTGTCCACCCCCGCGCTTCTGTGGCGGGTGTTATCAGACGGCCTCTCCCACCCGTGACTATTCCCTTGTGGTTCCCAGAGATGTAGAAAGTGAGGTCTGCTTTTCACTTCACCGCAGCTCAACACGCTCGTTTCCCTGCTCGCCGATGATAGGAGAGCTCTTGGTCTTCCACAGCAGTTGGGAAACCCAAGCATGACGTGGCACACCATCACCCAGCTGTCCGAAAGCTTTAAGCACAAATGCTTTAGAGACGTGATGACAGCCTGGGTTGCAGGCAGTTTCCCCTCTGTTACTGAGGCTCTAGTGCCAACTTCTTCCTTTCGATCGGAAGCAGACTAAGGTTACAGAGACAAACATCCCCAACCTCCAACTCCTCCAGCAGTCGCTTTTGTTGTGCTGCAACAAGTTGTCCTACCCTCCCATCTCTTACCTGGAAGAAAATCACCCTGTTAGGAACAATTATCCGTACCATTGGCAACTTTCTGCTGTGGCCAGAAAGGTTGGGGGCAGGAGAGACGCTGTCCTATGTGGGTGCACAACGGGTCACTTAGTGGGTCAACAGGTTATGCTTTTTCTTCCGAAGACTATTAAGGGGGCTGGCACCAATCCAACCTACTTTCTGGACCAATTAAGATTTTGGAAGCATCAAGCAAGTTGTTAGTACCGAGTTATCTCCTAGTGCCTGGGCTTGGGTCCAGGAGATCAACATCTCTGGGGAAAGGAATCCCTGTTACAAAACCTGGCGCGGGCCTTGCTTTCGGACAATTCTTTGTCAATCAGGTACTTCATACTTGGAATAAGCATCCATATTATGTCTTCTTTTTCTTCAGAAATCAACATGCAAAGACTCAGAATTCAGCTGTTCCTCCTTCAGGCTGTAAGATGTTACTGCCAGAAGAAACAAGACATGGCCCATTCGTAGGCACTTGCCTTTTTTTTCCTTTTTTTTTTTTTTTTTTCCTCCTGTGTGTCTAGTGTTAGTGCCTGGCTTTGCAACAGGGACTAAATATTTATGTTTCACTGTCAAAAGTGCATAGCAGCAAATCAAAGTAAGTATTTTAAGACATGGTTGCCACGAGTGACTCACTGAGACCACGGAAGGGAAGATTAGAGCATCCCCTTCCCTGGGCTTCTCTTCAGAAGGAGGAGTGAGCCACTTTTCTGCCACCTCTGCCAAGGACGGCAGCAGTCATTGGCAATAGCGTGTTTTGAGCTGAAACAGCAAAACAGGACCGCTAAGGGGAAGAAAAGAGCTCATTCTTTTCGGAGGAAGGAGTCACCCCAACCCAAAACATCAAATGCCATCAGTAAAAAGAACAAAATTTCTTCCGAGGGAGACCTAGCAACAAGCAGGAAAATGAAGCAGATGTAAAAAACAAGGCCAGAAAGAGAAGGCAGTGGCCTGTACACAAAGGAGGAACAGTGCTGATGGAAAAGTCAGGGAGAAACAAGTGCTTGAGCATGTACATGCCCCCTTTCATAATGCAGCTTACGGATCTAAATGACTTTCAGATTAATAGAAACTGCAACAGAAGATGTTCCTTTCTGAAAGAAGCTTTGTGTGTCTGATATAGTTTGCTTATTCTGAATTGCGAAGATAAACATCCTGGTTCTATTTGCCATTTTCTTTCCCCCATCTCCTAACAGGATCACCATCCATACTGACAGCTGAAATTAATATATGTGTTTCTTCATTTAGCAGGTCAAAGCAACCTACTGTTAAGATAATATATGCTGTACTTGTCTATATATTTCACAACACAGAAGGAAGGATGACATAAATTTCTTTTAATTAGGATACAGAACAGAATTCAGAGGATGAAAGTCTATTTTTGCAATTGCCAAAATCTTACACATCTTCAGCAAATCCTTTTACCACCTGTTGAGAAAGGGAAAAGGAAATAAGGCGCTTTCTCCATCTGTAAAGCAAAGCTTGATGATTAAAATTGAGATGCTGAAAATACCATGGTGATGGAGACTCTTCAGCTGAATATACAGGTCCCGCTGTGATGACAAGCAGCACTCTCATCTCCCTCGGCATTCAGTGACAATAAAGACAGAATTCTCTTATTTGCAAGGGATGTCAGCATCTTCCTCACAAAGGATTCAATGATTTCTTTTTCTGTAATTTTTAATGGATCTTACCCCTTTCGATATTCTACTATTTAGACTGCAAGTATTAGGATTTCTACTTTTCTGGCAAGTAAATAACATACATTTTCCTTAAAAATTAGCTTGTGTTAAGAATGCAAAAATGAAATTTCCTGGCTGCTGCCATATGGTTTCTTCTCAAGTATATACATACACACACACACACTTCCCTGGACCCACCTTCCACCACAGAAATTTTGTCTCAGTGAAATTTGGGTTTGGATGTTCATAGGATTCCTGGAGACCACATGGCCCTGCCAGAATTGTTGTTCCCTCAGCATGTCAGGCATGCAGTGATCCCAGATGCCACCCCTGGGTATGCACAAAGCAGCCTGTGTGGCATAGCTCAGGTGGTCTCATCCACCCCCAGCAGGTTGGACCCCAAGCATGATCGCCACTAGTTACAGAAGTCAGGCACTGGTGCTTCATTTCAGCTTCTTCCATCCATTTTACACAAAGTTGTAGATTTTGGGTAGCAGCAGAAAAAGCAGAAGGCTTCCTCCTAAGTTTGGGAGAAGTAGGACTGCGTGTTGGATTCTGCCTTTATTTCCTCAAAATTAGTTCTAGATTTAGTCATCCTCTGAACAATCTGGATTCACATTACATCAGAATAATGCTACTTTCTGTGGCACTTCAGGATGACAGTTTGAAGATACTCGAAGCTGCCACCAAATTTTCATGGGTAGATTTACATTTAAAAGGATCATTAAGTGTACAATCATGTAATTGGATCCTTATGTCACAGGTTTTGTTTGAAAAGCTCCAATGGTTTCTACATGTGTTAATGAACTTGTTTTAGCACTGAGAGCATAAATGCATGACAAATTGTTTGGGAGGAGAAATGAAAAGGAAACCATCTAAACTTCCATTTTTGTGAGGGAAGGAATCTGACGTGCTGGAAGCACAGCAGGAAACCAATGAGGAACAGAATGTACCACCATTGCTGCTGTTAAATATAGATCCGCAGCTCTGAGGCATTGAAGAGCCTTGCTCTTGGGGCCTCTTCTGCTAGCAAGCATCTCTCATCACTGAACCACCTCACCTTCAGGACAGTTCAAAAGGTTGAGTCAGATGAGGGTATTCTACCTCTTTCTCCACCTCCTGTAAGTTGTTCCAGAAGGTGCTGGCACGCTTTTCTACAGGTCATACAAGCATGGTGTTGCTGGATTTTTAAAAGCTTTTTATTAGGTCTAACATAACTGTCAAATGCACAGCTCTATTCTGCCGTCAATTGTGTATTCCAAGTGAAAAAACCCAAGCAGACGATTCTTTATGCTTTGCTACATTTGTTTTTTCCCTTGGGAACATAGGAAGAGTCCTTCCTCGACTGACCTTCAAGTACTGCTCTAACACAAAATTTACTAGTATGAGTCAAACAGTGTCACTGCAACACCATTATGGTAAGGCAAATATCATATAGTTAAACTTCCTTACACTGGCAATATTTCCAGGAGACAGACTTCATAAAGGGTTACACCCTACAGTAAAATAATTTGTGCTCAATAAACAAATACAGAGAGCTGTTATAAAGTCCAACATGGAGCTCAGCCAGAAACAAGCCATTACTTTTAAGTGGCAAAATGTCAGCTGCGAATGAGCAACTCAGCAGAAGCGGAGACATTTGCATAGTCAAACTAGTAGGAAGCCTAAAATGCCAAAGTTAAGGCTACAGATGGAAGCAGGTTTTGCAAACTCAGCACTCTGGGTCGATAGCTTTTGAAAGCTTCCCCCACCACCACTCTAAATGTAACATTAGATTTGTCTTCTTTATGGAATTAATTGAAACATTTCAAAAAAGCAGCCTATGGGTGGCTGAGGGAATGGCAAACACCTATGGCAGCTAGGCAGCTGCCATACCTCACGTTTTCCTCGTCAGAACCAAGGGCAGGATTTCACAGCGCAACCTAAGCAGAGACCTCTGCCACCGTCCTCCCTCCACCACCTAGCTGCTGTGACAGACTCGCTAAGCCAAACACCGCCGTCACGAACAGTTAATGCAATTTTTTATATAGGCTTTTTATGCAGGAGCTCCATGGCGTGGAGTCAGCTGTCTTGCTTAGAAACAGGAAGCAGAATTTGGCCTGTTGCAATGACAAATTTAGGATGTAATGCCTCAAAGGAGGCCAGGACACGCAGCGTGCTTTGAAACACCATAAGGCAACACCATTAGTACATACAAAGTTTTACATGTAACTTCGTTTAAGTGCTGGATCTCCATGTGTATGGGTTCTTCCCAACAAAACTGCTCTCAACACTTTGTTCCTAGGACAGAGTACTTTGGGCAGGAAGCTGTGTCCTTGAGGTGGGTACATCCCTGTGTCCTTACGGTGCGTTCATCTCCCCTGACCATCTAATGCCCATTACCACAACCGAGGGTAGGCGGTCAGCAGAAGAGCGCAAATTCCCACACAGCTCGTGATTTGCCCTTTGTGCCTCTTCTTTTCCCCCCAACACACGTGTTCCTACATCCCCCCCTTGCCAAGAGCAGCTAGGAAAGAACTTCTAAACTGTTCCTTAATTAGCAAAGAGCCCTCTCGCCTTCCCTCTCACAGGGTGGCGTAGGAAAGCCATAAGTATGCACAGAAGGGAAGAACCTGGAGAAATACCAGTAGACATCTTGGGACACCACCTCCAGCAGAGCTCCACAGAGTGGGAAAACCAGAGCTCTGGGGATTGTGTCCTCCAGCAGAAAGATTAGAACAGCAATCCCTGCTAAAGGTAACGCCTTTCAGTGCAACACTTCTCTATCATGAAATAACATCATTTTCACTCCCAGTGGCTGTAGAAACTCTGAAATGTTACCAAAAAAACCCCCCAAAACAAAACACCTTGAGGCCAAGAAATAGCTGCAATAGCTGCAATAAGGCAGGGTGGCAGATGTCCCATGACAGCACCACAGCATAAAAGAGAAATACAACAGCTGTCGATACTTAAGACAACCCACCCTTATACTACTTTGCTACAGAAGACCTGAAACATTTACACAGAGACATATTCTTCATCTAATACCCCTTTATCCAATTGGAAAGATTTTTCCTTGCACCTCTAAAATACAACAAAGAGAAAGCTCAAATAACGTGGTAGAACTTGACACTTGTCTGCCTGACTTTGACATCAAGCAAACTTAGCCATGGAAAATAAAATCCTGCATTACATCGGACAGTAATACCAAGGCTCTGAAAAAAAAACCTTTACCACTTCGGCTGCAGCTTTCACGCTATTAGATTCCACAGCATGCACATGTGGTTTCAATACCGCTTTTTTAAAATAGCCACTTCAAATGAAAATAGATTATCACAATGGTTGCTTACAAGGTCTTATGTGTGCTAGCATTTATAAACTAGAAAAGCAAGATTGCTAGAAAAAATAGTTAGGTTATTTGGGAATAGATTTGTAAAGCAGATAAAGAGTTTCTGGGGAGCACTTAGGTACAGAAATAGTTCACATCTGAACTAATGGAAAAGTGTGTGACCATTTCCTCCTTATTTTTTTAAAGCTGCCAGATTGTGTTTAGGCCTTGCAAAAGGTTACCCCTCTCAACTCTCGCAGCTGACTAACAGAGAAAAATACATTTCTTGATTATTTGTCAAGCCAAACATTACAGACTCAAGAGGAAGATTCAACTTTAACCAAGTACTTGCACTGCTTACCTAACCACGCACAACTGGAAAAGTCACAGCATAGAAACAGATGTTTGCTTTCACAAACAAATGCCATCCCTTCCCATCCATAAATTCTTCAGAGGATGAAAAGTAATCATAGTCCTATTGGCCATGTACTGACTATCCCAGAACATTCTTCCTCAAAGATACTTGTAATATCTTTATTAAATACCAAATAAAGATATTTTCCTCTCTCTGAACTTTATCTCTGCAGTCTCTTTGGGATATTTGCTTCCAAGACAAGCGTCAGATACTTCTAGGGGAATGCTTTTAACTTGCACAGTGAATTATTTTGAAGGGAGGCCATCTATTCTCAGTATAATCTTATCTTGCCTCTACTAGACACATTAGCTTATCAGAAATTACTGGAACTACTTTTCAGAGTAAAAATCTTGATTACTACTTTGCATATTTGAAGATGTTTCCAAGCCAATACTCCTCTTTCCCATCTCCAGGGGTTACCACCCTCTTCAGCATTTCCTCCATCCTGCTCCAAAGATGTTGAAAGTTGGCTGCGATGTCTTTCTCATGGCTGAGCTGCTGGATGGCCGTGCGCTCTCTAAGGCTAGTCGTGACCTAGTCACAGACAACTTACAGTCAGTACGAAGAGGCAGCAAATAGCATTGTATCAGGCTAGAGGAAAAGACATTAAGTAAATTAGATATTTGTTGTAAAGTTCCATACCAAACATGCACAACATGCACCAAACAAGTAGAACACGCACGGGCAATCATGCCATGATTTCTGTAGGTGCACCATTCTTCCCTTGGTCAGACCCTGGGGGAATCAGATGCACAGTTAAAGTCCAGTGGTGTCCATGCCTACCCCTAAGGAGGCTGACTTATCACTGGCATCCTAGTAAGACATGTACAGTCACCTTCTTTCTGTGTTTGCCTGCCATCTTTCACTTGTTTCTCTCGGTAGTCTTATTTCTCCCCAGTCTCCATCTATCTTGGTCTCCCTGAGAACTTTTTGGATTGCTGACTGTCTTGAATTGGACATAGCACCCTTGGCATCTCCAAGACACCAGGCAGAAAAAGCTCATGCTGTTTTCATGTCGTGAGTATCATGAGTAACTCAGATTTGGGAAAAGCTTTGATTTCTTCCCCATGAACTCCCACTTTGCCTTTGTGCAAATGCAGCTCTCCAGCAATGACTGTGCAAATCGCAAGGACAAGGACATTTTTCACTGCTGTTGCCTGAGTTGCAGTGGAGAATGCTCTCAGCAAAGGTAGTGGATCTACTTTGACAGTCTTGCTGCAGGTCACGAAACTGCCAGCTAACCCGTTAGACTACTACCCCAGGGTCACACCATCAGGTCATTTAGCTTTGGCAACAACCATGTATGAAGATTGCCCCAAAAGGTTTGATTTTCTGCAGAACAAAGGAAAAAGCTGAAGTTTTGTGTGAGTTATGAAGCAACCCCTTGACTGCAGAAATGCGCTAGATGGAAAAGAAAACAATGACATTAATTTCTTGACTCCTGGCAGAAATAACAGATGCCTATTGGCCGAGCATAAGTTCTTGAAAACACCCAATAAATTACTTGGAAGAAAACAGCATTAGGAGGAACAGTTATTAGACCTTTAGACCTGAATCTCTCTCATGCCTCCGGAAGAAAAAAAGTTTGTCAAAAGGTGAAGCTGTTACAAGCTCAGGTGATTGCCTCATCCATATAATGACCACCAATGTAACAGGAATTCAGCTAGGATTTTCGTACCTAAAAATTCTCTGGCGAGTGGGATGGGAGAAAACAGGCAGCCTCTTACAACAAGCAGTTGACTTCCCTGGTAGAGATGCTGACCCGTATTACAACCTTATACTTTATCACATGTCAAATATTTATACTATATCCGTACTTCATCAAATAGAGAATATCATAATTCAATTTTTAAAAGTAACAGACTATTAAGCAGATGAAGGTCTTGAAAAGGAAATGAACGCCTACACATTAAGAGAAAAATCAGGCCCATTTAGAAGACTTAGTACTAAATCCAAAGAGACAAATAAAGACTAGACTCACTTTAGACTTTAGAGAACCATTCAACACCCAAGCTGTGGGATGGAGTACAACAGCATGCCTTACATTCCTTGCAAGCAGGTCTGAAAAGCAAGGTGAGATCCTCAGTTGTCATCCACAGCCAGTAACCAGGGTAAAAGCAGCGATCATATTTACACCCTGCCTTACTTTGTGAAAGATCCTTGGAAGAAGCGAGTTTAGGCCTCCATCAAACTGCAAGAGAAGTGAGTAATTTTGATGTTCAGGCACTTTTTGGTGGTGATCAAGTTACCCTCAGGACACCCCATCATAAAAGACTCTCCTTAATACTTCACGATAGATCATGACATTCTTTTTCCGTCAGTGTGAACCAGCCAGGACTGTCCACTAGCATCTACAGCTCCCAACAACAGCAGCAAAATCAGAACAAACCAATGGATGCATCAACTCCTCTAACTGGGAGGAGCACAGATTCCCAGCTCTGAGTTTTCCTGGCAAGCTAGGAGTCCAGAACCCTCCAAGTCCTGGGAAAGCGCTCCATCACCAAAGAAGGAAGTACTCTCTCACCATTAGTTTTGAGAGATAGCAAATTAAATGACATCATTCTGCAAATACTCAGTGGAACTTGGCATCATTGAAGGGAAAGTCTGAGAGCCTGAAGAACCATCCATCTCAAGGGATCACATGGTCTTCAACAACACATAGGCAAGATGTGTAAAAACAGGCAAGATGATATGTGATGTAAATTGCTATTTGACCAGAAGTGGTTAGGAAGATTCCCGATGTTAGAACAGGACAAACTTGCTGCCAGCTCTTCCTCAGTATTTGGGAGTAATCCTTGGGATAGCAAGCCCTCACAAAGACTGAGTTCAGGGTGCGCTAAGGTAAATTCCTGATGCTGAGTATGGTCAGGTGAGTCTTAAGGAAACTCAATGTGAAATTTCTGCAAGTAATCTTTGGAGATACTCCCGATGGGTGATTTCAGTATGGAAACAAGCCTCCTTTTGTTGAAGTGAGGGTGCCAGCCCAGTGTTTGAGATTCAATTTGAAAGTGAAGAGTTTCAGCTTAATCAAGTCCAAGGCAGGTTACAATTTCCTCCCTCAGGATGAGAGGAAATGAGTTTGATTGCTCCAGGAGCTGGCAAGAAAACTCCTGCAAAAGGGCTTGTTGAAAAAGTCAGGGGAGCTAGGCTGACTATCTGAGTTGTAAAATGAAAGCCAGCAGTCAGCAGCTTCAATTTGTTTAATTTAAGAGATCTTCATGCTCAGTTCCATCAGAATAATCTCTCCCTAAGGCAATCGTAATACCTCAGCTTCGCCTGGGAAATAAAGTGGCTGAGAAAATACAATGAGAGAAAATTAATGTTCATGGGGGATGTGCTGAAAGGGGTGTCCAAGTTTTACATGTATGGCCATGGGCTCTAAACTGATCATTGCCGCTCAACTTGCAAACACAATCTCAGAATTTAATACTCTAAGAAGTATCAGCCCAAAAGAAGTCAAGGCACAGTGAACACTTGGAATTTTTAAAAAAGGAATAGAGAACAAAGGGCCATTTTGCAGCTGTGTAACTCATGACACACCCGTATCATAAATATTGTATAAGCTTCGCCCCCTCCATCACAGAAAATATACAATTTGGAACTAGGGAAGAGTCAGAGAAAGGCAATTAAGGTGATAAATAGCTTCCCCAGGAGGAATAAATAGACCAGTACTCTTTAGCTTGGTAAACAGATGACCAAACGAAAAATAAGGTAGAAGACTGTAAAAGGAAAGGTAGGACACAAAAGTTGGGGAGGTGAACTGCTCATTGTCTTTTCAAAACCCAAACTTCAGAGACATCAAAGGAAGATGTCAGTGGGTTCTTCACACAGGATGAAGTTCAACTCCATAACCCGTCGCTACAGAGTTATGGATATCAATGGTTTACTGCCATTCTAAACCAGTAATTAGTAATCTTCAACAGACTTTTCATCCATGAGATGCAAAGCCATCATTTTGTCAGGAAAGACCGTTTAGTATGAGAGAGGAGAATGCACTGGGGTGGTAATGGAGAGAATGTCTTTGGGGGGCTGGATATTAAGTTTGCAGGGATTAAAGTGTTGCTTTGGTGTCAATGTTTCATCCCTTCTGTAGTTCAATATATTAATCCTCTTTGGATTGAAGATATTTTCCTTCACAAACCCAGAAATTTGGAGCAATGAGAACCAACACATTACCATGGGCACAGTGATGGAATCAAGCTTCATCCACTGCAACTGATGCAGTCTCAAGTACGTCATCTACACATTTCCTCAGACAAGGATGAAAAGTCCCTTCAGCAGTCAAAAGGAGAAGGTACGTGTTAAGGAGAAAACTCATTAAAAAAGCAGCTTTCCGATTAGTGCTCTCAACAGACAATGAAAACACCACAACCATCATCTTTCCTAAAGTTAGCTCAAAGAGTTCGTGTATTAAACCTCAAATGTGTCTCTAGCAAATTTCATCATTTTAATCTACAACCACTGGCGAAAACTGGGAACTTGGTGCTCTTCTCTAATATGAGGGTAAATAATGGCTTCTTTTATTGGAAGGCGTAGACGGGCTGATGGGAGTTTATTTAATTAGCAGGCTTGGTGCTGTCTCTCCTGACATTACTAGGGAAACGGGAGGAGCTCAGACTGCTCTCCTGAGTGGCTCCCAACTGCCCCTCCACAAGGTGCTGGGTCTGTGTCTCTGCTTGTCAGGAAGAAGAGCCAACAGTGGGCACCAGCTCCTTTGCAGTGATGAGAGATCATCCTGCTTGTGCCTTACAGCGCACACAGAAAATGCCTTTTGTCTTGACTGCTTGGCCAGATGTGAATGTGCAAGAACTACTGGAAGTACAACCTCTACACTCGCAAAACCTACCTGTTACTCTCCAATATAGCCTTAATCAAGATCTAATTTCAGAAAAAAAAAAAATATCAGAATTTGTTTGCCTGAGGGACAAAAGCAGTGGTTCTGACAAAAAACACCACAATACCTAGAGGCGGTTTAAACAAACAAATACAGAAACTGTCTCACCTGGTTCTACCTACCTCCACAAGCAGCTGAATCCCTATAGCAGAGGGGTTAGTAACACACCCACGCCAAGTCTACACAGACAGGGAAAGGGTATATAAAGCTCAGCTCATCTTCTGGACTGAAGCAGACATGGTAATACTCCCTGCACTAATCCCTAGCACACAAATACACTGCTGCTTGCAGCAAAGGTTGTCTGTCCAAATACTTCACCAAATATCAGCTACTCACAGATTTCACTACCCACAACCACTGGTTAATTTTATCGCTGTCTTCATTTCTCTTACGATTTTGGGAACCAAGGTTAAGAGGCTTAACCTCAAGTCAGCCATCGGTTTTCCCCTTGGTTCTATTTATTTCTCACTCACCAGCCCCTCTTTTTGATGGACTCCTACCCTGACTCCTCTCAGCAGTTGGGTTTTAATGTTTTCTGACCGTACCATGCAGCACATTACATGCAAAGAACATGCTGTTATATTTTCAGGCATCTTCTACTACCAGTCAGGTTTGCACAGGTAATGAAATCTTTTCAAGAAGCCAGATGGCTTTGCTGCGTCACTCTGGAGGATCTCTGTTGCGCTCTGGCATGAACATGCTTTTCGATTTGGAGAAAGAAAAAACCAATTATTTTTTCTTCTGTTCATCAACACATTAATAGTCCCATCTGAGAATGAGGATGGCTATAGTTAAGTGACCTCTATAGGTTTTCAAGTTAAGCTGTATTCATCAAATGTGGCACAGAGAACTTCTGCGCTCCCAAAGGCTGCTTCAAAAGCGCTGACACATGCACTGACTTTAAAGTCTGGCAACCTCTTCTCTTCTTCCTAAACTATCAGTAAGAAGAGATTGAGGTACGTTATCAAAACCAAACTTTTAGACACATTCTTCTCTTTAACCTCCCTGGCTATTTCCCCCCCCCTTTCAGACACGATATTGACCTCTATTCCTGATGCTCTACAACGTTCCCACATCGGAAACGGCAATACCAGCTGCTCTCACCCATGCTTTTGGGTTTCCACTCTCTGTCAGCTGGCATTGCTGGTCTGTTGTGTGCAGGACAGTCAACACGAACTGCACCCAGCTGAGTGCAAGCGGCATCTGCAGCCCGACCACGCCATTTAGCAAAACAGAAGGACCTTACACATGTATTCTCTCTTCAAAGCCTTTGAAGAGATACCCAAGTTGAGGAGCCCATCATTTAAGCTTTCTTCAGCTGGAAGCTCTTGCACCAAACAGCAGGTTTTAGTGCAAAACTCCACTCTGTTAAAAGAGGTTAGCTTTCCCAAGGCTCACAGAGAGGGCCAGAAACAGTGCACTCGTTTACCTGAGTGGAAGAACATATCTCTGCATCTTAAGACACCTAACAAACATATTACTTCTCTGAAAAGCATTTAGGTAACTTCTCCCCAGTTTAGTGCATCTCCAGTCAAGAAAAAGTATTTTAGAGAACTCCAGGATACAAAGTCTTCTATGGAGCATGTTGCCACCTATTTTGTTGTAATGGAAAAAGCTTCCAGCGGTTCAACCCTGGTGGTACATCCTTCCTGAATATCCTGTGTCTCTCTCAATGTAAAATGTCTCTCTCTGTTGTCTGTCTCAGCAGAAGATGCAGAGGAATAAAGGGACTGTTTCATTACTTGACAGATAATAGCAGAAAAAAGAGTAGGGAAAAAAATCATGTATACAATGCTGTGACAAGCATAAACACTCTGTACTGTTCCCCAACCTTTCACTTAATTTTGAATTGCAAATGGATTAATGATAGCAGAAAAGGGAGAGAGAAATGTACACAGTGACAAACTTTTCTGCTTAATCCCTCATAGGATGCGAACAGATTTAGCTGCAAAACCCAAGCCTTTATGGCTGAAAGTAACTTTCCCTCATAATGAATCTAGAATGCCTAAAAGATGGGGGAAATCTGTTCCCCAGTTTAATACTAAACTGAAATCTGATCCTTCAGTCTTTAACTGGGAACATCTGGTAGAAAACTCTGCTGGTCAAAATTTACTAGCTAATAAAGACTATAATGAATTTCCACAGCTAGAGAGTTATGCATGTTTTATATAAAAGCAATCATGACAACTAGAAAGCACTCAACACTTAGAGCAAAGGCAAATATTATTTTGTAAGGCATGAAAGAAAGATACATCATTGCAGTTTAAAATTAATTTTATGGCAGTAAAATAACGTACTTTCTTCTTTTTAAAATACAGAGCCCAATTAAAATATAACCAAACCTAAGCTTTCAAACTCCTTAAAGCAAGAGATCAGACAAATACATCAAATATGTTTAATTTTTTTCAAAATAACTGATGGCAAAATAAAATATTTACATCACGTCGTACTGTGTAAACATGTAACGTCACTGTACAAAGAAATATACATGCAAAATAAAGCAAAACTTTAACTAAAACAATGAAGGAAAATAATACACAAACATAATGATATGAGGTTGGTACGAATACACATCCAGTTTCGAAGTCAGTTGTTTTCTTTTAAAAAGTTTCTGTACAACTTTACAAAAAAGCCAAAAAACAAAAAAAGGAATAAATAGAACACAGTGGAAGCCGCAAAGCTCAAAACTAACCCAAGCTAGGTTATGGCTTAAGACCCATATAACTATTGTGGGATGTCGGCTTGGTTTCTTTAAACATGGCATTTCACACAAACATAGATGACAACACACCCATATGAACTCCGTGATGCACAGAAAACCATCTCTGTCTTTTTAAATAGCTCACGTTAATATTACTTCAACCTTAAAAACAGTTACTAAGACAATTACATTACGTGTCAGACTGTCCTCATCTGACCACTACTTTCTGAATGTATTCTTCACCAAAGAGCACAAAATTCATTTGTTCATTTCACAGAAAGAAGTAAACACAGATTTGAAAATTCTAAAAAGTAGTAAGTGTCGAGACTGATTTGGGGAAAGTCAGACTTTGGCATTTTGAATATAATAATAAATTTTAAAAAGTGTCACCCTACTTCTGAATCAGTTTGAGATTTGGGATATGAATCTTTTTTTTTTTTTTTGAACAATCCTTAAAACTGACTAGTCTTGTCTAAATTCTATGCTAACCCTCATCTTAAACTAAGAATGACAGTGTGGTACAACACACCCGCCCCTGCCCACCCAGAAACCCCAAACACACGAACAAACCCATAAAGCTCGCCGTACTAAGTATGTGCTTTTTCTATATATTTATTACAGTTACAACAGAGGTCCTCATAAATAGTTGCATAAAATGTTAAAGCCACAACATTGCACATGATATGAAAGAAAACAAAATCCCAAATGAGTGCATTTACAGTATTTAATCCTGCTGTATACTGCTTGACAATCAGGCTGGCAAGCTGGGCACCAACCTGAAGTCCTTTTCTAAGGGGACAGTGAGTACTGACCCAAACCGAAGACCCGCACAGTGGTATACCACCATTTAGGAAGGAGGGGGGGAAAAAAAAGGATAAGGGGAGGCAGGGAAAAAAAAAAAATTACAGACCGAAGGCAGGTAACAGTCTATATACAAGTAAGGCCTACATTTTATCAGAGCAAAACGATTCATTCTATTTGTATGCAAAAACTTTGAGGTTGGATGCACTTAAAAGCAGAGTCTGATCTCAGTGCACTGCTACGTGAGATACATACAGGCGAGGCAACTGGAAAGCTCTAGGACCAAGTGAAAACCAGATGTTATAAATGGAGGCTGTATCAATGGGCAGCCATTTTGGTGAGTCTTCTCCAGGCATGATTTCATTTTTGTTTAACACCAGTGCTTTGAACATAGGCATTTCTTCCTTGAATAAATCTTGAAAACGGTAGTTAAGTTCACTTGCAAAATTCAACTCTTGTTTATTAAAAAAACTATTTTTTTTTTTTTGCAGAAACCTGAATAAAATACTGTAACTGTATCGCTCGTGACTGCTTTTTGCAGAGTACAGTGCTATCGTCCTCCACCCCAGTGAAGTCTGCATCGCCAGTCCCCCGCGCCGCCCCGCACGGGTCCCCCTGGAATGCGTTTGCACACGAACATTCGCTAGCAGCTGGTTGGCTTGGGGTTTGCTTTCCTCAAAATTCAAGTCAACAGCTGATTTGGCAGGAGTCTATCTCCAGTCTGATTGATTGGCAGGAGGAGTCCATCTCCAGTCTGATTGATTGGCAGGAGGAGTCCATCTCCAGTCTGATTGATTGGCAGGAGTCCATCTCCAGTCAGATTGGCAGGTGAAAGAGAATGAGAGAGAACTTCAGGCAAGGTCAAACTCTTGGCAAGAGCCTGCTCTGTAAGAAGTTTTTAATGCTACGGATGGGTCGAACATCATTCTGGTGTTTTCGCCGCTCAATGAACGAAGTCAGTCTGGATGTGTCAATGCTGTCAGCACTTTTGCTGTTCCCCAGCTGCAGCCATTGCTCCTGGAGGGCCAGTGCAGCCGAGGGACGCTTAGCTGGGTCATCCTGAAGTAGGAAGCATACAAAATCTTTGGCCTTCTGGCTAACTCCTTTGAAGTAGTCATCTGGGAAACTAAAGTCTAAGCGGCAAATATTCAGGCAAGTTTCCTCTACGCTTTCATCCAGGAAAGGAGAGACGCCACTAAGAAGGACATATGTGAGCACTCCAATGCTCCAAACATCTGAAGTGAGGGAAACAGGATTTCCAAGAATAATTTCAGGAGCTGCAAACTCTGGGTTTCCAAGCAATTGGTGGATATAATACGTGGTATTGAGCTGGACTGCGTCTCCAAAGTCAGCCAGTTTTATTGTTGGCTTAGTGGAACTCTGGTCCACCAAAATATTTTCAGGCTAGAAAACATAAAAGCAAGAGTTAAAATGTCTTTTTTCAAGTCAAGTTTAACACGTATTTAACGCTCCAACATGACTATTTCCCAAGCCAGTGCTGTCAGCTCAAGAATTTAGCAGACAGCTGCAAGCTACAAGGATTACTGCTGCAGGCCAGCTCTGCAAAGCTCCTCGGCAGTCCTACCAAGGCTTCCCCAGACCAACCAACACGCAGTTTCTTGCCAACTATGGTATGCAATGAGCGTGTTTTGGCTTCTGGCACTATCATTTTTGCAGGAAATATAGTTCTGCCAGATAATACTGCTGATTCTTCACAACAGCAGCTCTGCAAAGTTTCACAGGAACCTGTGTTTGGGAACTTAAGCTTAAAGAAGAGCAATTACAAACAGAGGATGAATAAAGCAACCACTCTATTTGCTTTATGAGAGAGAGACAACAAACTCCTTGCATTTAAAGACTGGAAGACCATGTCAGAATTTTCATGATGCCTTCAACAAAATTCAGCTTTACTTAAATGTAACGCAGTTGTACAGATGGAATTCAAGTGCTATTACGAGACTATGGCAGCAGAAGATCCTGGTGCATGCACACAACTTCAAGAGAACTGCCCCACTCTTGGTGAGCTGGCAGTGGAATAATTTTTATGGTTTTATTTCTGAAGCTACTGCTGCTGTAGCAGCAAAATAGGAGTGACTTACCTACAACTAACTTTTAGTTAGTTCATCTCTATGTACCCTAAAGACTGGAAAAAGTCCTGGTGAACTCCATATAGCACTAGAAACAATTAAGTTTTGGGTCTCCATGATATGCAGGACCAGACTGGTTCTGCTTGGAAAACAGAAACATGCGGAGGGAAGATGCAGGCTCCTTCTGCTTTTTCTCACCATGATCCCCTTTTGGCTAAAGAGACCTGCCTACAAACATGACTTGTCAATGCTAAAATTCCCAATTATTCAAATACAGCTGGAAAAAAAAAGTGTAAATAATAAGTCTTTAATGAATATTTACATTAAGACCTTCTTATATAGCTTTTCCTAATAGAATGCATCAAATCTTTGTGGCTCAAGTAAAATTCAAAGGGTAGAACAGAGGTCCAAAGAGGTACTATTCACACAGATATCACAGCCCTCAAAGTACAAAGATGAGAAACAAGCTTGCAGGAACAGAAGAAAAGCAGTCTCTTTCACAACAATCTCTGCGCTTCTTGAGAAAGAAATGGATTTCTACTGCAAGCTTCTCAGAAAGTAAATAAACAAACGAATAAATAAATAAAGATCAAACAAAACTGTTCCTGCAAGCAATTATTTCTAGCACTAAGGACTACACAGGGCCAGCAAGTTTTAAAGAATGCACACGGAATTCAAAGTTTCTGCTTTGCTGGCTATGGATGATCTGAAGCATTTGGGGATGGAGCCCCAACCCATACCCTTCATACAGCAATTCACAGTTCTACCTTCCCAGCTGCAAGTTTCCCAGAAGAGGGAAATTTTCGTGCCGGGAATGGCACACACTGCCAGGAATCCCATTCACTCCTCACCTTTAGGTCCAAATGTGCTATTCTGCAGTTGTGAAGATACTGCACAGCTTCCAGAATCTCTCCCAGGTAGAGTCTGATCTTCCCTTCTGTGAGGTTTCCCCATCGCACGACGTAGTCTAGAAGGCGACCCTGGTCAGCCCTATTGGAGTTACAAGGGTTATCTTTTGAATTAATCCATATATAAGAACTGAAAGAAAACCTCAACAGGAATAACTATAGCCTGCAGCACCTAGAAGACAGAGGACTAGGGTCTGAAGAGGAGATTTGATATCAGGCTACCAGATCACAACATTCCTAATTCACTTGTGCAACCACTTGATAGAAGATAACTCCTGGACCTTCAGACTAAGATAATCATCCACATATCAGTTTAGTATCTCAACTTGTTTCCTTCCGAGTATTACACTCAAAATTTCGATAACATCATCATATAGCCATAATATTTTACTTAGGTGTTTTCAAACTTCTATGAAATCTTAAAATTCCTTATTCATAAACCACTATAAATGCCCCAGAAAGTCAGTTGTAGAGATTGCATTTTATAGATCATGTTAGAGGCCACACACATTTCTAACACTAGTATGTAGTTGGTGGAGGTCTCAAAGGTATCAAGAAGGCCAATGAGCTGGGGATGCTGGAGATTCTGCATGACTCCAAGTTCATGGGTAACCTGGTCTCGCTTCATCAACTTCTTATTCACAAACTTAGTGGCTACTGCTCGCTTGGTTCCCTTCTGGTCGCACTTCTTAACGACAGAAAATCTGCCCCTGGAATACAATATGGAAAGGAAATAATTAACCGAGAGATGCACTAAGGATGTTTACCTTGAAAGATACCCTGAGAGAGATCTGATTTTAGATCTCTAATAAGATACCCTTACAGAGCAGTTTCTGGACATAAGAGCTTTCAGTGCACTCATCTTCTACAAAATGTGTCTGTACAAATAAGTATCACCTGATAGAGATTTGTTTTATCACATTGCGGAGAACTCAAGTCAGAATACTATCCATCTTTCAAAGGTCATAATTAAGTTGTACAAACATATATTCTACATGACTTACTTTGCCCACATTCAGACTTTCTCTGTCTGTAATTTCCATCCCTAAATACAAAGGTTTAGGAGACTTTCACTACAAAAGCAGTGTCAGTCACTGTAAGGCATGCTTAAAAAAATAAAAATCAAAATCCCTTAATCTAGGATATCATTTCAGCCTAAATACGTCCTGTTTATGCAGTGCCATCTAGTGCTGGTGAAATTTTAATTTAATTTTTATTTAATTCAGTGTAATTCTAGCCTTCTAGGCTCATATGATAACTATTTTTCAAAGAGAATTTCTTTTTTTTTTTTGAAAAAGAATTTGATATTTTGACGTAGACAGTTTTGGAGATCAGCATACAGAACGCACCTGCCAAGCTCAGCCACTTCACTGTAGAGGGAATCAAAGTTGTCTTTCCAGATTACCATGATCCCATCACTTCCAGGACCTACAAAAGGACATTATGGCCAAAATTTAATATGGTCAGATCCTCCTCAGAACTAAATTGGTGTCATTATAACCAATGTATGGTTTCAGATGTTTACAGGAGAAATATTTGGACTTCTTATTCAGCTTATCAATAGATTTCAGGAAGAATGTGCCTCAGTCAGACTGGGCCCTGTCATCTTTCTTTTGAAGCTGAGTGTGTCTGTATTGAAAAGTAACTCATGGCCTTATACTGTCCATCTTCTTGCAGCATTCTTTACTCTTTGCACAAGATAATGCACAATTGAATTCAATCAAGGAAGGACCAAAAAAGACTTCATAGTTTGATGATGAAAAACTTGTGCTACAGCCTTAGAGTTTTCATTTTGCTCTTATGGACTAGGGAAATGAAGGGTAGGATGGCCCCAGAAAAACTGGGTCCAGAACTTCTTCGTGAGATTATTAGTGGAGCTGAGTAGAATGGCTTAGCAAAACACAGCTGCCTGTCTTCTAGAGTTTAGCTGCAGAGTAACCAAGATATAACAAATTCTGAACAAATTCTAGGTTAGTTTTGACTGAAAAGTGAACACTTACTTTTGGACAAGGTCAGTAAGAAAGACTCTGTCTGAAAGACAGTAGTTTTAGTCTGCCAGACTTCTGTGACTGATTCTGGCCAAATCACAGTTTCGGACTTCTGTACTGGTGTAGGAAGGATACGCATTACACTAGTTCCTTAAAGCACACAGTTTCACACGGGCTCTTGTCCATCAAGAGCTTTTTTTACTCCCCTGACTAGAAAGTTTCCTTGGCTGAGATACTATCACGGGCATCCTGTTGTCCTGTTAATCCCCGTATGACACAGGGTGGCAGCAAGACAAACTGGATAACACACAAAAACAGCACAGGCAGCACGGCAGAACAAATTCTATAGTGGAGCTAATTCGAGTGCAGTAGGAACTGTCTGTACAGGAATGAGTAACTTTGGCAAGTTGAAGGAAACAGCAAAAAGAATAGGTGTCTTACAGTATGTCTCTATCAACAATACACCTGCGACTGAGGCAAAAAAAAAGAAGTGATCAGATAGTGTAGCACCTACCTGAAAAACTCCCTCTATTTTTCAGGAAACATTAGTATAAATATCAAAGTTTTATTTTCTGCCTCTTTTCTATATTTCAACATACCCATCCTATGGCTTAACTACTGGCTGTCTTGGGTCGGTGAGCAGGAAGTGCCGGGAATAATCACCACCCTCAAGATGCTGGCAATGGCTGCGGCTGCCAACAGGCAGAGCTCGAAGTGGCAACACTGATTATAAAACCTGAAAAATTTCAGATGAGGCTTTGGAAGGGACATGTCTTTTGCAGTCTGGTTTCAAAATGGTGGGAAAGCGGTGAAGTTTTTTGAAAAAAAGGGAAGAAAGAGGATATTTTGGAGAGGTTCAGGACAAATATACAAGTCCCTGTATCAGCTGGGACAGACATACAAAGACACAATGCAGCACTTCATATCTTGTTTTCTTTTGTATGAGTCAATTTGAGACAGAGCCATTCCACCTAAAATGTATTAGTTAATTCTCACCAGTGGATAAATATATGGGCCTCTCAGTAGATTAACGGACCCAGATGCATCAATTGTTATAAATGGCATGTAAGAATGCCTGCTATCCTGCTGTCGCCCTGTGTTTTCCCAATTTCTAAAAATGGAGGATCCCGAACACTTAAGAGAATAACTGAACATGCAAACACACACTGAAACTTATCACTATGCCATCAAACACATCAAGTAAAAAAATATTTTTTTTCCTTTGCTGTCTGCCTCCAAAGCATAGGCATTTTTCATCTTTGCAGTTTTTCTTTCCGTTCTCACATAAACATTCAGGTTGCCTCACTTTGGGTACTGAAATACTGTAACTTGAGTGTAGATCCATGATGCAAAGACAAGAAATAGTTATATGTTCTCCTAGACAGTATGGCTTTACAATTCAAGCAAAGGGACATATTAAAATACAGAGCACTGCTACTCTTTTCTTATCTGTACAATTTAGATATTATACATGTTAGCATAGTAACATTCATTGAGACTAAACTAAGAATGTAGATGATAAAACATGATTTTATTTTAGTATGTTTGAATTAGTATTGACAGACAAGGTAAATGCCCATTGACAGTACTGTGTAGGCATCTTGTCTGTATGATCCTAAAAGTGCATCTGTTCCTGATGAAACAAGTAATATATCACAGGTGAAAAGGTTTGTTATAATACTCCTTTAATAGATGGATGGCCAAGAGCTGAAGTTTTCTTTTACCTGTACTACGGGTACCGGATACTTTGAATGTAATTAGATTAAAAAAACCCCAAAGGGACAGGCCTACCTAAAACTCGTAGACTGGCGGAAGATGAAACCGAACCCATATCGTTTGCAGCTATACACGTATAGATACCATCGTCTTCTGCAGTGACGCCAATGATTTTCAGTGAAGCCTCTCCTAAGTCACTGGGAAAACACAATGGCATCCGTTAACTTTATATTCATTTTACAGACCTTAAGCTATGGAAATCAAACAAAGTTAGATTGAGACTGTTAATATTTCTTACTCTCTAGCCCCTGTCTCTCTCTGGACAAACATTATTAACCCTGTCCCTGCCATTTTAGAAGCATCTACCAGAATGTGAGCACTTTGTGTCCATCAACTATCCTGGAATATCATACAGACTATTAGAAAAACATTCTCATTGACGCTCTGTCTCTGCATGTCCCAGGCTCCATTGCGTTTGCCAAATCAAATGCTTCCCCTGTTTCTTCCCACTTTCTCTGCTTCCTTCAAATTATGAGAAGCCACATCGAGATAAGGATCCATCATTGTTTCTTTGGAAATGTAGTTTCCATCCCTGACTCCCAGCATACAGAAGCTGATCTAACATTTGTACTTTCAGAGCATTCATCCCTTGCAAGAGAGGGCTCCCCCTTCAAGACAAAAGGCGCACCTCACCACAACTTTGGAGACCTCAGAATCTGGGAAAACTAAAAATGACTTAATTTTCCCTCTGCTCCAGGGCAGAGACAGCAATAGCTCTGTAAGACCACAGGAGAGAGATTCTGCAGACTCTTCCTTAATCTTTCTCACTGCTCAAGCACCCTTTTTGTTTGATGGTTTGTCTTTAAATGTCTGCTTAAATCTCCCACTGTGCAATTCATTTCTAGTACTTTTTTGACCATCTGGCATGGATGTCAACAACAGATAATTTTATTTGCAAAAGTTTCTTACAAATGTGAAAACTTGGCAAGTCATTCCTACACTTCTCACCTCTAGGCTCAAAACAACCTTAACATTGTGTTGTTCTTTCACAATAAGGCACATTTTCAAGCTTTACTGTCATTCTTAGTGCTTTCCTTTGGATTCATCCCAGTTACTGCAAGTCACTTGACTGACTGAACCAAAAACTATTTGCTATGGTCTTCACCAGATGACTTTATTTCAGGGGAAAAAAAAGAATGTGAGTTTTAGGAACACAGGAAGATGACCCCCCACTCCCCAGCTGAAAGAATACTTAACGATTATTATTTCTAAAAATCTGTCAGCCACAGCCAACGTGATTTACTGGATATGATTCTGTAACAGTAATGAGTAACAGTAAATTAAACCTAGTGAATCTAATCCTTAACTCATCTCACAACAGTCCTGGGTGCAGTAGCAAAGCTGCCACAATGCCTCTGTCTCCTCATAAAAAAAGTCATACCCAGTGAAAATGAAAAAGCAGCAGCAGGAGGTCAAAAAGCACAGTATAACATGCCAACAAGTTTGTAGGTAAGTTGGGTTATACCACACAACTTCTAAGAAGACGACATACTCTTCTAGCTATTAATGAGGAAGTTTTCACAAAGAAAACCCTTCATTTGGAATTGGTAGCACAATTCATAAATAAGACATTCCTTCACACTGAAGTTACTCATTAAACAACATTTTCTGTATATGAAAGAAAACTTTTTCAGAAAAAAACCTTTTTTAACATGGTTTCACATTCCAAAATACAGCAGTTTCTCTTATTAATCAGGTGTTTGAGTTACTAGTTAGTCTGTCAAGTTCTGTCATTGCAAAGCTAAAACCAGACAAAAATGTTAATGTCTGGCCTTCAACAACAAAGACAGTGACGTTTCCACGTCAGTAGGAACCAGAGGCTTTTCTCTGCAAAATACTGTAGCATGATCTTAGAGCAGTCATTTTCCTCAAAAATGATGGTATGCTACCAATGGAAATAAGGGATTGGCAGACAGCATGTCACAGCACTGGCATGTCACAATATACTGTTCTGGTTCAAGCACTAGGTCAGTGTGACAGAACCGCAATGGCTTCTGCAATAGCCGATCAGAAATACCAACTGAATTTTCTTTTGTTTTTAAAAACCAACTGAATATGACATTTGGGTACCCCAGGCATACATAGAAGTTACAAAACGTTTTGAGAAAAATCTCAGAAATATTTCCGTCTGAGGGCAACGCTACCTTTATGGCCTCAAAACCAAAGCAATCCTGCACAAAGGGTGCAAATAGAAAATAAAAGTTTCAGCAGTTCCTGTTGAACATTACACAAATTACTGTACCTGTACGAAATGCTGTGATGACCGTCATTGCTCAGTGTGTTATGATCAGGACCTTTCCAAGTAACTGAAGCCTTGGGGCGACCACAGACTTTACACCTAAGCACGATGGTCTCTCCTGTCTCGCATGTTACCTCACTCAATGGTATTATAAACTCTGGGGGAACTGGGAAAAAAAAAATTAATGGCATTAAATCAACTAAAGTTAATAAACTTGCTTTTCTATTCCTTGCACTCTCTCTTTTCTATTTGATGTAGTATAGTACTTTAAATTTCCAAGGTGTATCTATCCCTCTACACTTGGAGCACATTCATGGTTAGGCCACTTGCTGGGGCTCTGCAGAACTAGTGAATTTTTCTCCACATGAACTCGGAGACAACACTACTGCTATGCCACATGTAATCCTGAAGACCACCATGGTGAACCAAACACCCTGTTTATGGCAAGCCGAGGAAACTCTACAGTGAAAAGTATTTAAGGATGTGCTCAGCTAGGCTATCTATATATCCAGCTGTCCATCCACACGAAACACCTCACTCATCCACTGGGGCACTGTAGCAGTTTCCCTTTTTCACAGATGAAGCTCAAAAAGTTTGATTCTTCGTATCAAGATAAAACCACAGTTTAGCTCTGAACCCAGAGGGACACTGTCTTTGTGCTGATCAGCCTCTGCACTGGAGAGGCCCTGAACGTTTTCTAGGATGCAAGGTTAAAAATGAAGAATCTCCAACTCCTGGCCTTGTTATTTTGCAAATTCAGCAAGGCCCAACTTCTATACAGTCTCCACATAAAACATGTCATACGGTCCTTGTGTTTTATGTTGTTTCAGACTTGTGAACAAAAATGTGTTCTTTGCCTCTTAAAAAAATAAATATGACGTATTTCACTAACTGTCTTCATTATCCAGAAAGGGCATATGTGTATTTTGATAGAAAACACTCAGTTCCTGGCATAATGCCTATCAAGCAAATTTAAACAAAGTAAATAATGTTTTAATCAAATTCTATTTACCGCAACTTTTAAAAATTAAAGCAACTTACCATCATAAATGTAATTGGGGTTGAGAAGCTGGAAAGGAGAAATGAAAGAATTAATGTCCCGATAACCTTATAATAACTTAAAGAATGGTAGAAAACAACGTGCAGTGATGGGTGGTAGTTAGCTGTACCCACACAGATCCAAAACATCTGAACACCAGAATTTCTGCATCATTCTTCTCTTTCTGAAGTATCTTTATGCTGTGTCATGCTTGCAGGCTCAAAGACTGTATCTTCCCATTTTCAGATTTGGCAAACACTGTCCATCAAAACCAATGCTACTTCTAATTCCTTCATGTGAAATTCTGACAGAATCTAACTTAAAAGAAATCTCAACACAACTTCTTTTGGAAACCACTACATCTTTGAACACTTACCTTTACAGAAACCTTGTTGGCAAGTCCTTCTCGGGATTTGCGGTAACCATTTTCTAGCTTGCCTTCCCTTTTGCCGTCTTTATCTTTTTTCTCAGATTTCTTCCTTAAACGGAGTGCTGTGTGCCAAGACGTTGACTTCCTGAATACAGAACATTAAACTTTGATCAATTTTTTTTTCAATGCTGGGTTAAGCATTATACTTTCTAGTTTCAAACAGCATTGGAAAAGTATGTCAAAATGTTTTTTCATTGTATTAAAGTATACTGAAATCAATTAAGTATTCCAGAGGAGATGTTACCCTTGGTTAAAACTGTAAGCGAACTAGCAAGATTAGCCTGTAGTTCAGTATTTCTTGAAATCACTGCCCAAAAGGTAAAATATCTATATGAAAATACAACTGTAAATCAAACTGAGCAATGATCAGTATGAAATTTGTATCAAATACAGCCTAAAGAAGCTTTGCATAAAGCTTCAGTGCTAAGAACTTTGCTATAATTTCTCCCATTGCAGATTTGACAAAGATCTTCCTAGAACAACCAGTCATTTTCAATAGGTTTCTGGCTCAAAGTAGAGCTCTACAAACTCTTGAGATTTCATTTCACTTGGAACAAACATTCCCTGACTGTCTTCCTAAAGAAAGGTGTCTAGCCTGATAACTCATCCTATTAAATAAAGCAGTAGCTATTACTGCTCTTAGATCAGGTATTCTTTCATCATCTTTTCCCAGAAGATTGCACTACTACAGCTTTTTAATAAAGAATACGAGCTTCTGGGTTCTTTCTTACTAGCTTGTATTTTGAAGTTTGCTAAGGATCCTCTCTCAAGTACTCATTCTGCTTGATGTTCACTTCTTTTTCAAAGATCATATCAACTTTTGGTTTAGAAGGTTCAAAGCCTCATCTAAAATTGGAAGTTCTTCTCCCTTCTCCCCTTCTGTACGCATCCAAGCACTCACTTGATGGTTCCATCAGGGTTGTCAATGATGACTGCACTGGTATGCCCCAAGACATAGCCGGGAATCCAGCCCTCGGCTGCGGGGCACTGATCAGTGGCGGCTCTGAACACCAAAAACATGTTCTGTTGGTTGCTGGCTAGAATCTGCACGACCTCTCCTTGGTAGACATTTATCTCATCCTCCTTCACTGCCGTGTAATCGTGTGTCACCAGCATGGTGGAGATATTGCTACTGCTGCTACTTTCACTCTGCAAGCGTCAATTGGAAGCAGAAAGAGGGGGGAAAAAAAAGAATCAAGTTTAAAGTTCATGAAGACGACAGGCTGCTCTTGGCCTGCTACATTACCTGCATGTTCCACATAACTTAAGCTGTAGTCAAAGAAAAGAGCTATGATTTCTCTTTTGAAGTGCCTGTGTCTATTTATCTTGTGCAAATTGGTTTGACCTTTGAATACCTTCACATACAGCTGCTGCAGAAATTTATCACCATTGCTTTTACTCAAGACTACTTCCTTTAACTAAGAGTCAGTTTATCCATAGATCTCAACTGGTTTTCCTTTCAAGCTCAGACACTGAACACCGCATCTTTATCAGGCAACAAAACTACAGTACAGCACGTAGGAGAGTTTTTCATTGTCTTACAGGTGCAGTTTCAAAATCATCATCATCACCACCTCATAAGCACTGGAAATTCCAACAACGAAAAATAGATATAGCCTTTCCTAGCGCTATTTGTCAGATTTCGGACACTAGCCTTCTGCACACAAAACCTGACAAAATACAAAAAAACCAAAATAGGCTTTTGACACTGTGTCTCAAAACGACAAGGCTTGTCCCTGATTGAAGCTGTATAATCAGGTTTACTCCTTTAAATGCACAGGATGAGGTAAATTCCTGAAATAAGAAATTATGCTTTTCTTGGGCAAAATAGGCCCCCTGAACTATCAGAATAAAGCTGGAAAACTCACTTCTAACTGATGATTGATACCTGAATGTTACTAGCTGTTTATCATACACTCTCAACTAGCGTTCATGAATGTTGTTTGTTTCCCCACTGAGCACTTGCAGAAAGCTAATTATGGCTAATCAGGTGTACATTAAAAGTCACACCATTTATCAGAACAAAAAGCCATGAATCCACTGGCAATTATTATTTCTTTAAAGGTAAGATTAATTTTGTCAATTTGCATGCGTGAGGTTTAATAAATGGAAGTGAGAAATCTATTATCAGGCTACGCAACCTATTCCCTGAAATAAGATACTTCCTTCTCAAAACAAGTTAAAACCAAAGCGGATGGCCTATTAATGATGTGGCATGAGGCGTGCGTGTGTGTGTCCCTGCCTTTTGTCCCTGTTCTTGCTTCAACCTCTTTCAGGTCACTACCAGTGAGGGTTCTCCATTGCATAGTAGGAGCTGAGTTGAAGAAGGAAACCAGTCCCAGCTGTGGCTGGAGACTATCATCATTTATATAGCAAAACCACATGTTAGCACCACGTATGTGCCAGCCGTGAGGGGAAAACCTGTGTTTGAAACACAGGTTTCAAACAGTGTCACCTTTTTTTTTTTTCCTCAAAACTGTCAAATATTTCTCCCCTCACTGTTGAGGAGATGCAGCAGCAAGGATCAGTGGACAGCGTGGTACCCTGGGAGCCCTGAAACCCACGCTCTCTTCCAGTCTGCTAATGGCCGTGAACAAGTCACTCCATCTCTCGGTGCCCATGCTTCCCCATGAGTGCTTCGGCTGAGAAACCAAGACATTTGGAAAGGAACAGTCTCAGATTATTCATTCACAGCATGTTCAGCACATTGATGCTTGTGTTTCCAGTGAGTCTGTACATTCTATTCTAGCTGCACTGTTTTATTCAACTGGGTCACTGAAGTCCATTCGGTCTTTTCTTCCCTATCAGGATGATGAAGCAAATGCTAGAACAGAGAGAAAGATCGTATCCTGGATTGCACCTCTACTAAAGGGTATTTATGTTAATTCCAGACGCTGCGTTTCCAGTGGGAGAACTCATTTTGTCTTGCTTAGAGGACCATCTGCATGGGCTTTTGTATTAGCAAGCCCTTTCAGGAAAACAGGGAAGAGCAGAACCAAAAAACCAGTCTCATTTTCAGTCACTGTTTAAATTAAGATTACAACTTGCTAGGTTCTTTTAGCTAGGTGAAAAACAACTCTATTCAGAGAAAGCTGCTTTCGTTAACTCATTCTGTTAGACTTATAGGGCGAGATGAAGGCTGAAGTTGCAAAACCAACCTAAGCCCCAAACCTTGCCCCACACACTCTTACTGGACATACTGTTTCTTAGCATGCAGCAGAATTTGTATAACTGCAGGACTGACCTTCCTGTAACGTAACATTTTTTTTAATAGTTAAGTCTTGAAGGATCATATTAAATTCTGAATATTTCTTATTTTCAACAAGGACACATAAATCTGTTAAATAAAGAAGTGCCTGGTAACTACTAAGCGACAAACGTTCTTGTGAACATGTTTATATCAGAATTTATTCTCACCACAGAAAGATAGCCTTTTCTTTTGCCTTGAAAGGAAGTAATTATTCTTGCACAGTTAATCTTTGTCTACTGTAAGTTCTGCTGGTCATTACTGACCTCAATTATGGTATTAGGGGAGGATTTAGAATCAAAACATAAAAAATTCCCTCCATATTCCTGAAATACTAGCAAAAGCAATTCCTTTTTCTTCTTCTTAGAAATAAGTTTTCCCTAAGTAACCAACCTTAACCATATGTGCATGTAAATACTCACAAATGGTTAAATCAAAATAAACGTTCACAACTGATTTTCCCTAGCCTGTTAGATATGGTGTGAAATCCTGCTAAAGTATGTCCTAGAAATGAAATTATAAATGAAGAATTACGAATTTGGTCTCAATTGCCCAACTAAAAGAAACATAGTTGTGAAGCAGAAGGCATGCATTCAGATATTATGTTTTATAGTAAGATAAAAACAAGCAATGGTGTCTTTGCTGAGATAGTATCAAAATTCAAATGTTTTGAAAACTCAGTGCCATCCCGTCTCTCCCTCTTTTTTTAATGTAATGACATCAATTAATATTATGCAAGTCTTCTCTGCATATAAAAAAGTACCACCATCTTGATTCACATACTGTGCAGTAATCGTGAAATACTCAAGTCATCTCAGATATTATATTGTCATCACATTTTGCTAGACTGAAGATAAACACAAGACAGAGCTAAACCAAATGAAAGCTGAAGGAAGATCGGGATAAAAATACGATACATGCAAAGCATAATTTTTTCTTCTGGAGGTATCATAAAAGTAAGTGTAAGAACTAAGAAGTCAAGAAAGCTCTGTGTGTTAAACAGTTCTATAAAGAAACGCATGCATTTAAAAAAAGGTCCAGCAAGTTAGGTGATTTGCAAAATTGGTACTGCATACTATTTGTGAAAGAGTGGAAAAACAAACATTCGTGAACACACCACTTAGTGAGAGAAAAATCAAATGTGAGTTTAAAAAAGAAAGGCACCATAGCCTGCCTACCACATCCACGGCAAGTGCCTTGAACTTTCTGCTTTACGTTCGCACATGCCCCTGTGATTGCTGTGTTGCATTTCCTGATGGACGTTATTACAGAGAATGTGGATTCTGTTGATACCCCAGCTTCCCGCACAAACACACCAAGTGCATACTAAAAGGTTGAATCTCCAGATGCCCTAAACCAGTTCTTCTTACAAAGCAGAAAAGACAAGTGGAGCCACTATTTGATTTGGTTGTAGTAGGAGGAGGATTATTTTAGCTAGGTTTTGTTGGCCTGTTTTGAGTGGATTGAAGGAAGCTTCCTTGATCAGACATGGGATTTAAAAAGAGAACGCTGTACACCAACTAAGGCTGGGTGTGTAGGGAGGAATTAATAAAAAATAAAAATCAAGCAGCCCAGGGAATGTACTGTAGATGTCTCCACGAAGTTAAAACTCAACAGGACAATGGTGGCGGATTTGTGCGTGAAAGGGAAGAAAGCCCCAAGGCAATCTGCCAAAATCTCGAAGTCAGATTTAAGTGCTGGCTGCAATGTGTACCCCAAGGTGCTCTGGTTGCCACGCTTCAGCATGTTAATTATGTGCCTTCAAATTAGAGACGAAAAAAGCAAGGAGAGCAAGTTAGTAAGTATCAGCCTAGTGATCTATGTTTTCAGCAGAGGCAGAAATCGCATCTTATGTTAGCAGTTGCTTTTGTGTCTGTATACATATCCATGTTTGTATGTATACAGACACAGAGAGGTAGACGATTTTGGGGTTTTTTTTAATGTGCAGAAGATACTCGAACAGTTGATTATTTCAGAGCAGTACAGCACTGGAGAGCCAGAAGTTAGTACGGAGAGTGATGGTAACGCGCAGAAAGGCAGCATGGGAAGGTTTTAGAAGAGCTCGCAGGACAGAGGTGCTCCGCTCTTACCCCATTACTCTGGGTGGAGTGAACTGACTGCTCGCTGGTCGAGGAGCATGTGCTCATGCGGTCTGTGTCCTTGCTGTGTGAAGAGTGGCGGTGGACCTGCCGCTGGAGGGAGTCATTGTCCCCAGGGAAAGTGAAGGAGCCAGGGCGGCTGGCAGGGGATGCTGGGATGGAGCTCCAAAAGGAGCCCTTCTGCAGGGGGCTGCTGGGTGGAAAGGTTTCTTTGCCAAAAGGAGAAGGGAAAGTCGTGGAGAGAGGAGAGTTCATTGGTGAGATGGCTCCTGGCCTTGGCTTCCCAAGCGTCAGTGATCCTATGCTGTTTCTCGATCGACTGTCCTCTGAGCTTCCACGTGAGTCTTTCTGGACTCCATCAGCTGAGCCAGAAATGTTTCCCGCTGTCTTCCTGGGGCTTTCAATAACTTTCATCTTGGGAATCTGCTCAGCTTCTCTCTGAGGACCATCCGGTTCTGCATTGGGAGGGTGCCTGTTTGGCTGGCTCAGGCCAGTTTCTAAGGAGGTGTTGTAGTGTGGCAGGGAGAGATTGTGAATGGACATACCTGACATCTTGTCTGCCTCTGCTTGGGCCGAGGCTGCAGAGGAGACCAGGACTGGGGAATGGTGTCTGACAGGCTGGGGGATCCGGGATGGCCGGCTACGGCTGGAGCTGGGGATGCCACTACAGCTGCTGGGGCCGCTGCTGTTACCACTGCTGCTCCCACTGCCGCCTCCACCACTGCTGTGGTTCCTCTGGTACTCGATTGGGGACGTCAAGGCTGCAACGGGGGCGGGAGGGGGGGCGATCAGGGAAAGGGGGGCAGGAAAGGGAACAGGAACAGTTTAAAACAGACATGTTTGCTGGCAAAAGGGGAGTGCTGTTCAAATAAGATAAATTCCCTGTGCAATGCTGGTCATGCCGCAGACCTCACGTCACTTTTCTATACCTTCCTGACCTTCCACACCTTCATGACCTCTATATGGACCTCTATTAAGGATGAAAAATCTGAATCCGGGGAGAAATGTTTTCCTCTAGGATCACATTGTCAGTCAGCAGGCAAGTTGGGGAAAAAACAGGTGTGACAATTCCCAGCTCATTGTTCCACCCATTACAACTCTTAAAAAAAAAAAAATATCTAGATTGGGGCAACAACTGACTGATACAAAAATACGGTAAGAACCTTCTAGTGTCACAGCAGACACTGCCATCTTCTACTTTTCTCCTGCAGAATCTGAATGTTGTTGCCACAGAAAGATGTGACAACAATGGCCACCAGAATAACACAAGCAAAACATACTCTGAATAGATCGTTATAATTCCAACTGGGTTTAACCTTTAAAGGCTTGCATTTGCTTAAAAGGGGTAGACTAACTCTCCACCCCAACGGATGGTGCCAATCTTGATTCACTCCTACAAAACATTTGGAAAATTTCACCAAGAGAACACCATGTAAATTCGGACTACCACTCTTATAATAAATGCTAGCATCTGTTCTGAAGCAGAAATGCAGCACGTATCCCCCAACTGTTCTGTATTAGCTCAGGAAAAAGGAAACTTGCAAATCATTTCAAAGCCAAGAAACAACAGATGAGAGAGAAGTCATTCAATTAGGAACTTTCAGTGAGAGGAAATAATTTACCATTTAAAAAGTTGCGCTGGTTTTCCAAAATTTGGTTAATTTCATGGATCCATAACTGGCGGACTCCGGGACTGGCAGAATGCAAAATAAAGGTCTCTGTGACATCGCCCGTTCTTGATGTTAGTGCAAATTTACATGGATCGCTGTCCACATTTTCCTCCAGGGAAAGGCAACTCACCTTCATGAAAAAAAAAAAAAAAAGAGAATTTATTTCATGTATTTTTTGAGGAACATACCTCTAAAACCTCCTACTTGGAAGCTGAGGGTAAGATCTTCAAATGACGACCACTCTTTCCTTCAGTATCCTTAATACCATAAAATGAAGGATTGCGGTAAACTAAGGATTAGTGTACAGCTTGCTGACACACTGTGCCTGAACAATCTCCAGCTGGTCAGCGTGGCCCAATGTTCTTCATCGTCCCTCACTCTCCCTTGGTGTTATCTGAAATGCTGAACCTGCTATGGAGCTCTGCCACCGGGCCACACGGAAGCAACATACAGCCTTGGAACAGGCTGTGCAGCCAGCACCACACAATATGCTCAGCCGGCAGGCAGAGCACTGAAGTGAATTAAGGGAAGCAGGGTTTACCCCAAACACTTCACGAGGAGGGCTAGTGGGCCTAATATCATCAGGTTTTGCTTCAGGGAAAGCTCGAAGTGGGGGTGAGAGAGCTTGAAGTGGTGGTAAATGCTTTTTGTTTGAGGAAGAGATGACACGTCTAAAAAGGTGGTACTACTTACAAATGTTACTTGCACATTTGGACTGATTTCAGCTGAAACTCAAAAGGAGGGGTATGTAGAGCTACTGTCTTTATTTGCAGTGGCTTTGCAATGCGGTGTACACACTACACAGAACTGAAGACTAAACTCTGTGAATGCTTGTCCAGCTTTGTACAAGAAAACCTATTTTGGTACGCTTCACGTGGGAAGCATCAGAGTGCTGGGATCCAAAGATTTCCATTTATCATCAGAGTGAGCACAAATTCAATAGGAAGCAATTTCAGGAAATGACTGACACCTCACTGTGCTCTGTGGTTGCACATCTAGATGTCACTAGTGACTCCACACTGAATCAGAAACTGTTACCTTAGCAGAGTTTGTGCAGGGGACGCAAAGACTCACACACAACAGTTACCTTGATACTGTTTTTAAACAAGAATCCGGGCATGGAGAAACCTTTCTTTTTATCTAGCAGCTCACTGAAAATGACAATCTGCTCAAATAGGAAGACCCGTCTCTCCTTGCAGCGTGGCAGAAGTCCCGTATCCTGGTCTGTAACCAAGAATGTGTCCTGGAGCAGGAGCTTACCCTGGGCTACGATTTTACCCTAAACACAGAGGCAAGCAGAAACAGTTTTAGTGCAGTTCTCCATTTCTTTCCCCAATCGACCTTTTCTAGCAGATGCTCATGCCAAAGCAGCTTTGTATATTTCCCAATTTCTGAGTGTCACTAGCCATTATATATTCATTGATACTCCTATACACAAAACATTCTTGTGCCCTTTTCTCTAAAAACAAGCCCCATCAAGGAAAAAGAACCCAACAAATCCACACTACCCTTTTCAATTCATACTACAGTTTGAGGCTTGTAACACTAGGGCTTTCATCTCTCTATTCTAAGTGGAGTAACTCATATATTCTTCCAGTGTCTCCCAGGGTGCTGAAGAGGGGAAGAACTCAAATTCATACCCGCATCACAGAGAGGAGAGAACTTTGCAAGCAGAACATGTGGCTATGGTCTGGCTGATGCGTACTGCTTCAACAGCCAATTTCCTTCTCTTCTAGACTTAGCAAAACACAGAGAAGGGCGACTTGCCTCAGGTACTTTACTGACCTTAGCAACTCCTCCTTTGTTTACACTACTGAAGTCAGGTCTGCTCACCTGCTCATAACTGATTCTTCGCTGTTTTGCATGTCACCAGTCAATAACAGAACTGTAATGACACCAGCTCTTCCTAGATTTTGCAGAAGGACTTACCTAGCATGACTTGACACGACAGGTTAAGTTTCCCAGGAAAAAGCCCTTGGCAGGGCTAAGACTTGATACTTCATTCACTGCTTTTTGCAGCACCCAACCAGACAGTGAGGAAGCACCTGACCTCATTTATACCCCCCACATTAATGGTTAACTTCTAGAGAACCTGACAAAAACTCTAAGCAAAGCTTCAGCCAACTTACATCAAATCCTTGCAGGCGGCCAACATTCATCATGTCGTTACACCGTTTTGGTACTATACACATGACCTCTACAGCTCTCTGTTCAAGACAAATAAAAATTCAAAGTTTTATTTTCCAAGTGAGTTAGCAGCAAAAAATTCTGTTTCATTTGCTATGATTGCTTTAGAACAGAAATGCGAAAAGTAAACACTTAGAATCACATTCTCAAGAAGATGAGAACAGGGAAGTGACTCTATCAAACCAAGAGAAGTTCAGAGTAAAGAGCATTCAAATCACTAAGAGAAAATGTCTCAAGTACCTCTAGTTCTGTTGTGTCAAGATTAGCTTTTTTAGAATATTTGAGGAAGTCCTGAAAAAGGAAAAAAAAAAAAATTGAGTTCTTTTCTCATTAATCAGCAAAGAGAAACCTTAGAAAACCTGAATTTGCTATCCTCTGTCAGAGAATGGCATACTGCAGAAGACAGGCTGAAAAATTTTCTTTTTAAAGCTTCTTGCTGTGATACTTTCTCGCTCTTATTTTTTAAGATTTATTCAGTATTTTGATTTACCTCATACAAGAACACATATTAAGACCCTGTGATACACAGAGTTGCTCTTCAGTAAACATTTATGTGGTATTAAAATGGTTGCAGATGTAGATGGAGAAGTTGGGATGAGTCACAACCACTCTTATCACATTTACATCTGAAAACAGTTGGGCTATCCCTCTTCCCTTTGTATGACATTTGGTCCTTACCTATTAAAAGAAAAAGCAAAATGCTGCCCAAGCTATTTACTGCAATTTTTCTAACTACCTGAACATGCTCAGAAACTAATCATATGACATTGCTTACAAATCTGGTTTCTGTTTGGGAAGAGGGTGGAAAAGCATCAGCAATATTTTAAAAAGAAAACGTATCTATTAACACATACATTAAATCCTTCATCTCAATGTCACTTTACCTTTAGTAACAGCTGGTATTTCATAATTCTCTGCACAGGTTTTATTAGCAAGTCCGTGAGCTGAAGCCTGTGGCCCAGGCGTTGCTTTAGATCCTGAGGGTTGTAAAACATTTTTTCATTCATTCAGTTAGAAACAACTTTGTTTTGTTGAGTGACAAACACAGCAGAATATATCACTATTAATGGTTATCAGAGCAGAAACTGGCAAAAATCAGAGTGTAATCTAATCTTCAGTTAGCAAAAGTTGGACTCCTTCCCCTTATCTGTATCAGCTTTGTTTGCAAAGTATTCCCCTTGCCAAGCATCTTCCATACCTTTTTTTGAAAAGATTGTATAGTGAAATGCATTTTTTCAATCACAGGTTGTATATAGCCTATTTTCAACAGTGATCTTCACCAAAATTGCCACTTCATATAATATTGTATTGTTAACTGCCTGGGCTAGGGCTAGTAAGGATGAGACTGTACTGATTAACTCATATCTTATACCTAAAACTTTAGTTTTTCTCTCCTAGACATAAATACATCTCTAGAAGTCTGTATCAGACTTGAGAAATCAAAACAGAAATAGCAAGAAATTATAATTCAAATCAGTAACAACAATATGTGCTGCTTTTTTTATGGAGGGAAGGTGGTTTTGTTTGTTTTTTGTTTTGGTCAACAGATCTCGTAATGCTTATGATTTGTACACACTCTTCACCTTGCATATATCCTCTCTCAGGAGCTTACCTCAAAAAACGTATCAATGTATTCTGAGACAATGTGCTCAGACTTTGGTTTGTTTTGGCAGTAAACTATGTACATGTGCAACCTTCTCTCCTAGAAGAACAAAGATACAGAATGATACATCATCATCAAGAAAAAACCAAACTATGCTAGATTTAGAAGAATTACTATTATAATAATAATTATAATAAGCAGCTACATATGCAGAAATTACCAACCTGAAAACACATTTATTTGGGAATATCATGATGACAGAAAGGCAACAGAAGTCATGATTGGAAATGAAACAGAAGTCAAAAAATTGCCACATTTATAAATACTGCTGAATGATAGGTGTTTAGAGATGACAGCAGCTCCCACAATAAAATTAAGTATGAAAATGGATATATTTTTCTTTTAGCAAGAGCAACGGATGGAGCCTTTGAGATATCATATGTTTATTTAATTTTAATAATCTGATTATTATGCTAATATATTAATGAGCTCCTCTTGTTTAGTTGTATAGAGTAGTTAGGAGAAACCTCTCGAGTCTTCTATTTAGTTTAAGCTGTCCTATTGGAATTTGAGTGGGGATGTAGGCGATGTAGCCTGGAAATGGTGGCGCTAGTATTTTTTAACTCTGATTCTGTATTTTGTGCATGTGCTTTTAACACAAGGCAACAAAGCAAAAGAGAGAAAGCGTAACTTCAGCCTTTTAGATTCATTCTCTATTACCAACCTTGCTGGTTAAGAAATGTGCCTACGACCTACTCTAAAATCTTTCTTATCATTTTGCCAGGATCAGTGTGCTACTAGAGGCTTTGCTGCTCAGAGTCTCACGGAGTACTGACCAGCGAAGACAAATGAAAAGAAAACCAGCTAAAAATAAGATGGAGGTTGAAAAGGACACAGAACATAGATTAAGAGCAGGAACTGAATCGTCATGTTCTAGCTGATAGTCCAGGTTTAGCTAGAGGATGTAGTAATAGCATCACAGCTTGCCTTTCCATCTGGAGTGGTAAGGTTGTCTCTCAAAGACAACTCAGTCACAAATATACCAGGAGAAAGTAAAACAGCAATCAGAAACAGGGAAGCTTACTTCCTCCAGGTTTCCCATTTTACTAGTGCCAGAATTCTCTCTTTTTTTTTTTAAATAATCCCTCAGAAATGAAACAGCTCATTCCCCATCATTAGTCCAGGAGTTAGGCCTGGCTTCCAGTGTTACTGTTCCGTTAATGTTTGGTTCCGTGTTCTTTCACTACCCTGGTATTGATTTCAAACACAGACTGCAGGGAAGATCTGAAACCCATTAAATCTGCTTTAATCCGGTCTGTCTTCAGTCTTGGCACACTTGTGCAAAAAATCGTATTTAGCATGCAAATTTCCCTTCTGCTGTCTTGTGTGATTTGGACTACCTTGAGACCTCATCTCAAACAGATATTAAATTGTATTTCTACACAAAGAGACACCAAAATGCTGATTAGTGGCATGTCTGATGTGTCCTGAATTTTGCTATCTAGTTTCTAGATAACCGGTTCATCTGATTTCCTTCTGAACCACTATAATATCCACATGCATCACACGGTCATTCCTGTTAACAAATAAATGAAAACTGGAAAATCAGGGACTTGTATAAAGCTATAAAGGGTACTGTGTTGGACTAAAATTAAACATCATGAATTTCTGGCACTCTCAATTCCTTCCCCAAGGGAAGAGGGAGGAATCGCAACCACCACTGTGATTCTCAGAAGGTGAAAGGACACAGAACTAGAATGCACTGAAACCAGAAATCAGAATGAGCCTCTTTCCTGTTTTTTGTTTCCAATGGTACTGCATGGATACCTGGGATTGGAAGGCAGGCGTCATATGAAATGACAATTCTCTTGCACAGAATTGGAACTGAATTGAGACACGGGGACCTCATTCACATTTCCTCTCCACAGGGAGATACTGGGGACAAAAACTAAGGCATTTACTGCATCTATTTATAAGCTCTTATAAGCTATCTCTCCACCCCTTACAGTGAACTATATTTTACAGCATTTTCTTGATCGCATTGTACCATAGAGAAATCCTTAATAATCAAACATGTTGGTAAGTAGCAGCAACAGGGGTTTGCCAATGAAGACATTCACACTTACATGCTTAACGAACAGGGATCCTAGCTTTTCTGGATCTTCAAGGCACTTCTCCAACTCTCCTAAAAAGAAGCTGAACATAAACAGAGTAAGTACTTTTCTCTGACAGCACACACTATAGCAACAGGTAACTGCAAGGCAACGTGGTCTTACTGCAAGGTCTACTTTGTGTCCCCTATCAGCAGCTTTGGGTATTAATGTATGTCCCAAATGACAATGTTAACAGCATAATATTTTAATATAGTTTTCCAAACGGACACACTTAATCCATGACAAAATTAAAAAAATATTGGTGTTTATTAATAGAATTCTGTAATTTCATATATTGATTGAAACGTTTGTCCTTCCTAGTCTGAATGCCTGAGGTGCTGATTTTGCCATGCTAACCCCTAAATCCCTAAAATTATTTTGACTGTATTCTTAGAGAAACCATTTCTGAAAATAAAGCCTCAAACAACATACAAATCTCTGTACATAGTACTATCCATACTACAGATTCTCAGTTGAAGCACTTGTCATATATAAGCATCCTTGTTTAAAGGAAATCTTCATACCAACATTTGTAAGCTGAACCTACAGTATCTACAACTCGAAGCACAAGACCAGCTGTATTTACCTTGTATCTGAATATTTGAGGAAAAAAATAATTTCTTAAAGTCAGTCTAGTATTTTTTAGGTAGAACTGTTCAGGAGATGGCTTTCAAGTTTATACGTACTCTCTGTGCCAGTCATAAATCTGGTGAATGTTTCCAAATACAATCTTGTCTTTGCCTTTCATGTCATCAGGTACGCCATCTTCTTTCATAAGTGCCATATAACCCTGCAACAGTCCCAGGAAATTCACCGTGAACATTGTAACTTAAAAAAGTTAGGTGTCTTTTAATCCCCCTTTTCCCAGCAGCTTTCCAAATTGTCCGTGACACCAGCTTGCATGGGACACAAAAACAAACCAAAAACCTGCTCTATCACATAGCATAACGAAGAGCATAGGCACAAAATATCACAAATGGGTTTGAGGTTGTCTATGCAACACTGCCCAGTGCTAGAAAGATGACTTCAGCAGGGCTAATTTACCCTGAGAGAACAGGTTCAAAGCACAGAGGAAAATTCTACAGCCCTTCTCCTTATGGTCTGAAGCAGCTGCAGTGCTTTGCCAGGCAGGGCTGTTACCAAGTACATGCCAGAGCCACGGAACTGGCTTCCTCTGCTCCTTTGCCCAGTGTTTCTTATTTTCAGTCATTCACGCTAACCCTGCACCAAAGCACGCTGAGGAAGAAAGCAGCTGCACTGCATATGGGGCTGCACTGCACGGACTGCTACTTGTGGCAATGAGCTAACTGAACACCAAAAAAATTGGAGATGAATTCTATTAGCGAGCGTTCTGGCTGCAAGAAAGTTTCTTTTATATTTTCCCATCATCCTGTCTTCTCTTTTTTGGTGTATATATACTCATCTCACTGTGCAATTCTATCACATAGTTAGAGCTGGGAGCGGTTTTAAATTTTATAATATTCATGCAACTCTATTCCTTCTATTTTTTCCCCAATACTTCTATTCCTAACTAGCCAGGTCTGGTTTTAGTTTGCAAAGCTTAAGTTTTGATGTCTAGTATTTTCACCAGGAATTATTTTGTTAGTTACAAAAGTACATCTGTTCATAACCTCCTAATGCACCCTTTAAGTACTGTAAAAAGACTAACACAATGCTGATCTTTCTTTCCCTTGAATTGAACCTTCTTAGGCTGAAATTCACTGTCATGCTCATTCTCTCTACTTGTCCAAATGCATTTTATTGGAAGCTGAAGACTGAAGGGAGATGTGCAATCTTAATCTCATTTTACAAAAGGGGAAACTAGGAAGTCTAAGAGAAGTCCCATAGGAGGAGAGGGAGCAAGTCTTTCAAATCCAAGAAAGTTGCGCCCTATGTTGAGCTACAATGCTTTTTAAAATTTGGTTGTGCTAAATGAAACCATCTAGTCTAAGACACCATTAGGCCAGAGGTAGCAATCTTAAAAGAATTACAAAGAACTACGCTCCTCAGAAGAACAATAAGGTGCACACAATAACAGGAAGAAAGAAAGCAATAAGATTTTATGCAATAGTTTGACTATGTTAAAAACCTGCAGGAGGGAAATCTCAGAACATTTTCAGTTTCTTACTGTGCTTTGTTTTGAAAAAAAAACGCATGAGGTTCAAGCTACACAGCTGGTCAGCATCATATTTAAAAAAAAAAAGAAAAATCAAGAGAATGAAAACATCATACCTCAACTACGTAGCCCAGATCTCGTACGTAATCTCGTTCTGTCTCTACTAATTCCTGTAAGACATAGCTACAATGGAAAAAAAAAGGTGAAGATTTATTTCATTAAAAAAAAGAAACAGATTCTTAGAGATGATTAACGGCACACAACTTTTTACACATTTGCAGTCATATATGTTTGATAAGCAGAGCTGAAATGGAAGAATTAACACCCATTCTTTCTAAGCAAGATGCTGCTTTTACTTTGGAACTGGAGCAGGCATGCTTCTGTTTATCTGAAGTCAGATGTTTTCTTACACGTGTCATTAAAATTAAACATTTAACTATTGTTTAAAATAAAATGCTATTATGTCTCTAGTCTGAAGACTTAAGTACATGAACTGTTATTTCTACCCACAGATTTAAATAATTTTGAAACCAGGCATGTTTTTGTTCTACAATGGTAGCAGTTTACTACCAGGTGAAAAAATTAAGAGCGCGGTGGAACAGAACAAGGGGAACGGCCATTTTTTTTTAACTCTAATAGCCCTCTGAACATTTTAAGATCAGCATCTTCCTGAATAACTGAGACTGACATGTGACAGAAGTCAAAGACAAGATGACTACAATTAAAAATCACAGGAAATTGAAACTGCAACTAATGTTTGAGAAATTTCTTTTTTCTTTGCGCAATGTGACTACATGCTTGATACCTAACACAAGTCCTTCCCCTTTCAGACTAACAGCTTCTGTTGTCAGTTCAAAATGGACTTTTTTAAACATTGCATTTCTCTCTTCAAAATACTGTAGAAAATGGAACGAAAATGTGGTCTTACTGTCGTCTTTTTAAAGAGCTGGATTTCCTTTCTTCCATCTCATCTATGGGTGATGAAGAGGAGAGAAGGGAGTTATCTGAAGGGTTGAAGGATGGACTGCTGCTGTCACCTTGATCTACCAACAAGGAACTTGGACGGTCCTCCAGGGCCTGAGAAGGTGTTCAAGAAAGACAGCAACAATGATTTATTTCCCCTTTATTCACAAGTCACATTTACCTGCAGCTGTATATGGAAAACTATGGGAGATCAATTATTGTAATGTATCTTGGCAAAGGAGGTCAAGCTTCCAGGAAACCAGCCAACAACTTGGCTTCCTAGGACAGATAACCTAACCTTACAGAAGCACAGTTGAGATATGCCAGTCTTTCCTTCACAGAGAAAGAAAGGAGTTCAGTTGGTTGAGCAACAAGGGGTAAATGTCAGACTATCCTGCTCAGGATGTAAGCACTTCTATGGCGGAAGCTACACAGTTGTGTGCTTATTGCCGGAGATTAAATCGTATTTGTCATACTTTAGTTCTGGCATATGCAAGTTACTTTCAATAATAAATAAGACATCTTTAAATGAGATTCTTTGGATGTTACTTTTTTTAACACAACTGAAGTGCCTTTCTTTGTCAGACATTTTGTTTATCACATTAGCTAGCCAAAACACTGACTCATTGAAGAAAATAATGACTTCTACACTGTCAATGTTGCTTTTGTACTTCATGACAGCTCAGATCCCAGGAAAGAGTCCCTGTCTCTTCTGTCAGATACAGTCTCCCTTGCATGGACTCCACAGGCTTCTGTTTCTATAAAAGATGCAGAAGCCATGTGAGAAATAATATGAACAAGCTTCTATGAAGTATTTATTGGACTTCTTTAATTCAAGCCCATAATCTTGGATCAAATTACAGCTATGTATCACATTTTCCTTGCATGTGATACACCCTTTAATTCAAGACACATTTACCTCACTAGGGTGGGGTTCAGCTGTAATCTTTTTTCTTTCCCTCCAAAAAGTAGAAACTAAATAATGATATGGCTGGCCCAAAATCCAGGGGAAGCTGACCCTTGGCTAAAATTGTGAAATGAGAACATCTCCATCAGGGACTATATGCATGGATCATTAAGTTATATCCACTGCTAGGCCACCTGAAAGACACATGGACTATCAAACTTTCCATTTGCAAAAGAGGTTGTGTTGAATTTTCCCATAGATTACTTCTTATTCAACCTTCTGGTGCAAGAGAAGTAAAAAGCAAAGTTAATACTCTAAGAGAGTGCAGCAATTCTGTCATGCAGTAATGTAAGTAAAGTGCAAGTCTTTCTGAAGTCTTCTGACTCAGAAGTCCTTCTGAGGAAATATAAAACTGAAATTAAAATTTCTCATTCTGAAATTCAAAGCTTAGATATAGAACGAGCCTGGGAAATATCAACCTCAGGTAACATGGGGCTGCCATGCTCCATGCCAGAGAATGCCAATTCTCTGTCGTTTTCACAGTGGCACTTCTACTAAGCCCAACAGGGGCTATGTTGCAAAAGCCAGACTTAAAGGTTTTAAGGGAATCACAGAATTGCTGAGGGACCTCCTGAGACCAGAGAGTCCAATATCCCTGCTCAAACAGGGTCAGCTAGAATATTTTTTCCAGGACTGGGTCAAGCTGGATTTTGAATATGAAAGAGGGTCTGCCTGGAATTATCCATACACTCTATTCTTTGACAACGAGCATCTTCAGCAACACAGAAACTTTAAAACACAGGAGCTTAAAAAAGCCAACACAGATGCCTCCTACTTAATTTGTCAGCAAAAACTAAAAAGCAAGCAGGGAGGCATCACATGCAAAATGATCCTTTTACTCTTTTACTTATTTCTTCATTATTATGTTGGCTAAAAAGCAGCTAGATAGCATAAATGTTTCTGTGTGAGGGTTACCTGCTTTACTGTTGAACCTTGCAAGATTTGATATAATTTTAAGTTTCAGGGATTCTTCTCATGAAGGTCTATCACGAGCCTGAGTCTTCACATTCATTTTACTAATAGGACATACAATTTCTGCAATCTCTTCTCCCTCTTATTGTTTTGGGTTTTCTTCCTCTCTACATAGCCATTTACCTATTAAGTGCTTTTACAAAAGAAGGTGTTCAAAACAACCTGTACAACCACCCAGAAAGTGAATTCTGAAACAGGCATCAAGTTTTACAAGTCAAACGTATGTAGCTTTCCTTTGAACAGCAAGTCAGGACATGAAGACATAACTTCTTTAAACGTATGCATCTGTCAAGTCAGCCTCACCATTTTACTTTTGACGAGCTCTTCAATTGCACTGACTAGTTCTGCAGCACTGGGTGTCTCGGAGCTGGTCGGCCGCACCAATAATCGAGATGATGTCTGTGTAATGACACAAAGGAAGGAGAATCCCAGAGTTAGCCTTGTACTGGCTCAAGGATCAAGAGATTTCCTTCACTTCTCTGTCAGACAAAAGTACCCAACAAGAACTGTCAGTGTTATATTAACACTAAGATCATCCCTTCCAACTCGGGCAACTGAAATTGGAAATTTTAAGTGATCCCCACAGAAGTTAAATGCTGGGATAAAAATTCCTGTTCCTACGTGCAATAGAAGTCAAGGAAATATCCTTCATCTTGCTGATAATGGCTGACAAACAGCTACAAAAATCACCTGAGCCAACCCAACAGACAACAAACAGTTTGTTAACATTTTATTGCTGGTTAAACAAAGCAAAAACTGCAGAGCAAAAACTGGAACAAAGAAGATTTGAAATAAAGGAGGAAGCATCATTAAGTTAAGAAAAAATACACCAGTAACTGAGGGGCATTTACTTTTCTAAAGGAGCTGGGGTATACTGCCCAGATTCAGAGGGGAAATTGAGCTCACCATTCCTTGTGCCATCCATTTTCCCCAATGGTATGTGTAGAGCACAGAAGATCTCTGGCCTCACAAGCTATAAAATGCCAGTTTATAGATACGACTGAAGGTAAAAAGGTGTTCACAGTAAAGGGGAGAGGACCATTAAATTCAGTCTCAGTAATTTGCAAACAGAGTTGTTTGCACATTACATTTATCATTAAATAACTGGAAAGTGGAAACAGGGTGTAATATGAACCTTAGTTCATATTACAAGCAGCACAGAGAACGTCATGTAGCACTGGGTAAGCTGTCCTGCAAATGTTTCCAGCAAACTGGACAAAGAAATGCAACGTATAACGACTTAACACAAGAGGTTCTGCTCAAATCAAGCATGGGTGTAACAAGGCTCCCGATAAGTCAATACTAAAAAAAGAATATACAGATCTTAGGTAGTTTGCCTTGTATTCCCCTTATTCGGAAAGGAGAACAGGGGTTGGGTAAGCAAAGGAAATACAAACAACTTTAAATGGAAAGATATGGGAACTGAGCCAAAGCAGAGACAGAACACAAGTCAACATAATGCTGCATCAGAGTTTACAAAAAGAGAAAACAAAAAGCAAAAATAATTAGTTTCATATTAACATAACTGATTTTGAAACTTTAATACTGCTTATCCAAAAATTAAATGCAAACAACTTGTAAACTGCCATCAAATGCAAAATCCATGAAGTGTGCAATGATTCTACTGAACGGAAGAATGTATACTGTGCAGATGAGCGCTTCCGGGAGAAAATGGTTGTGTTATTTAGTGATATCAGACAAATCAGCATGGTCTAGCACATGATGTTTGCATGCACACCAAAAACTGAGCAATCCTACAGCTAGCATATCTTTTCGGTAATTGTATGCTCCTGACATCTGACTGTTGACCAGGTTTTCCAAAGCTGTGCTTGAATGCAGATTTTCACTTTGGACACGGAGCTCAGCTTAGCCTTACAGAACACTGGCAGTGTTGGAATCAGGCTCCCATCAAGGTCCCTTCTCTCTGTTACTGCTCTATGTGAATATATGGGGTGTCACTGTTGGTAAAACTTCCGAAACGGCTGGTTTCCATTTCGTGGGGTTTTATCACGTGTTATCTGAAAAAGAAGGAGCCGCACAGATGAAGTGTGCCTGCTGACCTTCCCGGTGATGTACTCTGGGAGCAGAATACACTCCTTGCCCAGAAGACAAGGAAAGGTGGAAGGAGCAACTGAGCACATGCTGCTGGAGCCCACAGCGGGCTGGGTAGGCAGGGAGAAACCCAGCGAGCCGGGAGTTTCCAGCACAGGGCATAGACCAGGAGCCCTGGAGAGGAAGACAGGCTCGCAGTGAGGCACAGATGAAAAGCCAAGCCTCTGAGGTCACAGAAAGGAGGGACATTCCTTGGGATCCAGAGGAGCTGAGCAACCCAAGAAACCACTGAACGTGGCAGGAATGTGAAGGAGGACTCCACCCAGGAGGCAGACAACCAGGAATTTGTTCGCAAGACTTTTATTAATCAGTAACTCCATCAGCAGAGCCAACTGACTTTTGCAGGGTAAAACTTTGCTCCGGCTTCTTACATCTGTGTTCCAATAAAGCATTTGCTTTAGGTCCTGGAAACTGGTAGTATTTCTTGATGTGTGGACTTCAGGGAGGCACACACAACCTCCCAAGCTGCCACATCAGGGGACTTTTTTGCCTCTCACCATGCAGTAGGACAGATACTGCACAAAAACAACACACCGCAAAAGAATCACTATGTGTTTTGAAAAATTATGGTATAATACTAACTTTACCAAATTCCAACTTCTCAGAAGTATTCTCTAGAATGCAGTTTAAGCTACTTTAAAAACTGTCCCAACATGGTTTTGCTGCAGTGGATGCATGAAAGCTACTAAAAGCCTCTTACTCTACTGTGGTAAGGGTCTAACTTTGCACCAGATATATAGAAGTAAGCAGACACTAACTTACAAGCACATCCCTTCACATAACTGTTCTTGCTGTGTAAAGAGAACTACATAAGAAAAATCCTTTTTTCTCTGGGAACTTTTTGTAAGACTTGCCTTACTTTTTTCTGTCGCTGAAAGGACATGCAAGTATGACAGCTTATCAGCAGGAACATGAACATATTTTCACCAACATTATTTTTATTCTATTTCTAAGTCTCAAACTGAGATCATTATTTTCTAGCAATAAAATATTCTCTCAGGTCTAAAGGCTGGCGTATTTTTGCTTGTTTCAGGAATATTTCCCAATATATTAACTCGTCAACTCATACATCATACTTTTTCATGTAGGAGTGAAATACACATAGTGCATGAGACCCAGCCATTTTGACCCTATGAATGACAGCTTCAGGGATAAGCAAGATCCCCACTGAAAGGCAGTGTTTTAAAAAGGAAGAAAAAACCAGAAATAAATAAGGTCACCCAAAGTTATCAATAATATCTGCATCACTGAGAACAGTGAGTAACCAGCCACAAAATTCACAAACACTATTCAGTGCTATAGATTACAAAGGTTAAAGATTTTAAGCAACAGAATGGGAAGAAAACAGTAATGTGCATATTTGCTGCACAAGTCCAGACAGCTTCCATTCTAAACCCCTCTATTTCCAGGCTGGATACGTGTTGCCTAATCATTTGACCCAGGTTGAAAATTGAAATAAACCCTCTCAATGCATGAACATCATGACGTGTAAGAAAAACAGATTATATGCAATTAAGATCTCCTTTACAGATATTACCTACACCCAGAATTCCATTACCGATGCAAAATTTTTACCCTCAATTTTAACATGCCTTTGTTTGTAAAACCCAGCTGGATTACTACCCTTATCTGGATATTAACTTCTTAGTACACCTTATTCTTAGGCACCCCCACCAAAAAAAAGGAGGAAAAAACCCAAGAAGAAAAAAACCCCCACCTTAGAGTTGATGTGAACAGCTCTGTCTGCTAAGGCATGGATACAGAAAAAATTTTTCCCCCTGAACTGAGGCTATCCAAAATCATTGGGCTTAGTGAACAGCCTATGATCTCAAAAGGTTATGTACAACTTAATTTCTGCATATAAACTTGATTTACATCTAGTATTTTAACCTCAGTACCTAAAGGTACAATTATAAAACAATCGCATTCTAATCACTATGGCATTGAACAGATGTAAATAGGCCGGCAAACACACAAAGTAGATAATTTCCACATTTAAAGTGCTAGGAGAAAAATTTCTGCACTTGTGCTTTTAAAATAGAGAAGCATTTATTTCATACTCTTTCCACAGGAAACCCTTTTAACACTGTCTAAATTTGCATATTGATTACTTCTGTCTACCATAAAGCTCTACTATGTACATTACAGACTTTTGGAAACAAAAGATTTATGCAAACAGAGGTTATTTCAACATGTGAAGCCTTCCCCGCTGCCTCCTCCTACCTTGTCATCCTGCGAGTCGGGCTGAAGAAGACTATGCTGCTGAATTGCCATCGGAGGAGGAAGTGGTACGGCATCTGCTCCCTCTTCGCCTTCCTCTTCTCCGCAGCTCTGCATGCCTGAAGAGGATGACTTGGAGAGAGTGCCACTGCTCAGCCCCTCGTTGCGACCTCTCTGTAAATAAAATCAGGACATTCAAGCTCTGTCACCTCCTCAGCAGCATGAAGCTTGTTCAACACAAGCTTGTCTGTTCTGTAGATTAACCTCTCTCTCAGCAAGTCAAGATGATCCTGCAAACACAGTGCCGTTCCTCAACAGAGAGGAAAAAAGCAGGTGCCAAAGATAATATTTTCAGTGTTTGGTAAAAGCAGATGGATCCAGATACTAAGAACAAGACATTCAGCTTGAAATTTACTACAGGAAGGTGCTACCAAGCCATGCTTACTTTCCAAGTTCAGTTCTGTAAAGAGCAATGCTTCTCTAACTTAGAAATTCAAGAACTTTGTATCTAAAGCACCAACCCTCACAGCAAGACGTACAAAGGCTATAAAAAAAAAAAATCCTATTACAACATGAAATATTTTGTCAGTTATCCTTTCTGCCCCTTCCCCCTTAAAGCAGTGAGAACAGACTGCTTGTATAATTTTTATGGTTGTGTTGACAGACGGTCCTTACAATTATACTAAGAGCTATGATTTCAATTAGCCAAAACTTTCATGTAACTGATCTTGCAGGATAATTTAACTGTCTTTAAAGGAAGACAACATAGATGGTTATTGTCTTTTCCTAGCTTTAAGGCACTGGCTTTAGGTTTTCCCTGACTCAATTGCATCAGAGACTCTCTTTCTACAGCCCGACATTCAAGGACAGAGGCAAATATTCCTTCCCAAACCACATCTCCCAATTCACCATGCTGCCAAATCTCTAGTCTTTTCTTTCCATGAACTACTGTGTAACTTCATTGATGTTCCAAGCTTGCAGCAAAATACGCTGTGAGCAAGAAAAACAAATAAATAAATGTACTAAACTAATTGGGCATCTGAGGCCATTTTTCTGTATGATAAGTACCAAAACTGCTAGTCAGATTCAAGGCGGGTAAAAGGGAATAACTGTACAGCATGCAAGTGGCTGTGCCCTCGAAGTAGCAAGATGCCATTTGTTTCAGCCTGAACCATAGTTTTGTAACAGAAGAGAATCTGGCTCTGTCTGCACCTACCCAGAGGCAGTCTTTGCTCATATGCAACCTCCAGGCTTAGAAGGATGGGCACACGTTTGTGGGAGGATGGGAAACCTTCAGTAGATGTTCTTGGTGGCAAAATCTGGAATAGTTCCCAATAATTTCCTTCCCTCCAGTGAAAACTGCCATGTTTGCCATTTGACCGATGGTAACTACCTTTTGATTTGAAGGGCCAGTGACTTTTCTGTGCTGTAATTCTTGCTCAAGGTGTAAATACAGCTTTAAGCAGTTAAGCAGCTCTCCCTCTATTTTCCCATATCCATCAACAAAAAAAGGAAAGGAAATACAAAAGGAGCTGATTAGTCCCAGAACATGAAGCACCTTTACTCACAAAACTGCTTTCCTGAGTGGGATAAGAGAGCAAAGTCAAAGAACAACTTTTTACCCTCCCATTTCTTGTTTTCAACTAGAGATCCTTCTCCACAGAGCTTTACTAACATTCTCAGTGCAGAAGGGCACAAACTGTGCCCGGCACAGCACTTATGCAGAGTACAGCAGTTATCAAGAATGACATGCCACTTTGCTTAACTGCTGGACAGTCAACTAAGGTGACAACCTTCACCTGACAACACTTAGTTCTTTGAAAAATATAAAAACAAGTCTTGGGAAGCTGCCCTGAACACTTACCTCTTCAACAGTTTCATCTTGTGGGGTGGCTGCACTATCATCAGAGTCCTTCTGAGAGCCCGCGTCGGCACTTTTACGAACCTCTCTACTCTTCTTATGCTTGTGGGCCAGTTTTTTGACGTGCCCGTCTGCTTTTCCACTGCTAAGACGCCTCACAGGACTGGTAAGCCATTTTCTCAAAGTGTTGCCGGGGCGCTTGGGTCCCGGGGAGCTCTGTGCGCCGATCATGTGGGGCTGAAGTGACGTTACCGAAGCAGGAGGGCTGGCATCGTTGCTGGAGACAGAAAGGGAATCTGAAAAAAAGAACAAGGGGAGCATTTTAAAGCTGAAACACTGCTAAGTGAGAAACAGCGCAAACAGCATATGTAACGGTAGATATCAGATGGGACTTTTGGTTGAATCGACCAGATTATTTTGAAGTAACCTGGCCTTTAACAACACCGCAACTATCAGTGTTTATGCTGCACGTGGCCACCCACACATAAGCACCATTTATATGCTTACAACAGTCAAGCTTCATTAAGTCGTTCCTGCCTCAATTATAATTCATACTTACCACTGCTGGTACTTATTTGATAGTGGATTATACTTTCCATATGTCACCTAACTTTATGGAATGATACGCCTGTTTTATGTTTTAATGTATACTGCTTTAAGCACGGACATGAAGATTAAAAATAATTGCCTCATTGAGATAAGTAAGTTATTTTTCAAACAACAAATTTTATTACACATGCTCCAGTTACTTTCATTATTTATTTACTTCCCCCATCCTTGGGAAGTGGGGAAGAACAACCCAGAAAACAGCTAAATGTCTCTCTCTTGCTTAAATCTTCTCAGGCTTTTGGCTGTTGTTTTGCTTGTTTTTCTTAAATGGACACAGATCCATCAGTGTTTAAAAGCCCATTTGCTCAAATCTTGGGATCAGCAGTATTTGTCAGTGTGACAATGCCTGAAGTTCCGTAGTCAAACAAAGGATACAATTTTCCCAAGCCATAGTTATACCTGCATGAAGGCAATACTGCTTTCCCACTGGGGCTCATGTCACTTGAACTGGACCATGTGCTTATGATAAATGTGTATTGGTTAGCAATTGCAAGACTAAATTTCTTTTTTCCCCATGCAGCACAATGCTTTTTCCCCCAGCAATTCTCTTTTTCTAAAAAAATACTTCTTTTTGGACACATTCTCGTAACACCACTCCTATGAATATTATCTACCACTAGGGTATTAACAAGACTCTCCTAGGCTGTCAAATATGGTGGGTTTTTTTTCCCCTGTGTGTGCTCTTTTGTAGATAGATAGTTTACATAAGGATGACATAAATAATGTTTTGTTGAATGTTTCTACTGCTGGGAATTAAATGCAGTGCTTGTGTTGCTTCTTAAAGCTTGACACAGATGTTCAGGTCACCTATTCTGGCAGCTTTTCTGTAAGAGGCGTACTGCCAGTCTGACCAGAGACAGTTTGAATTTTGTAGAATAAGATGTAGCAATACACTTCACTGTAAACACCCAAATGTCTTGGACCTACACACAAGCATGTGAGCCTGCTCTGTTTCCATACAGTATTAAGTGCATATTATGGCTTTGAACTGAGATGGGGAAAGAGACATAAAATGCAAGTATAATAAGCTAGGACTTTTTGTTTTTCCTTCACTGTTCAAGCTGTTCCAAAAAGGGCACCCTTTCCTTCGAATCCCAAATTGTGATCAATTAGGCTGTTTGTCAAGATTTTTCTCAATTCTAATTGAGAAAATTTGAATCCCAAATGGCATGTGACCATTAAGACACATCAGCTGTGATACCAAGAACTCCTGTGGCTTATACTGTATAAACACATACATAATAATTGCTATTAACCACCACATTCATCGTTTTTCCATGAAACAGAAGATAAACTATGTAAAGCATACTTTCAGTCTAACAAGCTAGTTGCTAACAGTTTAAAGCATGTCCCCCTGAATCAGGATTCATTTACAGAATTATCTTCTAGCCACAGCTGTAGCTGTGCTGCACACAGGTAAGGAGACTTTCTATTACACCATTAACTTGATCGAAGGTTTTACGTAATGGGTACTACCAAAAAGCAGATGCAAAGTTACACTAGTTATCTTGGTCTCTAAATCTAGGGATAGCAGTGCTACAGAATTACCACATTATTTTCTTGTTGAAGCAGGAAACATAAGGAAGAAATTAATTACAGCAATGGTTTTCAACTTGCAATCTGAGTATCCCTCAAGGCCCTGGATTGCTGCTTAAGGGTTCTCAGTACATATGGAAGAAAAGCAAGCCTACTAACCATCAGCGTCCACATCATGACAGATTTTTTACTTTATTTAAAAAAAAAAAAAAATAAAGTGGTCTGCTTATTAAAAAAATTCCAAACAAAACTTCCAACCATCTGCAAGCTCTCCACAGGAATCCAAACAATCTCCTATTAAACTTCTGTAAGAATTTAATTTGACTTCTCTTTCACCAACTCAACTTTACCTTTATTCTATCATGCATCTTTTAATTTTTGTAAGATACCTTGTTTCAGAAATCCCAGCAATCATTGACTGATGCATATATCAATAAATAACCTTCTGCCACTCTGCTAGTGGAACACAGAAGCGGAAAAGACAGTGCTGGTGTTCTTGTAAATAACTTCCTAAAAGCACAAACTAAATGCTTCGTTTTCAAGACTCACAAGCTTGAAGATGTTCTAATCACTCAGCCAAGTTTTTCTTTCATTTGTGTATTTTTTTTTTTTTGCCCAATAATGCTTCATACGAGTTCCTTCTATACAAATAAAATAGAGCACATTCACTTGTTTATAAAAAAAAAAAAAAAAGGTAATCAAGCCTTCGCAGAAGTTCACCATGTGCTGTTTTGTATTTTTGTATGGGTTTCATTTCTTTCCTTTAAAATTACTCCTTTCTAAGAAAAAGGCAGTGTGGTGGTGCAGTAACTGATTGCGTTAAGATTTACTTTTACATAAACATGCCTATCCCTAAGCATGTAACATGCTTGCAGGTAATAAACCCATTTTTCTTTTTATAAAACCTGTGCTCCATTGCCTCAAATTCTCACCCACCCTTCTGACCATCAACACTTAACTACCAAATTTCTTGTAAGACTGAAGAGTACAACGCAGAGGCCCCGAAACTGTGGGAGACGAGTATTTCTGCCTGACTGAACTTTTGCTGTACCACTCCTACTCTCAACCCAAGTCGGCCAAGAGTTTGTGGGCAGGAGGGAAGACAGCAGGAAGAAATACATACACTCCGTTCAAGTGGAGAGGATCGAAGAGATGAAACAATGTTAGCCAGACGTGTTTCGCAGCACATACTTCAGCCATATCCTCCCACACAGCATTAGTTTTCATTTGGCATGCAGCATGTAACTGCTTCTCATCTTCTCTTCTGCATGATTTAATATGCAGTACTTATTGAAGTATTATTAGGGCTTCAGGGAATCATAAAAGTGGACAAAGAGTAAGTAAGTACACCAAAAATGATAGTACTGTTCCCCTTTGCTCTGTAAAGCATGAAAGGACTATGGGAGAAGGAAAAGCTTAAAATGAATAAAAATACTGCATTGCCATAAACACTTCATCTTATATATCAAATTTTATTAAAAAAGCGGGTTTTTTTTTAAAAAAAAAAAAGAAAAACAAAGAAAAAAGGAGATGTTTAAAATCACCAGTGCTAACCTAAACAGAATACCAACCCACTAGCCTCTTCAGAGATTAAACCTGATTTTCTGCCCCTCCTTAAATCTGCAGAAAACATCCCTACAGCCTCCTAGGTCAATGTTAACACTCACTACAAATATTCCTCGCCAGTATTTTCCCAGTGAGACCCTTTACCATCCATTTTCCCATCCCAGCTGACAGGGGTCCAGATTCTCCAATTCTTATTCCCATCCGCTTCCTCGGGAGACGAGTTACAAAACCAGAGCACAGTCATGGAAAAACCTAGGTGCTCAAGTTCATATATTTAAGTAGAGGCATTGCCAGATCCAAATGTTAGGGAATATCAGTATCCAATACAGGCATTTTCAGGAGCACACAAAGACCTTTCCCCTTCACTTTGAGAAGAGCCACATGGGTGTGTCTTATCTGCCCCTGCCCCATCACTATATACTACTTCTATCTACGTAATTAGGGATACAGACTTGGTTTGATTGATTACCATGCTTGGGAATGTTTACACTAAATTGGCTTTGTTTCCTTTATGACTACATTGCGAATTGTTTTTCTAGGGTTGCTTAAGAATAATTTATCACTAAAAACATGTTAAGAGGAAAAAGGAGTATTCAAAATTAAACCAAGAACAACATGGACTTTTAAAACCAAAACAGATGGAATAAATTTGGGGTATGCTAACCCCAACTGTGTTTCTAGTACAGTAAACTTTCTAGAGAGTGTCAGATTCCCTTTTAGAAAAAGATAAATGCAACAGATGGCCATCTTGGAGAGAAAAAAAAATAATACACACATAACCATCACACACAGCAACACCAATCCAACAAGAAAACATCAAATTTAATAAAATCACTATTTGCTCAAGTAGAGACTGCTTTGTAATTCAATAAAGTATTTTAAAAAAACCTAATGGATGGGCTTTGTTTTATAATTCATAGCCACAATAAGGAAAGAAGGCATTTAACTGCCATTTCTCTCAAAGTAAAAACCACATATGTTGTTCTGGTGGTGAGGTCAGAGAGTTCATTGCAAGTCCATAAATATATTTTTGAAGCTAGAGAAAAAGGGCCGGCAGCATGGGTTCTGACCCCCTCAAACTAGAAGATACCGTTACCTCCAACGAACAGGCAAATTTTTGAAACTGGAAGAGAAATGGGAATTCTCATTCTAGTCCCAGGTTTCTTAACACTAGAAACATGCACATCTGTGCTTAATAAACGGGGTTTTTTTCCCCTAAAAAATAAATCAGCCATGTTAAGCTAGATGATGACTCGAAAGACTCTGCTTCACATTAACTATTTCCATATTGCTGTTTTTAGAGTTTTAGTATTTACAAGGCAAGCAAGGGGCTACAAAAATCTGACTTCCTAACCTCGGGAATCAAACCAAGCCTGTTTGATGCCTGCCATGCATCTCTAATCCCCAAATGCTGCAAAACTAAAAATAAAAAACATTTCACCATCTCTGGACTATGAAAGAGGGATGGGGCAAGGAGTGAAAAATGGAGCAAAGCAAACCTAGTAACCCCAACTGGCATGCCAAGCTGCTGCTGCAGACCTGCCATCCACCACAGACTTTAGGGACCAGAGAGCCCACAAAACCCGTCACACAGGGCAATTAACCAGCGGATCAGTAAGATTTGATGCAGGTACATTACAAATATTTGGGGACAAGAGCTGCTTGTTGGTTCAGACCTCAGAGAGCATGGTCTACGCTGATGCACTTGCAAGTCTAATTAATATGTAAACAGCTGGAGTTCAGTGGTCTCCCCAGCCCGTACCTACCTACAAACACACATGCCCCAATCTACGCCAAGTCAATGTACCATCAGAGGAAACAAAAACAGTTTACAAGCCTCTAATGACAACAGCCCGTAAAACCCCACCTGCGTACGCAGTCATCATTTGTTATTAGATGAGATGGGGAAAGCTTGAAAAAAGGGGTGTGAGGTTTATTTTATTTGTGGACACAGACATGCACAGTTTCTGCCTGGGAACTGTTTTTGAAGTAAGAGGCCATCAATCTGCCATGTACACAACCATTCAGATACTTTTGTATGTGTCAGGAATTTTATTTCTCTCCTACTGGGTATCCTCTTTAGACTACCCTTCACTGCATATTTTTTGTAAACCAATACTGGAGTGTACATCAAAAGGCATTAGATGTGTTTCAACTTCAACAAGCCACCATAAAAGCAGTTACCATTTAAGACAGTTCAGCTTGAGCTTTATCAGACTTGCAAATGGGAAATTTTCACCAAGCCCTTTAGGAAGCATAAGTTTCACTTATGATATAGAGACAGTGCAATAATTTTCATGAAACCAGTTTCTCAAAAAAAAATAAATCATAAAATGCAGAAAGCTAGTGCTCAATATAGAAAAGAAAACCCTTCAATCACACTTGTGTTTGAAGTGGAGCAAACACACTCACTCTTCATCTCTGGTCAGCAAACCTTTCCTGCCCTTTATTTCAAGTTATGCACTATGCTGAAATACAATCTGTAATATTTTCAGTGTATGAATAGACAATGAGTTCAACTCCTTAGTATCTCTTCCTTGATTAATGAGTTATCTGTATTAATTTTGACTAATACAGACACTAGTCCAGCGCACTCGGATTTAAATCTATTCAATAAATAAGCCTTCTAAGTCATCAAAACCCGATTTTGTTAATATCAGATAGACTGGAATCCTAAGCTTGAGGCTAGATACTCTTCAGCTTCTCTTAATGAGACACTAAAGCTGCCCCACATGAATGTAAGCAATTAAAATAAAAACCCTCCCCCCAAGACAGACACTGTCATCTTAATGATTTCCAAAGGTCTTTCTGAAATTGAGAAAAGTCATCCAACAGACATATTTGCAACGGCACTAGAGAAAGGAATGAAGAAAATCTCTGATTAAGGACAGAAAAATTATGTTGTTCATTTGAGTTAGAAAATTAGTGGTACACACCTAAAGGATTTAATACACTTATGTTATCACTATTTTATAATTATTATTATTTTTAATATTCTCTCCTGCCTGCCTACCCCGTAAATGTAAAACCAAGGTTTTACATTTAAACTTTTAAATAATTTCACATGCATTATAGCTTGCACAGAGAGAGCTGTAAACACCTCAACCACTATCTAGGAGCTAAACACCAACAAAATTTAGATGGGGAAAAAAAAAATCCTCCTCTTAACAACAGCTGACAGTTTTGCATCCATACTTGTTTCCCCCCCCCTTTATTTTTTTTAAGCAGGAAGAAGGTATGATATTGTGCCAGAAAAAACTTTCCCAGGTTAACAGAAGTAGTTCTGTTTGTGCTCCCTGGAATTCAGACCACAGAGATACAACCCCCCAAACCTAAATCTCATGTATTACTACAAACACAGGGCAGCACTACAGAAGGGAAGAGTAGAGCGGACTTTGCGGGCCATTTCACGCTCTGCAATAAGCTCCAATTCTCTCCTGTTTCTGGACAGAACTGTATTTTGTGTCACAAGTAGGAAGTCTTAAAAGTTACTCACTACTGAAGTCTAGTTTCCCAGTCTGTGAAAACCACAAGGTTTTAATAGATTAAAACTCCGCTTCCCCGTACGCAGCTTATATTTTAACAGGCAACGTCTTGATCTCAACTCCACCCTCTTGACCACCTGTTTGCTCAGATCTGAAGACAGCTATGTCCACGTGCCAGGCAGGACATGCCATGGACAGATTCATGTCATTTAGCACTGTTTCTCAGTCAAGTTCTCACTCTGTGTCAGCGCACTGAGCCACCCTCTCTAACCTCTCTACAGATCAAAGCAAGTGATTTTAAGACGATTCTCGCACCCTGGAGGGGGGAGGGGGGTTGTAGTTCTACTAACCACTAATTGCACAGGGGCTTGCACGCTTTTACCTAAGTGCTAATGAACCGAAGCCCATGTTCTAATTTTCAGGCGAAGTTTTCTCCTTTCGCACAATCTCCATGAGTCTCTTTGTGCCACCTGGGACCATCAGTTAGTTACTTACCTCTTGCACTTCACCTGTGCCTCCTGACACACAACATCATTTTACATCACCACAAAGGAGCACATAACATTATTTGCTCTGCCGAGCTACAATAGGCAAGATTTTCACAGACAGATTTAAGTTACACACAGTGAACTCCTCATAGGCACTGACACATACCCCATAATTAAGAATATTAAGGTGACACCCTTTTTGCATTAAATAGTTGTGAAAGTTCTTCAGTGCAAGCAAAGAAAGAAAATAAGAAAATACTGCTTTTCTGTATTAGAAAGCAAGTTTCCCAACAGCACCAATGTAATTTCCCTGTTTTCCTTTAAAGACAGTAGCTTTCAAGATCAATTTCTCACTGAGACGTTTCACAAAGTCTCAACTCCATCACCCGTTTTCAAAGTGTGGGTGTTTTGGAGCTTTACTACCGAATCACATATTTTTTAAAAGTCTTACTTGTGCATCAGCAATACCCAGCTACTTTAGGATGGCTGAAGTAGAAGATCAGGTGAAGGCATGGCCCGTCCACTCCTCCATCTGGAAGAACGGATGCAGCGGTGAAAGGAGCAGTGAACGCCGGGAAGGACTGTGATCCAGGGCCACTGCCTCCATGCTAGGTTGAGCTGTAGAAGATGCACATAACCTCTCGCCTCTAAGCCTGCTCCTCACTTCTGCTGCTGCTTGTCAGTTTAAGATCTCAGCAGAAGAAGCTGGTTGAGGGCACAAGGCAGCTCCTGAAGCAGTGGGAGCTGGCAGCATTAGCTTCCTTCCCACTGCTCCAAGCTTCAGCACTCACCGCCTTTAACTAAACCCAAGCAGCTAGCTGGTGGGGAGAGCGAGGTCTGAGCCAAAGAAGGAAAAGGGTGAAGGCAGAAGAAGCTTCGGGCTGGGGCCTCGCAGGCAGCGCTGGCGCTTAAGACACTAGACAGAGAGTTTTGCCAACTGTTGACAAGCTATTTGTCTCGTGCATGCTGTGTGCAACCTACTTTTGAAGAGCCATGCTGTGTGATGTTCGCAGCAGAGAGGCGGCTCTGCTCTCGGTGGAGAGCTACATGTCACACACTGCAAATGGAAACCACTATTGACACAAGATTTGTGATAAGCAGTTTCAGATTTTAACTGGGGCAACTGCACAATCCATTTTCGCTCATCTGTTACGGAGCTGCAGGGCTTTATCATCTGCTACTTAAACTTTTGCTGCAAAATCATTTTTACCTAGGAAAGGGATAAAAATAAACGCCAGTCCTAGAAAGACAGCTCTGAAGCAGCGTAGCAGCGTATCTGATACGCTGTGAGCATCAGTCCAGAAGAGGAAGATATAACCAGATATGAAACTAAAACGTCCATTTCAATATAGATAACAGAACAGCCAACCAAAGGGAAAAGCAGATGCATTCAGCAAGTCCTCAGCTCTACTGAAAGCAGAGAAAGACGTGGGGGAAGGGATGGAGAGAAGCAAGTCTGCAGAAACGGCATTAGGAAGAATCACGATCACAGACGTTATTTAAACCAGCACATTTCATGCTTCCCCGTGCAAAAGCTCAGCAATGCAGAGCATCTCAAGGGAAGGCATTTATCCCATGCAGATTCTAAAACATCCTCCCCTACTCCAACAAAAAGGCTGCATGTTAACTAGGTTACTGCAAGCAAGTTGGAGCAAGTCTGATCTCCAAAGGAAATAGGGAATGCGCAGTTCTAGTGGTGCACTTTTGAAATTGAGACTATACACTTGGACAGGGAGGATATTAGCTTCCGCTACCCTTATCTAAGTGATAAAAACAAACTTCACAACTATGAAGACAAAAAACAATCATACATAAAAATCAGCATAAAACGCTAAGCCAACATAATTTTTTTTTTTTTTGCCCAGAAGTATGAAAAAATTTGAGCAAGTATAACCACTGCCATGTAGTTACAAATGAGTGGTCTCTAGGAGAAGATGAAAGTAGATGTATTTTATTCTCTATTTTCCAAATGCCTTAAACATTTCCAACACATGAGAAAACCTCCAGAAATTCTCTAGTAAAACTGAGAATATATGATAAGTCAATAAACATACTTTGAAACGCAAAGGGTAGATACTAATAAAAGTTGCTAAGTATATCTCCAAGGGTATTAGTAAAGTTCATAAATATAAAGACACAGTACACAATGCTACTATCAACTTACAAGAACAAATGATACAAAAGAAATAATGACTTTATCAATTTTCATTTGTTTAAACCCCCCAAGTTACTAGACTACTTGTATTAAAAAGTTTGTTTCCTCTTCTCTTCACCTACTGCAGTTACACGTTAAACCTAAACACACATACTAATCCAACAGCAATTTTAACAGTCTTTTTTCCTTTTCCCCATCCTCTTGATTCAAAGCAGAAGACTTCATTAGAACAACTAGCGATTGTTTGGAGCCACAGCTTTAGCAACAGCTGTACAAACATATCAATCTCAAGTTAGGAACTCTGCCATAAGCTTAATAATAATATATCGTTTAGCTTTGGGACGACACAATAACTTTGGTCATTTTCTCTTTCCAAATGTTATACTGCTGTAAGGCCTCAAAAAAATAAATTGAGAAAGTAATTAAAGGAATCGGGAAGGAAGACGGAAGAGCTAAAACAGCAACAAGAATTGATGTTCCAAAACTCCTACATAAAAAAGATGTTTCGTGTTTCCTTCTTATACAAATAATTGCTATCAGTGACAGTGGTAGAAAATAATTGTGCTAACATTGCTTTGCATCGTAAAATGTTGAAGTTTTCAGTGCATGCACTACCTGGAGTATTAATGAGCAGAGTCAGGCGCTTGCAGCCCTGCCACTGCTACCAGCCTCCCCACTGCAGGACTAGGTGGCTGGAGGTGATGACAGACAACTTCCTCCCAGCTCAGTCCCACCTCAATAGCTGCATTATCAAGAGCAGTCTTAGATTACAGTGATTGGAAACCAAACTGGTTTTAAACTCTTTGTCTTCAGATGGAAATGTAACCTGAGCAATGCAACGAGAGCACACATGATTTTAATAAAGGTCAGTCCCACTGGAAATGTATATTTTCTTTATTTTTTTTTTTTTTTTAAACAGACTCACAGTCAAGGTTGACTAGCAGATAGCTATTGAAAGTCATAATGGCAAACTTCTGCAGAGATGCGTTTTCAGGATGAAGTATTTAAAGGGATTAGGAAAGGGAAAGATATTCCTCCACAACTTCGTCAATCAATAAAGGCCAACTTATAAGGGAAAAGATAACTCCTTGGTATAGATATATTTTAAAACAAGCAAACTAGAAATGAAGGGAAGATGTGACATTTTATCTCAATGTGTATTTAAAATACACTGAATACTAAAAACTGGATCCATCATTGCCATGTTCGTTAACTTGATTACAGTCTCTTCAGGAATAACATATGCACTACTGAATTTTCTTTGCCCTGATCAAGCCCACATCACACACACACATTTTGCCATGCAACTTTTCTGTTGTTTTTATTCCCTTCAGTTATTCCCAATAAAGGCTCAGGAAGAAGGTGATGTTGTGAACTGTCTTGTCCACCCAGTCATCTAAATCTTGATGCCTTGAATCATTCCTCAGCTCCCATCCATCTAATATTACCTAGGTGGCCACAGGAAAATCATGTGATAGGATCATGGCAGAGTTGTTCAAAACTAGTTTGGAAGTACAAAACAAAAGGAAACAAAAAGGGAAAGAAAAAGAGCTAACACACTTCTTTTAAAAGGCAATAAACTAGAATTCTTATTACTGGTTTTAATTAGACACAAAGTGGGGGATGGAGAGGGGGAACTGGTATCAATAATAACTTCTACACGACAATACAGTAAAAAAGTTACGGTAAATCACCTTTTTTAACTTATAGACTCAACTGTAAGTCTAAATTTAGGGGAAAAATACGTGGAGGAAACAAGATAAGGAATTTAACTAGCTTCTAATTATTTTTCTATTGAAAAAACATTTCTTCTTTTCATCAAGTCCCTAGTACTTCATACCATGCATCTAGACAGTGGATCTTGATGAAGCTCTCTTCTTAGAGCAAACTATCCCATGTAGTTGGATATGTTGGGTTGTTTGTTTTTTTTTCAACCACTCATTCAAGAAGTTTGACTGGAGGTGTCCAATCCCATGCTCAAATGCAAGGAAACAAAACCAAAAAAAAAGCAGTTTAATAAACATATTTTATTATTCTCTGTGAGGAAAACCAATCCTTACAGGGAAAGGATTGTTACATTACTAATGTCTTTTCAAAGTAATATGGAATACACTTACACCACCTAAATTCTGTTCTCATTATCTCCACTAAAGGGGAGAGGGAGTCAGTGCAAGCCTTGATGAGCAAATTCAATGGATTGTTGCAGCTGCTTATAGCCGTGTTCAAAAGCAGATTATGAACATGCTGTTCATTACTAGTCTTGCAATGAGCGCCTAGAGGAAACTTTCATTATGTAAGGTGATAGCTCATTCTTATGCTGTTGCCTCACTGAAGTAATTTGTCTAAAATAGAGGTGTGTGTATATATGTAGCATAGCAAGAGACAACTTAAATTGAAATACGAGCTAAGGCAGTTCTGCTTTGCTCAGTTTAAGCCCATCCATTCAATGCAGATTCTTTACCATCATACAAAACAGTATGCATCAGATGTTTCGTTACAGGTACGCTCTTGACAGACGTGACAAGAAGGTAGAGAGGCAGCCATATTTTTCCTGGTATCTAATCAAACTTCACCCTTCTTTTCAAAGTTTTAGCAATAATCCTTCTGGTCTCTCTCTTTCTCTACAAAGCCTTCTCCTATTGACTACTAATTTTCCCATCATCTTTTTGATGTTAAATCTGTAACTTCGTCACTGCTTAACATTTTGAATATACTTTATTAATGTACACAGGAATACAGTCACCTTCGCAAAATCCAAAAAGGCTTATATAAAAGTGCTTTTTTCTTACTACAAAAACAGAGTCACAAGCCCTTATTACGTGAAGTTTGCATTATAAACCTAACAACATTTTCTTCAGAAGGGAATACGTTTTCCCTTTACACTTTTCAAAAGTTTTTAAAACTAGGAGCCGAGTAGCTGGTTGAGATGGAGCTTGAGGTAACAGACCCATTTTCGATTACTCCATTTTCCTGCAGTACTTATACAAGGTCCGAGCAGAAAGCCCTGGTATGGAGGGAGCAGACTTCCAAGGACTGGAGGCAGAAGGCTGCCTGGGGCTAACTCCATACACACATCTGATCCACATTGCTCAGTCTTGGCTTATTTCACAAAGCAGGTAACCCCCCTGACAGCTACATGAATGAAAATACAGCTTTTTCAAGTGACTGAAAAAGATATATGTGAGTCATAGGAGACAAAAATTAGAAGTAGTTCAGATGAAACTATGGATAACTCTGGATCTTACCAGCTCGCTCAGAGCAAAAACCTAAGCCTCAAATCTTCACGTTCACAAGTAGGGATGGCAGTTACTAAAGGACATCAGTATCTCTCTTGCATAAGCTCCTACACCTGAAAACTTTGGTTTGGGGGGTGAGGGGGTGTCAGGTAGGAGGGAGGGGTATAGCATTTTCTGTCGGATCAATTCCCTGGTCCGGCTGCCTGCACGATTGCTACCGTTGGCGAAAGAGAAGCAGCAGGATCCCACGTCCAAGCGCAGGGCAAATAAGCTGGCAGTATCGACACATAGTTCAGTTTTTACTAACCTAGAAACGGCAGTTTCTCTCTTGCAAGTCCTGCAGCCTAAGGATTCAAAAAAGCCATGCTGCAGGATCAGCGAGGAAAGACATACAGGTCAGGAAAGTAGTACCCTTTGCGTATGTAACTATATAGCTGATACATGAGCTCAGTTTCAGGAGGATTTTTGTTGCATGCTCTTGGTGGAGATGGAAAAGCACACACAGCACATACTTAACAGCTTCCATCTGTATTCTAAAAGAATAGACTTTCAAAGTGTAGAGGTGGATCTATGCCAAGAATTACACCAGCCCATTAGTAATACTGGACTCTCCCACTGCATCCTCTGAGTCCAGTCCTCAGAGACCTCTTATTCTCTCTTGGACACCATTTGCTAACAATTACTCTATAGTAAAAGCATCCTGTTTTATGGATGAATTACTTCTGAGGCTTGATATACCATAAAATGTTATGAAAGAGGAAAAAGAAAGCTGGTTTGATTCATATATGTTCTTTTAAGCTATCTATTGCACATATAATAAATGTATTTCTTCAAAGCCAAATGAGAACTCTCTCTACTCCTACAACCACCTTTCCCCCTCCAAACCAGCCCCCAGATGGTTAATAACTTCAGGATAAATTTTGGTTTTGTAGATTTACTTCCTGGATTTCATCCATGAGATCTGCGCCTCAAATTTCCCAAATGAAATATAAACTCACATGATCCACTTAGGGACTGAAACACATACATCCTATTGTTTCTTCTAGCTCATAAGGTAACTGAAAAAAGATGTTATTATTTCCAATATTCAGTTCCAGACAAACTACTCAACACTCTCTCCAGCCAGATAACCATAAACAACTTTGATATTTATCCATGCTTTTCTCAAATGCGGAGCATTTTTAAGTTACAGGAATGGGTGGAATTACCATGAGAATTGTTTTCCTCCTACCATCACCACTGCATTCTCCAACTGATGTCAGATAAAGGCAAAAATACAATACGTATTTATTAATTTCAGTAGTTTCTTGCCAATTCATTACTCAAAGCCCTATTCTTTCTCCCTAAGTCTGAATGTGTTTTTCCTCCTTCAGACTTTGTGAATAAGTGGGGAAGAAACCAAGATCGTTTCATTAAACAGGAGTACATAATTATTAATTGCATATGTACGTACTGTAAAATTTTAATGAAGAATAAATCAAACTTTTTAATTCCTTAAAAATACTTCAAGCAAAATCAAAACCTCAGTTAAAGTCTTCTATGAATGAAATCGTGCACTAGAGTACATTCTGAATATTCACCTAAATCCCAAATTGCCAGTTTGCAGTGGCCAGAAATACTACAGATACAATTTTTACTCCTTCCAGCTCAAGAGACCATATAGAGACAGTTATAGTGGGGCATGCAAGTAAGCTTTATTCTCCTATTATGAAAGGCAGTTGAGCCTCCTTACAACATGGTCTGTATACATAGACATCTGTTTTTAAGAAATAGCAAGAGAACAATGAAGAATGTTTGTGAAATCATGTACGCTTGCCAAACAAGACTTCGTACATGCCTATGATCTTAATTTATGGTAATAACGGAAAGCATCTCGCTCATCGGGATTGACTATGCCTAGCAGTTTAAACAAAAATGTTTTCTAAAAATTCTTTGGAAGTAAGAAACAGATAGATTTGAGCCTGACTAACCACTGCAGCAATAAGAGGTCAAAGATGAAGCAAATGAGCTCCAAAGAGAGGAGAATGCAAAGCAGCACAAAGGGGAAAAGACTCTTGCCGGGCCATTAACAGACCTCCAAGCTGTACTAGGTAGTCACAGTTCTGGGCTAGCACTTGCTGTAAAAATATTTTGCTGCACAGCATTCTGCCTATCTATTATTACTTGTAATTGACTCCTTTCACCTCCACCTCTCTCCATCATACTCTGTACTTGTTTACTTTGAACACCTGGAATAGTAGTTGCTTTAAGAAGTCATTGTGCAGCGCTGGGGGCAACGGAGCAGAGATGATAGCCTGCTAACATTAACTCCCTTCTGGCTAGTACTCTGATGCCCCGTTATCTTTCAAGGAACTACTGAGAGTTACTACCATTCCACTGACATGCAACCCTACCTTCACATGTCCCCTCTGCGACTGCTTTCCATTACATACTTGATTTTATGTTTGCAGCCCTTTTACCATCCTTCCTCTCCTCTCAGTCCATCTGTAGTGGTAGATTGGACACTAATACCTGAAGAAATAAGATTATAACTTGCCTTTTGCTGCTTATTTTAAGTATATGCACACAGCATACAGCAACAGGTATGTAAGACTTGAACCTAGCTGCAAAAAACTTGCATCTCAAAAGGAAGCATCCCAACAGCTGCATCAGCTCCAGACACTAAAGGTTAGCACTGTTTTGCCCTGCAGACATTTCAGACTGTTATGTACAAGACTCAAACTTGTCCTGCAGCAACCGTCCAAATGCCAAGGACAAATAACGTTTCCTGTTAAAAACAGAAGGGAGGAAGAGGAGGAGAAGACCCAACAACACCTGAGTTTCACATGAACATCCCTACCCTAACCTCTGTGCTTCTCCAGTTGAGACCAGAACACCAGAGCTTTCCTCCGTATTACACTGCAGAATCAATGATGTATCTAAATAAATTTCACACAGACCAATTTGTTTCCCAACCACCCTTTGTTTTCAAGCTCCGTTCACAAAAACACTACTTTTCAACAATAATTTAACAGAAGTGATAGATACTCAGCAATCTAGGATTTTTTGGTTTAGCAGCAACATCCTAAGAAAATTTCTACTAAGCTCTTAAAACAAATTACTACCGTTAATAACATTTCACAGAGCAAGACTTACCATTTCTCATTTCCACAGTTCAGCTAAAAAATATAAATAAAGTAGCACATGCATTTTACATGCTTATTCTCAAAGAGCTTACTGTACAGCTTCCCAGTAGTTTACAGAGCAGGGTCACTCCGTAACTGCTCCCTTTCCTGTATGGGTCCTTTCTGTTATACTCTGCATTTTTTGACTGGGGTCAGAGGGAGGGGGGAGCAGAGCAGAGAGAGAAGGAGAAAAGAAAGCATCCTACTAAACGCCTGTGCAGATTTGAAAACATTCCCCGACCAACCAACCTTCTGCCTCCCGGCCCATTATCTCTTTTGCATATATCTGTACCTAAATCCAGGATCCAGTATTTACAGCCACTCGGCTGCCCGTTGCCGCAGCAGGTAGGATTTACTGAGTGAAGCGATCCCAGAGTGTCAATCTGTTTAATCCTGTTTGGCATGGCGAGGAGTCAGCTGTTCCGATACCCAGAGCTTACAAATAACCTACTCGCCCGAACCCAGAGATGCGTTACAGCTTCTCCTGAAGATGGTCACCCAGAGAAGATTACGAGCAATGCCATCGGATTAAGGAAGTCACTGTTATCTTCTCAGTCTGGTGTAGCCCCCTGCCCTGCCGTCAGAGCAGCTCCTCTCTTCTAGGGATGCTCTCCTCTGACTCACTGAGCACAGTTCCAGTCTTTAAATTCACATGTGGGAATAGCCAGATGCAGCAGATTACACTCTACCGTAACTACCCTAATTGAGGCTCAAGATGATCTTAAAAAATACAGCAAGCCAGCTATGTTTCCTCTCAGCCTTCGGAAAAGATGCAGTCTAGTACCTCTACAAAGCTTTATAGTAACAAAACCAACCCTTAACACCTCTTTTTATTTTACAGTGCAGAGTTAGTTTTTAATGCTTTAGCTGAAGCCATAAATACAAAAAAGATGGACATTTTCTGGTCAGCTAAACCACGCAGCTCTTGCCCTGAAACTTCCATTTTCCTTGACAAAATCTGCACCAAACATCAGATTCTGCCCTTACCTTCATCATCTCTCGCGCCTTGTTTGTGAAAACTAAAAAAAATCCAAACACTAGAAAATCCCCACCTTTTGATAAATTCATTTAAGATCTTGCCCTGGTTTAAATTGCATTTCAGATCTATTCACCTCTAAGCTGATATCCTGCAAAATAAATTTCTAGTCCATCATGCTATCTTCCTGGTCAGTAAACTGAAACAGCGTGTATTTTATTTTTTAGCTATGCATTCTTCACCTAGCATGCCACACAAGCATTTGTCCATAAATCTTCATTTAAGGTGGTTTTTTTAGCTAAACACTTTGCAAATCTAGAAAATATGTTTGGTTTCTTCCCCTAAATACCTCATCATGTAATTTTAAAGGACACACAAAAAGCTACATTCACTGGATAAACAGCTATGAAGCCAAAGCAAGGATTAAATTTCTGTAAAAACAGAAATGAAATGCTTTCATCATATTGTCATGAAAAAAAGAGCCCTGAAATGAGATTGAACAAACAATACTGTAAAATACACAAGCATGTAGGGGGAAAGAAGAAAATAAAGCAGTGAGGGGGTTGCCAATGATAACAGCACAAACAAATGCATGTAATGCAAGGAGAAATCGGAATTTTCTGTGGAGCTGATAGCATGTAAGGTCCCAGAGTCAAAGAAGGCTTACCATTTGCACTTAACCCAAGTTGGGTACGCACACATTATCCTCTTTGCACTATTAAAGAGATGTGCTCACCCTCCACCTGAGACTAAAGTTTTGCTTTCTTCACGTTTCTAAGGGAAGCCACCCTGAATTCTGAAGTAGGTCCTCCTTCATAGCCTCCTGAACTGAAACCATTAATTTTGATTCCTGAACATTTTTCTTCTGACCCAAGATGACTTNAGGAGGACAGGGGGAAGCAGCAGAAGAAAAAACCCTCTTTCTCCAGGATAAGTGATTTTTATAGTTTGCCACCTACAGTGAGACTTCCACTAAGGCTAGTTTATTCTTCATGAAATTGTAGAACATCTGAAAATGATTCTAGTTTCTAGTTGAGTAAGAAAAAAAAATAAATGAAACAATCCCTTTCCTCTACTCCCCAACAGTTCCCACGCACATCAAGTATACTAAAGAACATCCAGCCATTCTTATTGTAGTTAAACTCTCACAATCTTCAACTAACATTTAGAAAAATCAGTGAAGTTATCAAAATAGCTTTGAAATAGTGATTTCCATATGTAAAACAGCTTCTGACTTTATAAAACACAGAAAAAATTATACATAAAATCGTGTTTGGGTTGCATTTGTTTTGCTTTTAAACTGCATGTAGACTGACCTTATAGCACCAATAATACATGCAGGAAGATATTTTAAATGCTCTGGGAATCACATAATTTGCAGCGGGCTATTGCAAAAAGTTCTGTTCCTACTCAATCAAACACCATTATTTTCAGTTTTTTCTTCGGCCCTTTCTATTCTCAGAAGACAAATTTGACAAGTAAATCAAGGTGGTGGGGTAGAGAGAAGGACCATATGAACTCACTACATAAAGCATATTTCACAGGGCACATGGTTAAGAAGAAAGGATCATGGATACGCAGTTGTCTGATGCATACAGCTGTTGTAAAAAAGCAATTGGTCCACAGCAACACCGGAGTGGAGACAGCAGACTGCACACAAAGGTGCTGCAGAGTGAACGTGGTTATTAGGTAAAAATTTCATTGAAAAACATCTCAATGCATACACAATAGCTACAGCTACAACTTTCTTATCATCAAAGCCTGAAAACTTAGACCCATAACTTCCCCTGCCAAGCATAAGCACGAGGGAAATTACTTGTACATCACAAAAGCAGCATTTCTTCATTTAACATGGATGGACCATTATTTAGTAACACTATCATCTTAGATTAGACTTAAAACACCTGAAGATATATCACAATTCTCAATTTCCATCTGAGACAGTGACCTGTATCCATCTACATAATTTTAAGCCCAAACAAGCAGCCTATTAATGCCTTTCCCCAGTTTACTTCAGGCTTTACCACAAAGCTCTCTTTGTCCTTTAACTCCATCAGGTTTTCTGTATTCCAGAGCCTTATCCTGACTTAGCCCTCCCTGTCTGCTAGACAGCCCTTCCTGCAGCTTGCTCCTTGCATCAACAATTTTGGGTAGGAACTCAACCTCAGTAATAACGAACCAGTCAGGTAACCTTAATTCTGCAGGCAAGAATACATCTAGGTGGAGAACACCTTTAGGCAAAACCATGGCTGAGCACAGAGCACAAGCTCAGCGCAGAAGAGGCCGGACTGAACAACATGTTGCACAGCAGCACTAGGCTGCCTCCTCCTTCACCCACTCCTTAAATATTTGTAGACCCCAGCCCAACGCAACAACAAACTTTGATCAAATTCCAAAAGAAAAAAATCTCATATACTGACCTATGCCATTTGACAGCATTTAAAAAAATAGTATTTTTTTTTTTAAGTAAATATTAACTGTTTCTTTTTTCACCTTATCTGTGTAAAGCAGAAATGGGGTTTCTCGGCTACACATTTCATATCTACTTTAAAAAAGCAGACAGTCACCAGTTTAATTTCTGAAAGCAAAGCACTGATAAAAGGCCCTTCAGACCCCCAGCAATTTAAGACATTTCGCAGTTACTTAAACCTGTGATAAAATAAGTGTCCAGGTGAAAATTTCATCAATGGCTATTTCATGAAGATGTTAAGATTCCAGGCAAAAGAGCCTTCTCACTTTTAAGACAGCATTTTGTAAGAAAGACTACATCCCAGTGAGTAAACACAGAAACTAAACCCCACCCAATTAGAAGAGCACTCTATATCCTCAGTAGATAAGGCAGCACATAACTTTGTGTGACACACGTTAAGTGAAGCATCGCACGTCCGTATCTATTACTACATACAGTGAAGGAATGGGATCAATTTCCTGCAATTAATCTCGAGGCTCACTGAGGGACAATGCCAGACTGCCAAAACCATTTTAAGGTATTAAGATTTTGCCAGCTTACCCCAAGGCAGAAGTAGCAGCTCATCGGTCTCTGCCATTGAAGGTCAACACATTATCTTGCTACAGCTTCAGCTTCTCAAGGTCCCAGCTCCTAACTGCAACAACTGCAACCACCGTTTGCCACTCTATTAACCTCCCTTATCTGAGGGTACTATTACTAGTCTTGCACCCAAGAATGGAAACATTCAACCCTTCTTTCATTTAAGAGGACAACTGGAGTTAAACTGACCGCATTTCCCATACTCCAAGATATTTGCATGGTAATAGATTATAACAACTTAACTTACAATAAAACATGGATAAAGAGCATTCCAACCTAATCTTTGTAAGGCCCCCATTACATTTCACACGAGCAGAACAAGAAAGGGAAGCTAATAAAATGCAGAAATTTCATTTTTAAACAACTATTTTGAGTTGCCTCAGAGCCTGAAAAGGAATCCAAAGAGCCAACTTTTTCTCCTTAAAATCTACCTTTTGTGAAAAAAAGAAAAAAGTTTCAAAGGTTATAGCATTAAAAAACCCAGCTTCAAAATACAATGTTATTCTCAGGCAAAACTAAACCTGTCTTCTTCTCTGGAATCTTCCCCCTCATATTCCAGACATTCCATTTACAAAAGCAATTCATATATTTTTAAATCAGTACTACAAAGTTATTTTTAAAATTCTTGTTTGTCTTAAGAGTGGAGAAGCATATACAAGATAGTTGAAGTTAACAGAAGAGTGAATGCTTTATTCAGTTCTGCCAGCATCTAAGTGTCACGATATAAAAACTATTTTTGAAGTGATCTATGAGACAAGCTCCTTCATCATTTAGAAGTGCACAGTTCTTACAATTTTGAGTCATGTTTCTGCATGTGGGAGAGAAAAGATTCAGACTATTCCAAAACTGTGCAGGACCAAAGACCACCCAGACCCAGGAAACAAAGTTAGACATAAATCTAGAACTATTAAAATTCTTGAACTAAATTAACATTGCACAAACCAATAGGAATTTTATTTACAATATGCATTTCCCATTTAAAAATAAAATAGATTGGGCAGATTTTGCACACAAATCCTATCTTTGGCAAGGCAGACACTGCCTCACACCAGAATACTGTAACACAACCAAGAAATCATAGAACAGGAAAAACACATCAATTAATGAATCTGAGGTTGACTCTTCAAAGGTGAGCTCCCACACTACAATTAAAATTCTGAAAGGCGCCTAACTTTGCCTTTTCCTCAGTGTACAGTGTGTCCCCAGTTTAACTGCTTGGAGCACAGCTGCGCCACTAGGATCTGGTTTCTTCAGCTCCACACACAAAGATCATCCTGTTCCCAAAAAATAGCTTCGCTGCTCCTCAGTCTCACAGATAACACTGCCGGTCTGCAAGGAGCGGAATCATTACAACAGTGGCTCTTTGGACTTGCATTCAGCGCGTTGTTTCCTGTTCTTTACAACCAGTGCTGCCAGCTGTCAGCGACACTTTAAATTGAATCAGTCAGAAACTGTATTTTGCAATGAATTGTGTGAACATCCTTCATTTGAGATTTCCAAGAAGTCCTTTCAAAATACTGGGAGGGTGTTTCAATCAAAAAGGAACCAAACCAACCCACAAGCACCTCTAACAAAACATGCAGGCTATCCAATTAGCTGGCAAACCTGGGAAAAGTATTTTCTAATTGAGGGTATTTCAGCTGGGTGATTAATAACCTTCCCTTCTACATCTTGGGTAAAGCGTTTGTCAAGAGCTACTGATACCGAGACACTGAAGTACTCGGGCTTTAACTAAAAATACTGGGAAACGAACCATTTATTCAACTATTCAGTCACCAAGGCCAGGATCTAAACAAGTCCTTCCTGTCTCCAGCTTTGCAGAACATGCCCTAGCCGTTGATCATGCCTGCAGTAAGAAAGAATATCAAAAAGCACATGACATCGTAGACTCTCTCCCATCTTAATCATTTGGCTATTTTTTTTTTGAGTTTTTAATTCTGTTCTGTGCTGTAGCCAAGGAATTGGAGCCTGTACACCACTCCCAAGAACGAAAAGGCCTTTCAAAGAAATGATGGGATGTTCAGTGTCCCTGGTCTTCTGTTTATCTGGAAAAGCTTTGGGAAAATTCTGACTCCTCAACACAGTCACCACTGCAGCATGCCAAATCAGCTTGAAGGATCCCAGCCACTGTCAGCAAAACCACAACAAACCAGCTTCAGATAATTCAAACAAAATCTTTTGGATGAGTGTAAGGAATGCTGTTTCACATACATTCACTACTTAGCAAGGGGTGGGAGGGGAGAAGAAATATGCCATGCCTCGGCTCTACATTGGAGAAAACACAAAAAGTGTTCCAAGTGAGAAATACTTGCTGTCCTAATGAGGCATACTGAAGAAACACTCATTTTTGACATCAATTTTATTATGCAAGTTACCCTTCATCATCCCTTTTTTTCCTTCATTTGAATTTTCTGATGTAGTCTCCTCAACCACATTTAAGACACCCTTTCTCTTCCCTTCCCACTCCAAAGAAAAAGGGAATCAGCCTTTTCGCGTGAAAAAAAAAAAAAATTATCAAAACAAGGTTTAATTTTACAAACCAGTGGTAACTGAACATACAGGGGTTTGGATTCTTTTTAACATAAATCTCTTAGCTAGTTATCTTAACTGGAAATGCATGCAGTCAGAGACAAAAGGAAAGGCTAAGAATATATTCATCAGAAGTGTTCAGAATATTGAATTATGTTCTTGACTTAAAATAAATTTCTTTTAAGTCACTTAAAAGCAACAAGAACAGTTCTAGTAACCAAAACAGGTCATTAAAAATAAGAGAAATGCTTTCAAAATTGGACAGGTACTCCCTGTAGGAGATACTGATGCTGAAGTTCCACGCATATGGATCTGGAGGAATTCCTTCTGCAAGCTGCGTGGGCTACCTGCTGGTTGGTATTACTGACTGAAACACATTCCTTATTCCCCTTCTGCTAAGTTCAGATTGTACAACTGCATTTTGGTTAGTCACAAAAGGTTACACCAAGACCTCTTCTCCTTTTGTCTCTGCTCGGTGCTGCCTACCAGAAGCCACGTCCACAGAACAGACCGGGTTAAGTGGCGCAGCACTGCGAGGTAAGGCAGATGGAGCCCAGGCATCACCCAGCACCCTGCTGCTTCTGGAAGCAGGAGAGGCATGTGGGCACTGAAAGCACCTATCTGGATGCCAAACACTAGCATTTGACACAAAAAACTTACATACTTCCACAGCCTCCTTTATTATATTAAAAGATACTTAAGCCAAATGAAGCAACCTCCGCAAATCCTCTGTACTACGCCGAACAGGAGAGCAAAATCAGAAATGGGCGTTTTCTCTCTCTCTAAGCCTGGATTTCACATGCTGTATTTTTGTAAGTTAGAAACACAGATTTGTTACTACACACACTGAAGTATATTTGGAGGCTAGCTTTGTCACAGGGAGAAGAGAAAGAAGGGAGCAAAAAGTCCACAGGACAGGGGTTTATTAGTCTACATTGCCTATGAGATGTTAAAGCACAGAAACACTAGAAAACGTGTACTGCCAAACAATTCCGCAAATGTGAGTATTTCTGCACTGTAATTAACGTTTTTTTGTATCTACTCTGAATTTTACATGTAGAATAATTCAGTCCTGAAAAAGACATTTCTGCTTGGGTTACACAGTACACATTTTACAGCCATTTAAAAGAAAGTTAGCTCTGAACCAAAACATGAACACGGTCACAGAGTTGACAAAATGGAAAAGGGTATACTTTCGACAAATTATATCATCACCATTTACTAGAACTGTGAAAATGCAGTTATGAAATAGCCATTCTAATTCTATGCTTTAGATATTTCAGAAAGCAACTGCACTCACTTAAGACAACAATGGTCCTTTAAGACAACAATTAAAATTTAGATTGATACAAAGTTTTTGCACATTCTCTTTCCCCAGTTAGCTCCTCCTGAACAAGGCATGAAATCACGGTAGAAGTTTTAGATTGGTAATAAAGTTAACTTCCTGAAGCACACAAAAAGACCTGAACAGACTCTCTATCTGAATACGCACACCTCGTGCTGACAAAAATATCAGGTTACTGTTTTTAAGAACTTAAACTTTTCCAAAAAGTAATACTGTCTTTCAAAAGCTCCCGATCTGACGAAACAGTGCTGTCTCCTTCTGCAATTTAGAATGGCATTTTGCTTTATAAAAATAATAATATGCTTCTACATGAAAGATGGGACTGTCAAAATAGATAAAAATACTTCTTTTTCACATAAAAATAATTACAGAAATGTAAATGCTTGTCATCACCCCAACCACTTCAGTAACAAATTGAGGCTTTGTTATTCCACAAGCAGCAAAAGAAGATAGTAAAATACTACTACTACTACTATTTATTTACTGCAGTTTTGAGGACTGTAATCTCAGCATAGTCTTACAGAGATGATGTGAGGGAGCACTGGATCCCATAGCCTGGGCTTTCACTTCAGCGGGCAGCCAGCACACACAGAGAACACAGCACCTACCTCCAGGGTACCACCTGCTCTATAAGCACCTTTTCTTCAGATGTTCCTCTGTTACCAGAGCTCGGAGTCAGTCGTTTCCAAACTGATTCCAGTAGGACTGCATTTCGTCCTGCCACATCTTTAGGATGAAAGGATACACACACCTAAGCCTGTTCTGTCATCTGGCATTTAGAGTGCATGTATTTTGTTACCCTGAGACGCAAAAAGTTAGCACAGAACACACTAGGACAGGCCAAAAACCAAGTCAAGCCACGATAAAGAAACTCTTTAAAATAGATTATCTACTGACATAAAAGTTTTAAGCTATGTGGTTAATGATTTGGTGGTTTTCACCAATTGAGCTTTTCTGTCTAATACTACCTAAAGCATATGTCGATCCGGTCAACAAGCCCGCAGTCTTTTAGAGTTTTTTGTATGTTTTTTTTGTTTTTTTTTTTTTTTTTTTANTTTTTTTTTTTTTTTTTTTTTTTTTTTAAAAAAAAAACAAAAACAAAAAACACCTTTCGCCTAATATATTTCTTTCCTACTGAGCCCTGTCTTCTTTCAGGATGTTTTTCATCACTACAAATTCCCTACTCTTAACATTTCTAAGAATCATCTCTCTTATTTATAGGGGAAGAGCAACAGCTTGAATGTAGACCTTGACAACCCCATTTACCTCCATGTCCCTCAAGCTTTATCTGTAGAAAGCAACAGGCGACCATTCAGCTTTACTACGCCCTCTTTCCAGGTGGCTTCCCTAGCAGCTTTTCTTCCTTCAGCATATTTGCAGGTTCTTACATGCAACTAGATTTCCCTAGACTCTGTGTTTGAGGAATATCCACAACACTGATACTTTTAACTTATACTAACAAATGAACATATGTGTAATAAGGCTATGAGCACACCCAGCAAGGTGCGGCAAGAATAACGAGCGTGTTTCACAGCCAGACTTACTTTTTATGTTTCCTTTCCATTTCTTACATGGATTGAACATATTTTGGGGCAAAATCTTAAGCATTTCTGATATCCCCACAGACACTAAAGTGAGTCCAAGACTCCAGGAAACTCTTAGAGCTTAACAAGTCCCTGCTGGCAATTTTAACTTTTAGCATAGGATTACAAGATAACTCAAGCTGAAAGGGGCCTCAAAAATCTACAGTCCCAACCTTCTGCTCAACAAGATGGGTCAGTTATGAGATCAGACCAGATTACCTGGGGCTCTGTCCAGTCTGCTCTTGAAAACCTGACATATTTTTAACTGCTTCTTGTAACAGGGGCTAGTTCTGCTGCACCGTTAATGGTTAACAGACAGTCAGTAGGTGGGACACAGCTGGTTTACAACCACAGGAAAAATGACAACAGGATTCTGGTCATCAAGGGCAGCTTGTCAACAAGCTTACCTAAGACAGCCTTTTCTATTATGCCTGCATGTCAGTTATATAAATGTCTTCTGTTGCTATAGGGGTTAACCATTATACATCCATCCTAGAAACCACATACTGCAAATTTCTGAAAAGCATTATGAGTACTTTTCCCGTGATCATGAAATGTTTTTATGGTGCAACTCACTTACCACAACAGCCTCTTTTACACAGTCTGCTCTAAGAATTCCATCACTTTTTTGTGATAGAGAAAAACGTCTCGCTATTTGTACTCAACTCAAACCTCAGAGAAGACACAGCACGTCCCAAATTGGACACTTACCTATATCAGTGAATATGTGCTCAAAATAGTAGCAAAACATTGCATAATGTTGTGATTTGAAAACAATGCCAACAACTTAAGAGATGACAAGGGCATCTGTTAAAGAGCTTCTAACAGAGTTGCATTAAAAGTGAGGCAACCTTTCTGGTTTAGCATGCACAACAAGAGACTAATATTTTACTATTTGATTGCAGGAAAAGTGAAATGAAGTCAGCGGGACACAGACTTTCAGCAGCCTCCTCAGAAAAACAGAATTGGAGGAAGTCAGTGGAATGCTAAATCCTGCTATTTCCACCTGCAGGCAGTGATGACAACAGATGATGTGATATAATGTGATGATGTCCTGGAAAGGTGCACAGGAACAGCTCCTCAACAGTTTTCTTCTCTCCACCAAATGCAAAACACACAAATACCCCTCCCAATACCAAGTTTAAGAATACGAGCCACAGCAGCAGAAGTGCCGGAAAACTCGGGTTGGAAAAAGAACAGAGGACCTTATGGACACCGTCACTATTACACAGTTCTTTGACAGGAGGAAAACGCATCAAGTAAAATTACCCAGATGGTCCCTGGAAATGAACGGCCACCACAGCTGCAGAAAAATATACACCAATAGCTCCTTGTCGTCTGTCACTGACAAGGCAGTTACCACACAGCTACGACAACTCCCTGTCCCTAGGAGCATGCTCCTGTCCAACTACATGTCCTCAGCCCTGCTCTCCCTGTCCCTCACCACCCTGCCAAGCTATTTACACATTGAAATGGAAGAGAAATTCTTTGGGTTGCTCTCAGACACTCTTCAGAGCACCAGCTCTGAAGATTTACTTAATCTAAAGCAAAATATGAGTAACGAAGACACCCTCAAGAAACAATTTTTTCAATAGTTTGTTGCACCTGAAGAGGGACAGTTAAGGAAAATAAACACCACTCCAGGATGTTTTTCTTCAACTGCAACATACGAACAACATTTGCAGGATATGATTTTAGTTTGTACTCTGTTCTGCCTCAATACCTTGGTTAGAAAAAGAAACTGCTGTCAGAGAAAGGCTAATTGCAAGCAAAATAACAACGCTCTTGGGAAACCTGAAGCCATCAGAATTGCTGGTTTATATCCACCTTCTACCTCCCAAAGATCAGCTGTGCAAATACATCTGTTCTGAATCAGATACTTTTTTTTTTTTTTTTTTTGACACTGATTTCCTTTCCAACTAGGATATATTTGGCAGCTGTCTGGGACCAAAAGGACATTCAAGCCAGTATTAGAAAATTTCTTCTTTTTCTCAGCTGTAACATGGAGCTCCCAAGCAGGGCAAAAAGCTTTCATTACCTATGTACAAAAATTCCAGAGGCAAATTAACCACATACTTATGCCTGCAAATGGAGTCAGCATGGGAAATACAGATACATCTGACAGGTCTTCCCGGGATGAGTTATGATAAAAAAAATAGTGCAGAAGTTAAAGGCAGGTTTATGCCCAATCCCATGATGTTTCAGAGCACATATAAACTCGATATAGAGAGAACTCTTCCAGAAATTCAAATTGTGAGATTCATTGAATCTCCTTATCTAGTTTAGGACTGCACAACGCCAAGGAAGCAATCCATACAGACTTTACTGTTTATTCAAGGCTGAATTAGTATTTGGCTATTAACTCTGACCATCTGATTTAGTTTGGCTACAAAGCTCAATGCAAAAATTATGATCTAATGGACCAGAGTCAATTGCTGACATTTTATTTAAGTTTACTTATGCTCAAACCATGTTTTTAACTGCAAACTCAACTAAAACCACAAGGTGGGAAATTCAGGATAGAGAATTCTTGTTTTACTTTATACTGCAGCTATTTTATTTACCTGGGCTGAAGCATAAGAACACCTTTGAAAAACCACACACACACACACACACAAAAAAACCCCTGAATTCAAACTATCTTTGCCACTACTAGACTAGTAATGCTTTTTGGCAGAATATTTGTGATTACATGTAAATTTATGATTTACTAGACTTTCAAAACAACTGATAATTGTGAAGTTAATCTTTAGCTATTAAAATGCTGGCACCTCTGTTCAAGCTCGAGTCTGCCTGATAAGTAAGTTGAACTGACACTGCAGCATGGCTGTTACAATTTTTGGCTAATTTAGACGACGGGAGTGTGAAATCCAACTGCCTGCTCGGCTTTGCCTCCCATGAGCGCCTCCTAAGGCTTTCTGTCAGCTGGTTATCTGGATGGGCAGCCTGTTATTTGGAAATTTTTTGAAGAGGTAATTGATTCATCAAGAAACAGAATTTTTAGGTTAACATTGTACAACTACAACAGAGTCCTCCGTATCACTTTCCGCATGCCGTCGCGTCCAGCTGCGTAGCGGAGACAGATCCCTTTTCTGCATGGTGCCCTGGAAACTACAGCCCCCACCTTTTGCCACAATGGCCCCAAGGTAACAAGGCAAAGCAAGGAGGTTACCTCCTCATTGATAGGAGTTACTTTCCCTGCTGGCTGGGGCTGTAACTCATTTCCTGCAGCTGCAAACCCTGTCAGACAGTCTCAGCGGCCGCGCTTTGGCTCCCAGCCATGGGCGGGGATCCTTTTTCCTTACACATGGCCCATGCTTCCCTCGCTTGCAGCCTCAAAACAGCAAAACCTCCCCTCCTGCAGCCTCCCTCTGCTTGCGAGCAACCAACTGCTGCCCAAGTCATCTCCTTTGCTTCCAGTACAAACAGGGTGTCCTTCAGTTATTCAAACTGGATTCCCATGTGGCCTGATCAAATTCTGCTGCTACTATCCAGAGCTTCCTTTTCCTACATGACAGTATTTGGACTCAACGTGGAAACACTCCATTTCTCCATCATAGCTTTCAAAGTTCTCAATCATATGCGAGACGGTTTACCTTTACTCTCTTCCCTTCCCTTTAATGTAAAATTAATATTCTGAATAGAAGGTCTCCAGTTGTGCGAGAGCAGTTTACTTAATCTACCACATTCAAGACATTGTTTTATCACATTCTGTGTCCTCAGCTACAAAATATCTCTTTTCTGGGGAAATACCTCTAGATCACCCATGCAATTTCTCTGTTTCTTAATTCCTGAATAGGAGATCCCCATACCAATTCAAGAAGAGCTCTGACACCTTAAGAAATCACCTACCTTTCAGAGCTGAACAAACTGATAGAGATACCTGGATTATAAGCACATATAAAACAGGCAGACATTGGACCTCCAGGTAAACAACAGATCTCTCTGGCCAAGTTTTGAACTGAACAGGTAGTAATATGAATTGGCATTTAGATGTGGTCCCCCAAAACCCCATAACTTACAAAGACGTGTAAACGTAAGCCTCATGAGCAAAGGCTATTGTAGCCTTTGTAGCTCTCCAAACAGTAGCATCTGCAGAAGGGACATGATGGACTATCACAAATTCTTCAGACTTCACCAGTACTCAAAGCTGGAAAAGGCAGTGAACTTGTGATCTAAACAGGCAAGATATTCCCAAACAATTTTAAAATAACTGGCAGTTTTTCTGAGTTTACAAGTTCAGTTTCATTATACTGAATCCTGTCCCCTGCCCTTTACCCAGAGCTCTGTGGCTGCGTAAATGCCCTGCAAACAAAGTAAAGAGAACTGCACATACAAAAAGGATGTACCACGGAATGGAAAGAAACCCTTGTTTAAGGAAAAAAAAAAAAAAAAAAAAAGAGAGAGAGAGAGGCACCAAATAAAACAGGAACATTCTTTCTCCCCCACGCCCAATAACATGTGGGGAATCATTGCAAAAAAAATTGCTGCCTTATGTATTACTTGTGAAAAACATGTTCTTCCAAAGCTAGTAATTTATTTTTTGTAGAGTGCACCAACTGTTATTCAACCTCTTCACTACCCACTTGTTTGTCTTTTTTCCCCCATTATAAAAGGGATTTAGGTTTTTAAAAATGAACTCATCTGTAAACTGCACATCGAATTGATTAAATGACCCAAATAACTTACAAAAATAGATCTGATATCCAGCAGAGCGAGCAAGAGGTCTGGAACCTGCAATCAAGCCTCCCTCTAAATGACTATCCACCCAGTGAATGTCTTTTTTTCTGTTTTCCCCATACTCTTAACAAAATATGTGTTATCTTTACTATAAAATTATTGAACATACTGTAAACATTAATTTTTTACACATTCGTATTGATTAGATATTTAAAGTAATACAGATTCTTAGAGGACAAGTAACACCTACACTCGTAGGCAAGTGATGAGGGTCATTTTTGAGGCTGTCTTCTAACATGAGAATAAAACGTTACCTTTCATGGTTGACAGATGTATGTGGACAGACAAGGAATGATCGAGATCAGCTGCCAGAACTAAGCTTCACTGAACATACTTTCTACTTCAATGATCTTTCACATTACCCTACTTTGGTTAATCATTTAAGATTATTTAAGGCATTAAATATCACCCAACATTTCTGTACTCAGTGATGAAATGTGGTTTTACACAACTTAAGAACCAAATGTAAATTAGAAGAGGCTTGCCATCTCAAAACTTCAAAAGCTGACTTTTTTACCTGATATGCTTTCCAACTTGCTAGTTGGAAAACAGTATTGATAAACACTGTTGAAAAGATGCAAATTGTAGGGACCATAGATACTGAAAGGAGTGCAAAACTCTTTGCTTCAACAAGCCATTTGTATAGGCTAAACACTCAACATCGAAGTCGCCACCCCAACCATTTTTGATGCTGATTGCCTCCGTTTTTCTTTTGGAATTATGTAAAACCTCTCTCTCACTGAGCCTCTCGCAACAGCTTGTGATGCCACACATGCATAAATTCCAAACTCGTGTCTACTGCACACGGCTTACCCTATGAACTGTACAGAATTACTCAGACCTGATGCTCACACTGCAGGCCTGACATCTGACGTGTTTTCGGACCTGAAAACTCCAAAGGGCAATATCATAATTTGTTGAACCATTCAAAACCAGAAAGTTTTACTGAATTATGGTCAAAAAAAAAAAGAGAGAAAAAAACCCCTGTATTAAAAAGACTGATGTTGCAGAATTAAGCACTAGAAATCCAGGAATTACGACATTTAAAAGTTGTCCACCCAAGTACATGGAATGCCTTACATAATTTAAAGTCATTCACTTGTTCTTTGTTATGGGCATTGTGGGGTTTTTTTTTTTTGTTTGTTTGTTTTTTTCTTTAGGAATTCATGATTCAGATGATCTGAGAAGATCATCTAATTGTTTTTCCATTCTTCTGATTAGCACAGTCCCCAATGCCTTATTTAAACATTTTTAATCAAATGCAGCACTTGAGAATGAGTAATTGCTTTGTTGGATTGTCTGAAGTACTTTTCACTATGGGGGGAAAAATAAAGCACTCCATTAATTTAGCTTAATTTTTATAATCTCTCTGTGAAATGAACACTGTCAACCTCTTTCAAGCAATAGAAAGCTGAGGTAAGAGACTGAAGTCAGATGCGTCCAGTGGTTGCAAGTACCCGGTTTAAAGTTGTTTGGTTTTTTGCCCTTTTTTCCCCCCTCGTCAAATCACTTAACATTATATAATAGTATGCATGTTCAAGACTGTTCACACTGACTTCAGTCAGTCACACGCACAGGAAACTTTACAAATCAAACATCCAGCTCCTAAAGCCTGACACCCAGTAATGTGGGAATAAACAATTAGCAGCTGCTTCTTATCAGCTGGGGTTTAGATAGCATGCCATAACATCCCACAGGAAGCCTGTGGCAGAGGCAGGGACAGGAGTCATTTCTGAGGCTACATTCAACTCTGCAGATCATGCTTATTCTAGCAATGGCCTTTTCTTCAGTCTCCATGATTAATATGATTAATCAATGCTCTTGATTTCAAAACAATGTGTTGAATAGAAAATAAAGTAACTTTACAATCCTCTGTCCTATTTTCCCATAAACACTGAAGGAGAAAAACCAATACAGGTTACGTCCATTGGTTGGGTTAGAAAAAAGTAACCTCTCAAAAACAACTCTGTCTCTTCCTCAGGAGTCTGACAGGCTCAACATTCTTCATATGACATATACTGTACAGTACAATCTGCCTCTCCTAATAAAATTCTTTGCATTCAAAGGTGAAGTCCCCTAGCTCCAAAGGAAATTGGATTTATCAATTCTGTGAGTGTTATGGAAAAAAAAAAAAAATCCTGTTGACGTATCCATGGTTTCACCCCCTAGTCAAAGGAAGAAATGTTTCAGTGATACCTAACTACATTTTCCAATTTTATCATCAGAACAACTGCAAACTTTCTCTATCCAAGTTGTTATAGGACACAAGAGGATGAAAAAGTATTCCAACTATACAGTAATCATGCAGGCTTCCCCCCCATCGTGCTGCACTCAGGAAGTTCCTGCTGTGCATTCTCCTAATGCAAGAAACACAAACTCTCTTTTATAAATATAAAAGCAGATTTATGCCGTGTCTGAAAAAACTGGGAAAAATTGTAATGTGATAGCTGGGATGGACTGAATAATTGAAAAATTTGTGGTTATATTTGTGAAAAACTCTCCAAAACCAGAATTTTGTGTTTTGGAAAACAAGTTTTCCCCAACACCACTTTCCAGCTACTCTTGTCACTTGCAATAATAAACTTTTCGAAATGCATCTTTCCCCCAGCATGTGATGAAACACCTTCTAAGGAACTGTTTTTCTGGTGTTTTTGTTGTTTGTTTTTTTGTTTTTTTAAATTCACATTGCTTTCTGTTCACAGGCTGCAAACTCAAGTATTTTCAAATGAAGCAAGCACGCAAGCAAACATTTTCTCTAATAAAAAACTACTCTGTGAGCCTGGGGAGTTTACGGAGCCAAAGTACACCCAAACCTTAAATGCTTTCAAAAAACAATCAGATTTTTCTTGCACCCTTCAGTGGCACATTCTTTCTGGAAAAAAACAAAGTAAGATTTCAGAGCTGCTCTGGGAAGAAGGGATGAGTGTGCCACCACTACGCTAGAAAACTCAGTTAAGTAAAATATAGAAGTCCAAATAGCCCATTCCCGTGCCAAGGCATATGGATGCATGTATTTCCCTTTTCCATTGCTGAGCCTGATGTTGGCATGACTTCTTACTGCAGGGATTCTCAGGAACCATTGATAATGCATGCTGGAGATTTTCCTCCCTCACCCCTTTCAGCACATGACAGGTATAGATTTTCCTATCTCCGCAGCTTGATCTAACAAGTATGTAACTGTTCACCACGACATAATTCACTTATATCTCTTCCCTGTCTTCAGCCACATTGTCACGTAACACTGAGAATTGCTAACTGTTTACTTTGGAATAGACAAGTTTGGCTGCAGGTTGCTAAAAGCGTTGTGTTTTATCTAATTAAAAACCGGAAACCAAAACAGCACAAGAACACCGGAGTTCCCATTTGCACAGTGCTCCCCATCACCCAAAACTCGCGCTGCTGACCACCGGACCGCATTTTCCGTCACCTCTTACCTTTGTGGTTAAAAATCCCCTCCATCTCCATACTACTGCGAGAGTGAGCGATGCAGAGGGACCCGCAGGGGACCAGGCCTTCTGCAGCTGGGGACCGATCCGTGGTTCGAACCAGGCACCAGTCGGGCTTGTCATGGGGCCTCTCCAGGACCTCCACTGTCTGCCCACGGCGGATTGTCAGCTCATTACTGTTGCAGGCGGTGAAGTCATGGATTACCACCGTCAGCTCGCACCCACCAGACAACTGTGAGGGGAAAAACAAGAAGGAGAAGCCAGATGAATGCTCGTTATCAAACCATCCGTCACACACAGTTACCTATTTAGGATTCCTGGCAGGATTCGTATTTTGGAAGAGATAGGAAGCTTCTAGGACTTTCCACATCAAGAAGAGATAATTTCAAAAATCAGGCAGTTCTGGCATTTTAGAACAGATTTTTAACTCTGCTCGTCTCTGCCTATGTTCGAAGTGCACCACTTGTGACAGTGCTGGGCGGAGGATTTAAGCGGTTTTTCTGGCTAGACTGCTCCTTACCCTGAAAGCTGAAGTAGCAATCGCTTCAGAATGTATTTTATGGGTGATAATTGGCAACAAAACCCCAGATATTACTACCTACAGTCACTCATGAGCTTTGTTACCATGCAAATTCAAGGCAGAAAGACGGACCTTTTTTTTGAATGTGCTTTACGGCCTCATTTTCCACACCAGACACAGTTTACTCTTCACATACGCAGGTCACAAAATCATCCAGGAAACACCATATTTATAAAAATCAGCATGAAGTTCTTCACATAAGTTTCCCAAATACTTTATTATTTGATACAAAATCCACATGGGCATACAACTTTCACATTTTTGCTAATTCCCCAAATAAAAACACACAAATTTGAATTGAAAGCCTACAAACTCAGGGTTTTCCTCCCCCCTCTTCGAAACACTTCATTAGAATTACTTTGCCTAAGCTTAAGTTTCCTCTCTTTGATTTTTTCATCTGCTTTGATGTGAAATGAAAATTATTATCAGAACTTTGCAAAGTTACCAAGATTGCTCAATGCCAGAGCACCCATCCAACTAAGCAAACAGCCTGGGAATTCCTTCTCCTTGCATACGGCAATGGCATTCCGGGCTACCTCAGCTTTTTGTGTGTGAATATTTCTATAGCTCAGGCTGCGCCAGTGCATCATTCACATCATATCTCAGCTGGTAGGCAACTTTTGTCAATTCAGTGATTTTGGACCAAGCCGGGAAACTCGTTTGGCTCAGCAAGGTAATTCTGTGATGCTCTACGCTGACAAAGGAGGACAAACACCCTGTGAGAGTTCCAACCGCAGCAAATATAGAAGCATGTCCTATACCAACATACTGCACAGTTCCTGCTACGTTATTTTTGACTATTACGTTCAGACTCGTACAAGGCTGCCAGCTACCATCCCATGAGCTTTAGGAAAAGGAGATAAGAGTCTGCATTGTTACTTTTTTTATTAGGTTCATTACAAGCCTAGAACTGAAGCACCAGATAGAAACTTTTCTAGGACAACATTGTTTGCTATCAAGCAACAATTTTAGAGCAAATGACAAAACCAGCAAAACCCCAGTAAGACTGAAAGGCTATTTCCAATCTTCTGATCCTCAAGCCTGCAACAGACGACAGGACGTAACTCCTAGCAGATGGTCTGCAGTAAATCCAGAGCTTTCCCATGGTCTCTGCCTGCTAATCTCACCAGCTACCCTTGCTTGTTGTGCATGTGCACAAAGAAGAAATATGTTTTCTTGGGGGGATGCAGAGGCCAAGAAGGGCAGAAAACCCTCATACATCTCGTGTTTAAGGAAGGTAAATCAGGTTGCACCCATTTAGATCCAGGCTAAAAATTAACCACGTTGCTTCTACTACATCTCTCCAGACAGCCCCAATACCCAAATTACAGGGGAGTGGTACGTCTTCAAAACATGCTATCTCCTCCCTCATTAAAAATTTTCCTGTTCTCTTACACTCTTTCTCCATATTATATTAGTTTTCAGTCCATGCAAAACTATGCCAAAGGGGAAAAAGTAAAGAGCTTTCCCTTGTTTTCTGGTATTGATTTATGTTACAGCCTTCTTCAGACAAATTCAGAAACAATTGAAACCATCTGTATGCCTGATGGGGACTAACAAGAAAGCTGATGAAGTATGACTTCACAAGGTGTCCAATGTAGACCGAAATTTTCTCAAGAGACTCCATATCCGTCCCCAATCGGTACAAGCCCTAAGACAGTAACAGGTTGACACTTTCCAGAAACTGCACCTAGTCTTTTGTATTTTCTTCTAAATTCCTACAATAGCTTTAGTACTCTGCTTGCTTTCCTGACCCTTCACATCCTATAAATAGAGATTAAAATATACTTTGTGACTGGTGCAACAGCCACATGTTTTTGGATTTAATACTGGGGTTATTTCTTCTCCTTCCCCTAACAAAAAAAAAAAATACCAAACACCAAAAACCCTCAGATTTTATGTTCAGTATTTTTTATAGTATTAAGCTAAAGGAAAAAAGCAAAAAAAGGCTATCAGTGACAATGTATGAAACTATTAAAGTGCAAAAAAAAATCCCAGTCTTTCAGACTCTGTAGGAATCATATATCCTAGCTGATCAGTATCCCACTGAGATTCAGTATTCAATCACACTTCAGTTCAGTGTGGAAGCCACTTCCTGCACGCAGTTAGCTCTACACCATCCTCAAACATGCACTAATGCTTTTAGATGCAACTTATTGCAGGACTTCGCCACTGCTGCCTAACACACCAAAACCAATGATGTTCTCTACCCAGCACACACCTACGTCATCATGGAGAACTGACCAAAAAAGCATTTACCAATTTTCCCCCCTCCTTTGGGATCACGACCCTTCTTTCTTCCTGCAACAGTTATGGTTAGGAAATGCTGCTTTCCTCTTTGTTTCATTGCTCGTTTTCTCTCCATAACACACTTTCTGAAAGCAGTTTCATCTTTCACACTGATTAAATGCAGTTGGACAGCAAGGAGTGTCTGTGATTAAGCGCATTGCTCAACAGCTGTTGTTGGACAGCTTTGGCAAAGCTCTCTAGGCTCGCTGGAGGGAAGAGCAAGAGACACGGCAGAACCGGGAGACTGACTCGCACTGAAGAGAAAAAGAGTTACAAACCATCTAAAATCCAAATTTAAGCTGAACAAGGGCTTTATATACTTTAGCCATCCTTCTCAAGAAACTCTTTATGTAAACTGAATTAATCATGCATGATAAAAATAAATGAGGCTATGTCTGAAACATGGAAACTGGAGAGACAGAGACAAGACAAGAAACAAAAGCCAGACAGAAATAGAACCATAGATTAAAAAAGGCACAAGGTTTAATTAAACAGCTTATCATGAGACACTGTGTCTTGCTGTTGCTGAAATTAATGTTAACCATCTACGTTCATCTCTCTGGGGCCTTTTAATCACTGCTGCTTGTGGAGGTGAAAAAAACCCCAACCCGTAACACATACACACATATACTGGCTGAATACACTCTTAGCATAGGTTTCCTGAAGTCCGAGACACCACACCAAGAATTCATCTGCTACCAGTATCTGGGAAGATCACCACTGACAAGAGTCTAGCCACATACAACAGCCTTTACCATCAGGCCATAAAACCTCCTCTCAGGACTGCAAATGAAACTTACTGTCCCATGGTAATTTTACATTGAGGAGAAGGGAAAGGAAAGAGAGCAGCTAATAAGATTTCTCAGTTACGTCAAGTATGAAAATCTTTAATCCCCCTTTAAAATGGAAACAAGCGCACTGTGGGAGCAAAGCAATGGGAGATACACAAAACTTCTGTCTCAAACAAAGATTATTTTTCTTTGACCAGGTAGCGGCCCAGACTCGGTTTCTGACTCTGGAAAGAGGCATCTACTCAGAGCCATGTCTGGCTTTTTACTAGCTTTTTTCCTACTGATGGGAGCCTTTTCTCTTCTGTGGTCTCAGCTGGCAGACTAAATACTTGGTTGTCTCCTGCTGCTTCAGTCCTTTTTTCTGTTTTCCAAAGTACTACACACAGGCTTAAAGAAGCATGAGAATGAAATACAACTTCACATAGACAGCAGTACAAAGTGTTACCAGCTGGGCACAAAAGACAATTTGTTAAAAATAAAATACTGCTCCACTGACCACCCAGAGCAGCTAGCATGATTCCTACTATTTAGGATAACACCCTATGACAGCTCCTCTTTTAAAAGCCTCTCATCTGCTCAGCTACCAAAATAGTAGTTTGGATTATTTTGTGTTTCTACCAGCTCACTTAATACAAGCATGAAAAGACCTATCAGACCTACATTGTTTCCTTCAGCCTCCCCATTTCATTTCCTATGCATTGGATCAAGTTCAAAAGATGACATTAAAATCAGACCAAGCTCTGAGGCTAGGAACTGTTGAAAGGTGGAATGAATGGGCCAAGTGTCATCTCTTTTATTCGTTAGCCACCTAAAATGCTGGCTACACAGCTACAGAAGGTGAATGGAAGGAATGCTGCCAAAGGTGAAGGGCAAAATATTTACTGAGAAGGATACAATAAGAGCACTCATTCAGAAAACTGAGATGCTTTGATGGAGTAGAAATCTCCCTTTCAAAAAATTTTGTATTTCACTTGGGACTCCATTATACCTTCCAATACTTCAGGATGGGTCAGTGCTACGGATGGATTTAGCATGTCTTGTAATATGAAGATACACCCCATGATATTAAAAAAAGGTGAGACAGGAATCTTAAGTTACCTAGTTCACTTCTTTCTCTTCCTTTAGAGCATGATCAGCTACATCTGTGTGAATCATGATTAACATTTATCCAAACTGTTCTCAAAGATCTCCAGTTATGGAGATTCCCAAGCTTTCACATTACTTTGCTCTAGGGCTTCACATTTTCATACCCATAAAAAAAAGTATTATTGCAATCTTTTATTAAAGATGAGTCCTTTGGTCTCATCCTATCCACTGAAAATATGGGTAAAAGACCGTAGCGCTGTGTAGTAGCTTTTTACATGCTTGAAGACCTGAAGTTCTTCCTCCCACCTTTTTTGTTCAAACTCATTAGTCCCAACTCTATCTTGCCTTGTAAGTTATGTTTGGTAAATTTTTTTTTTCCTTCTTTCTCCTGGAACTCTTCCAATGGACCACTAATTTGCTAAAATTCTGTACTCAAAGTGGATGAGGAGCCTTAGGAGTGCAGAGTAAAGAATGAAGACTTTGTGTCCTGCAGCTCAACATCCTATTTCTACAAGCCAATATAGGGCTGCTTCCCCCCACCCCCCCCCAATTGCACCACACTTAAAATAATAAACAGCTTGTGAGCCTCTAGATCATTTTCTCAAAAACTGTTCAATACTGTCATTGCTTTCATTAGTAGTTAACTATTTCCACCTATTCACATTAGCGCAAATGTGTTCCTATTAAATTGCATGGTATTTTGCCAATTAATTTCTCCCATTTGCCAAGATGATTATGAATTCTAATTCCACCTTCCAATATAGTTTTCAGATGACATGAAGCTGGGAAGGATGTCAGCTTTATAAACATATGGTCTATTGCATCATCCCAGTCATTACTAAAAAGCATCATGCAATAGTGGAGCCAACAATCAGAAGTTACAATTCTAGCCCAAAAAGCCGGGGTGGAGAAGAAAAAAGCTAATCATGAAATTATTCTCCGTTGTTAAGGCATTTCCAATTATGTCAGAAAACAGGATGCATGGAGCGAAGCTCATCTGGACAATACTCGACCATTTAGTTGGCTAAGGATTTTTAGCTCTTTCAAAGTATACCTCCGAGGAGGTGACAAAGAGTATTGAGTTTTGGATAAAGGGTTTAATTTTTGATATTCTCCCTGTATAACAGCTTAGCACTTCTAACCAAAACATGTATTTTAAAAGAATCAACTGTCTGAACATGTAATTAGAGAAAATAAAAGAATAGTTTTACTGGGCTGTTGATTAGTATGACATGTTTGGTACTTGTCTTTTCTTAATCACAACAGTGAATACATGTGAACAGAAAAGGTTCAGCCACAGAATAGTAAGTGATACAGTGCTAAACATTTTTACCACTTGATTAACACTATTTTAAATTACTTGTTATTTTTAATGTTTCTCAGTTTGGAATCCCAGCTCAGTTTGGGACATGCTCCAAATTCAACTGAGGAGTTCCACTGCTTCACCTGGGCCCTAACCACATCAACAGCACCTAAAATCCACAAAACTTTTACTCCATCTCTCTAAGACATTGATAGATACTTCAAGCTCCTAGGCTGATAAAAGAGAGTCAATTTTAAACCCCAAATGGACTGCAGCTAATGAACTTTCAACATACAAAGTGAGAGATTACTTCAGATTCAGCAAGAGCGTTAAGATACTCTACAGATTTCACTGACCTTCTGCCTGTTACTGGTTCCTTAATAATTTTTACTTTGTCTTTTTAAACAGATTAAAACTTTTGCTTCTTCATGTATTTAACAGACCAAGACATAAAATAGAAACATTAAACAAAGCTACTCTGCTAATTCACACACTTCTAAAAAGTTCACACACAGTAAATTCCTTCCTGGGACATACAATACATAGCACAAGTAGCTTCCAGGGAGTCTCCCAGTTTTTAGTTTGTTTTTCTTGTCAAAGAAAAGTCTAACAAAAATCTTATACACTAACGTGGGAACTCAAAAATACTTTAAAAACAACACTACACTCACTAACCAAATTTAAAACAATTTGCCAGGAAAATATTTAAAAGCGTACTCCATTCCTCCTCCTATTAACTTGTAACTCCTGTTGAACAGTTGTTGGTAAGAACTCTTCCTCGTGTCAGATTGGAAGACAATCCTGAGGGCATTTCACTTGGTCAACTTTCTTAGCAATTCTCAGATGATGCATGAAATACTAATGTGAAGGGCAACAGGAGGCAGTCCTTGCTATTCCCCAGTAAACAGTACATCGCAAACAACTGAAGACGGGCGGTGGTTGTGCATGGCAGGGATGTATGGCATCACCTCCATTTGAATGGAAGCACAACCCAGCCAGGCTGCGCGCACACAGCTTGACATCTCAGCCAACAGTTAGGGAAATGAGACACCACATGTCTTGCTTTTGAGTGGGTTAGATTACGTAAACTCTTAAGAACACATAAAAAAAAAAATTAACTAAACTGTTTGCTAGTATACACAATTTTTGTAAATCATTAAATAGCTAAGTAAGAATGCAAAGAATAAAATAGCAAAACAAGAGTCATCAAAAGATTTTTTTTTTTTCCTCTAACCGACCATTTTTCTCACAGCTATCCTTAGAAGAAACCCCTACCAAAACTACAGACCAACTTCAGTGCAAAGGCACAAGGTCAAAATATAGGCTATTTTTGACAAATACAAGAGCAACCCTAAGCACCTTATGCTTCCCTCTTTCTTCCTCTTCTTTACTTGGAAAAATCAAAACATAGAGTTTAAGTGATGTGCAAAAATACAGAAAACTCTCTTTTAGATGACAATGGGAATGGTCAAAATATTATTCTGACAACCTATTCACGTAGCTGCCCTGCAATATACTCTTTATTTATTTGTGTAGTTTGAATGGCTCATCAGAACAATTGTACCCAATAAGGTAATAGGTCAGAAATCCCTAACTCGGTTTTAATGTAATTTGCTATGCAGCTTCTATGTTTTTATTCATTCTTCTGTTTGACAACTTCTGTTATCCATCTCAACTTCCCTCCAAGGTGCTAACATTTCTCACTTGTCAGAAATCTTTCAATTCCAAAGCAACACACACATTTCATGAGAATTTTTACTCTTTTGATGCCTATGCCTTCCACCCACGAGAAACTCCAGCTGTGTTACCCTTATGGTATAACCCAGCCAGAATCTATAGTCAGAGATGGAGGAAAGGAAACACTAGCACTACTATCATATGGTAGTGCTGTGGGTTAATCCTCTTTAATATAGTGATTACCATCAGCTCTCATGCAGAAAGTGAACACTCTTACTCTCTCACCCATGAACACTGGATAGTATTTTTCCTTCACAAAAGTAACAGCGTGGCAACTACCAACCTCAGCCTAACACAAAAAGCAGATGGTATGCTTTCAGAAAAGCTGAGACTGATATCAAGAAAAATTCTGCGTATGAGTATCACATTTTATGAAAAATAAAACTTTCTTTTTAAACTGGGTCAAATCTTTGAACAAACTGCAGAAGAGAGGGGACAAAATTGGTTTCAGTTTGGAACAAACATAATTCCTCCATGACCTATTAAAATTTAAACAATCACCCCTGCTCCCCCATGTTATCAAGATATCTTCTCTATTGCATACAGCTGTTTTGAAAAGATTCAATATTTCCATGTCTCCTCTCTGGAGGTACTAAGGACTAATCTTGGGCACTAACTCACACTACAGGATGAATCATTTGCTCTGAGAACAGAGAAATACCTGGGAAACTTACCTTATCGCTGTCTAACGTGTTCTGTGAGGTTCGTGAGGCAATTGAAATAGTATCAGGTTGACTGCTACCATCTCCCTGACTGTCCAGGTCCTCGCCGTCTCTGCAAATAATTCAGTTTTCATTACAATATTAGCACTGTGTTTGTAACGTGTTGCTTCCCTACTTGCAACTCTAAAGAAGGGGCACCTAGACAGTATGGCAACGGACACCAGCCAAACTAACTGATGCAAAAATCAAATATTCAGCAATTAATACTTTGTTCTACGCTTTAAGAGAACAGATTCATATGCTCAATGTCTACATCATGTAGAATTAAGGCAACCAACCAGCCAGAACTACGGCAAGAAATTTATACAACCACTGGGCCAAAGCTAGCAAGCAGACCACTCAGTCACATATTTTAAGCTCCATGAAAAGAAACCAAGAACCTGAAAAACACATACAGAATTGTAAAAATCTAAACTGTACAGCTATCCTGTACTGCAGTTCCAAATCCCTTATGTAATGGCTGAATGTACATGAGTCAGGGACTGTTCAGAGCAGAAATCTCAAGAAGTTCAGCACTGCAGGAAGCTGGAAATTAATTGTAAGATAAAGCTGGCCAAAACGACTCTTGCTTTTCTCCAATTCACTGAAAGCAATTGGAAATTCAACACTACAGAGGAAAGAGTGCTGTAGTGTAGTTAGAGATCTCTGATTATTTTAAATACTGCTTACCTTCTTCCTTTCTGTTTTGTTGTTGGTGCGGTTTTGGGGATGTGGATCGGCTCTTTCAATGCTCCTTTCAGATGAATGGTCCTTTCTTGTATCACTTCCCGGATGTGTTTGATCCAGTCCTGTTTATTCTCTATACTGGATGCCTTTGATATGCAAAAGAAACAAAACCCCCACAACGGACTATTACAGCTGAGAAGATCCACACATACAGTCAAGCCAATAAACACAAAAAGGCAGGCATAAAGAATGACTTTGTGAATAGTTTTTGAAAACTTCAACAGAGAAAAGGAAATCCAAGCTAGTTGTCTTCATTTTGAATTGCCAACACTAACTCATACTTCTCAACATTATTAATATTGTTCATTTAAAAAAATATTTTATTTTCTGTTCGGATTTCTCTTTCATCACTTGAAGGCTAATGCCCTGAATGCATCTCATGTGAGACAGGGTGGGTTGAGTGACTTAAAGAATTTCAGCAATAACACCTTGAACACTGGTATTTTAAACTCATACTATGTTTTAGGTCGATTCTAACTTTATAAACTACTAACACTGAAAGAAGAATTAATTTATATTGCAACACATACACTTCTGCAACACATTTCATGCATTACTCTTCCCACTCTTGAAACACACCTGTAAGCAGAAAGCTAATTTACAGATTGTATTTTCATAAGTGCCTGCAACATATCATCTATATTTTTGAGATACCCTGGAAAAGACTTGATATCCAGCTGCCCAAACTGTAACCTGATTGTTTAATCCAGTTTAACCCTGCACCTGAAATGCTATTAAATATAAACATCATTGCAGATCTAAAAAAATTATATGTAAACTTCCTACTTCTCTTAATTGCTGTCTGCTGAAGTAATGGGTTTGGAATATATTATAAATACTTAATATAGTATAAATATTTAATAACCAAGGATTCTAAAGGGATGGAGAAATTTGCAGGAATAGATGAACAGTTAGGCAAAAGATCTTTGTTTTCGTTTACAAAAACTTTTAGGAAAAGAAGCCAAACATGAAGTTTTGTTAAATCTTTTATTTAGGTTTTCATGGAATTTACTTGTAATACTAATGAGCTAAGGAAGCGATAGTTTCCAACCTTCAAAACCAAACAAATTAAAAAAAAAAAAATCAACAAAGTTGTTGAAAAGCTTCATATACCATACAAGTTATCTACATATCCTATAAGTAAAGAAGAGAACAAGACCCCCTTAAAGTGATCTTACGTAGAGAGCTCTTAAACAAAGCCCCTTATACTGCTGTACCCTGGGAGGGATCATGTCAGGTTGCAAAGCACTGTCTGTGAAATTATGGGAGTATTAAGACTGAACTAATTGTATTATTCCGTGATATTACATTTCACTTCCTTGCACTCATTGACTGCCATCAGAAAACTAACATAAGATCTTCTTAGCCTGTAATTCACTAGGAAAACATATAAATTTGAGTGGCAACATGTAAATTTGGGTGGCCGTTTTTAAGTGGCATGATTGAGTAATCACAAAAAAATATATGTGAAAACATAAACAAGTTTAATAGTAGGTGTATTAACCTGTGAATGGGAAGATGAACTTTTTTTTCTGCTCAACACAGTTAAGAAATCCAAAAGAAAAGCCTAAAAGATGACACAGTTCTCAAAATATGCCAAATTACCCGTTTGTGGTGTTACAGAAAAGTTCTCCAGTTGAAACAGTAGGTCCCAGGTTACACACCAGGGTCCCAAGATAAATGGGTTTAGCCATTCTCCTAGCTAGGCAAAGAACACTGCTGACACCTGTGAGTTCCCCAGACCCAAAATTTATAGGCATTGCATGCGCTTTCATCGAAAGGCAAGTATATTCAGAAAAACTTGTAGCCCAGAGAAAGACATAAAATCTTTTGATAAAAATATGGGCCATTAAAGACAGCATCAACAAGCAGCAATGACTTGAGTGTGAAATATAACACTGATGCCATGATTTGTCTGTGGCATATCAGTTGCTCTGTCAGCTACTGGCTGAAGTCTTCAAGCTATGTAAGTCCATGGGATCAAACCTCTTCCTACTCCGATTGGTGAAAGCAAGTTTGTTTAATCCCTTCAGCAGTCCACAGAGATCCCCCCTCTGCTGTCAAGCCACATGAGTTATATACCACATCCTTTACACACAAAGGAAAATTATCTGTCAGCAGCTGTCCCTCTCAAAGCAGGCAAAGTCATCACTTGTTGCCTTCCCAACAAGTATGAACAACAACTGCAACACTTAGTACAGTCTGTACAAGCAAAGCTGCTAAAATTACCTTGAGAACAATTTTGTTGTCTGAAGTTGGTGTCCTTCCAACCCACAGAGCAAACTTGCAGGGATCTCCTTCTACATGTTCTGTGACACCCAGTTCAGAAGTCTGGAATTAAGAAAAAATTGTTAGGACGACACAGCATTTTTTCCTCAGAAGCCACAGCAGGATGCTAATATTCTAAATAATTAAGCTCTGCTATTTAAAGAGATTTTTAGAAGCTTAAGGCTAACTCATATGCTAGAGAGAATCCTTTATTCTGGTGGCAGTGGTGGGTTTCTTCAAAAAAGGAAGAAGTCCAAGCTAAACAGTGTTTCCTGTGAAGTAATAATAAACAATAGTATTTATAATCTGAATACCAAATTGCCTGTTTTACATTTTTGACTTGACAATAAAAGCCTTAGAACTCTAAAAAAAGGTGCTTGGTAAAAAATGAAAGGGTTGGCTTCTCTCCTTGTTGATTTCCATCAGGGAACACTCACTGCTTATTGATTTTTATGTTTTCTCTCACATAAGATATGCTTCTCTTGATATCTTCTAATACTCTGATGTCTTTTCTGCCAAAGGAGCCTTTCCTTCCCTCTAAAACAAATGAAATAATTTAGAAATGCAGTTTCCCTGGAGAATTTTGTGGGATAGCTACATTAACAATCAGTCTTTGGGAATGTTCTAATGTCAGACCTTAATAGCTGATTATCATCCAAAATGCTTTCACTTTCCAACTGGAACAACATTTCAATCATGTGAATTGGTTTCCAGTTAAACAATTCATATAGGCTCTGCTCCAAAAAAAATTACAAACTGAGAAATATAACTCAAACTACAAGAATCCTCACTCCAAAACATAGCTGCTAAGCATTTTAACATTATTAGAAGCTGTATTTTTTCCGCTCCTATGTTGGATACACAGCGCCTGAGTAAAGGTAATGTTTTTCTTGTCTCACTCGAATGCCAGCTTTTGTTGTTTGGCGTTGTGTTTTTATTTTTCCCTAAAAAAACTCCAATCTAACACATCCACCCCTTCAACTTTGTTGTCCCTTTTTGGGAAAATGGAGTCTTCACTGAAATACTTAGAAGTCTGTGATGCGTTTTAAACTTGACTCACCAACAACTCCCGTATGTGTTAAAAAGCTTGTAAAATACTTAATTACATCATGTTCAAAGAAAATATACCCTACCGCTCTGCCCAGCATAAAGTCTGAATGGGCAAGATGGTACAATTTTTAACGTTGTTTATTTTTTTAAAGCCTAGTAAGTTTAGAAGCCTTAGTACAGTTGTGAGTAGTACTAATTTTACAAGGGACAACTGAGGGACAATGCAGTAGAATTCTGTACACTAAGGAGCGGCAAAGCAGACATATGTTGTTCGCCGTCCCTTTCAATACTGGTGGGCATCAAGCGAAACCAGTGGGAGGGAGTCAGTCTCAAAACCCAACACACCTGTGCCCAACATGTAGTCGAGCAACACAACTCTTTGCCAAAGGACACTGTAAATGATAAAAGTCTGCATGAGGTCCAAGGACAAGCTCATGGAAGAGAAATCTGTTGCGTGTTATTCAACGCATAGAAACCATGTTCAAGTGAGGAAGCCCCTGAGCTGCTGGTTACTGGTGACTGGGAGAGTATTCCAGCAAAATAACACCTGCTTGGCTTCATGCCATAGCCTCCTTAGGCATTTGCTTTTGGACACTTTATCTCTTGCCAGAGGAGTTTATTAACATGTTCTTCCACTAATAAAAGTCATGCCATTGAGTTTCCTGTGCTGGGGAAACCACAATGGTCATCATGCCCGAAGTAAAGAGAAGGACCTCACTTCTATAAAACTACCTTTCAGAGGCAGGAGACAGGATAACATGCAAAAAAGATCTTCAGCTTAAATCAACAGGCACGCTTTCAACATCTGTATGAGTGCCTTTTCTAAAGATCAAACTGTAAGAATTGCTATAAAAGTAAGCTGCACTGCACGATATTTTACCAAATAGAATATGAATATAAAAAGAATGCTTGTGCTTTAAAAATGAGGCACAATGAGAGTCTTCAAGATTTCCAGCAGTTTCTCTGGGACCCAAGACTATTACTAAATTCCTGTCACAGGAACTGACAGGACAAGCTTATGGGACCAACTTTTCAGTTCTGTTTCCCCTCCCACCTTGGCAGCTGATATTACCCTCCGGTACACCAGAAATATTTTGTATTTCAAGTTCTTTAGAGCACCAAAGAAAGGTGTGATCAACAAAACAGCTGCAGCTGTGTTACCTGCTAGTTACCTTATATCAAGAAGGAAAGCAAGTGTTGGAAATGAAGTGACAGAATATGCAAAGTAAGATACAGAAAAAAGAGGCTTTTTGAACTAACTTGTTTTGCCAGTTTGGACGCAGAGGCGAGAAGGGGGAATGAATGAAGGAAAAGGAGCTTCAGCAGGGAGAAAAGGCTGAGTATTTGTACCATCTAGACTAAGTCATATATCCCAATATGATCAATAGTAGAATAGCGTCTTTTAGAGCATGATTCTGAGAAGTAATCTATGGTTTAGGAGTGGTTTTGGCAGTGTTAGGTTTATGGTTGGACTGATGATCTTAAAGGTCTCTTCCAACCTAAGTAATTTTGTAGTTTCAAGTACTTGTTCTAAACTGTCTGTGTGAAAAGCTAATCCTGCCTTGGAGAGATGCAGAGCAAGCTGGGGGAGACGGTCTTCTCACTAGGCCACCTAAATTTATACAGTGTGAATACTGCTCTCACTCAAGTCATTCAATGAGACAGAAAGGTAAGGATATGAATTCTAGGGTCACATTTTGTAAAGTATACATGCTATACAGATGAGGAAAGCAAGAGTGGATTTTTTTTTTCCCCTAAATGGGAAGAAGAACATTTCCACCTTTACATCCTTTCAGTAGATTGTAAGAGCTATCATTTTACTTACAAAGCATTATTGTAAGACTACTAGTCTCAGTAGACATTCTCAAATGAACTTTTCCATAACAAGGAGTTCCTGTCTTTCCAGATCAGAATGTGTTGAATATCCACTAAAATGAATCCTTAACGTGAATATTACTACAACAGCAATAGTAAACAAGCAAGATGAAGGCAGCTTGTCAACTCTTTCCATCTTCCTGCTCTATACAAACAAGCAAGCCTTAAAGAACCAGCAATCACAGACACAATTAAGACACAATCAGGCCAGGCCACTCTTGATTTTCCTTTGTCCTGACACACCAAGATTGACACGTTGCTTTCAGCCTGCTCTTCCTCCTCAAAAGCATGACAAAGCAGCAAACTTAGAAGATTTACTCTACACATTCCAAGGCTGTTTTTGAGTGCACTGTAATAGTTGTTCAAGTTCTTCAGGAACATTTAAATCATCTGTCTTAGTCACAGTCTAATCTAGACAGTTTTCTAAATATGATCACTTGTTCTCCCATACTTACAAACAGTTTACTCTTGTAAATGTACTTGCTCCTTCCACTGGAGTCCTTTACTTCTTTACTGAAAACCAAGGACATCTCGAAAAGGAAAAGGTGCCTTTCTCTTCCCTTTCGAATTAGAGTTTTTGGGTCCCACACTTGGAAGGATTCTTGAAGGATGAGCTCTCCCTGAGATTCTATATTTTCATCAAAGCCTAAAAACCCAGGAAGAGGAAACCATGAAAAATTGAGAATGCAGGGAAATTAAAAAGCACAGCTTCTCTTTATTAAGCAGTCTGATTTCTCCCCCCCCAAATACAGCAAGAGATGGGATACCAAAGTAAAGCTTGATTTCAACATTACAATATACTAACTCTAACTATAGCTCAAGCCTATGTCTAAATTTAGAGACCGAACTGTTAAGTTTATCAACTCTTCTGGCAGTATTTCACCAACAAATGACATATCTGTCTATGTCAGCTTCTGGTAACCTCTTCCTTGATGAAAATGAATTCTTTTAAGCTTTCTGACACTGTAAAAAACGAGCAACTTTCCAAGTGAGCAAGGACACAGAGAGCACATCAGGTTGTTCTGACATCAGCAAGCTCCCAAACGCCACCTTTTCTGGTGGTACAACTTCCCTACTGTGTATACAATGAGCACACAAACATCTTCCAGTAGAGGATGAAAAAACAGCTTGGAGCCATTGCCATGTGATCAGCCTGCCATTGAGTCACTTCAGCATTGATCCACAATAAAGAAATAGCAGCTGTATTACTTATCTCAAGATACAATGTAAAGATGAAGATTGAGAATATCAACAATTTTACTTCCATTGTAGTGGAATAGTGTTCTCTCAGTTTAACAGACAACTTTATAGAGTTGCAGGATAATAGAAATTAGTCTACCATACTCTTCTGTGTGGTATTAAACTGCATTTTAAATAGACACTGCTTGCCAATAAGTCTCTGAACAGAAGAGCAACATCCATATCGAGAAAACAACAGTTCTCACTGTTCTAAACAGGGCGACAGTATGGAGAGCATCAGAGGCAAGTTACATCAGGTTGTTCATTCAAAATCCTCCAGAGACATTAAGAGGAAATGTGCTTACTCACTATATTGGTCTAGAATGGGATGACTCAACAATACATGCATGATTTGTTATAAAACCAACTTATGTAAAAGATTAGGATATTCTCCAGAGTCGCATTCCCAGTGTAAAAAGATTATTACCAAAGCTGGTCAGCATTTATATTAATACCATCACCTGAACAAAGCATTTGGAACCGATCCTGCAAACTGACCAACATCATTATTGTTTAAAATCAGGGAAGAGAAGTGATTTTGAACATTCATATGATCAAGGATCACATGTTAAACCAAGATAAGTTTTATAGTAACTTGCACAATACTGGAAATCGCACGACAGGCTCCATTTTACTACTGGAAGGCAGAGAGTATGAAAAGCAATATTGACTAAAAGCACCTATAAGTCTTCATTTAGCAACTGCAAGGTAAGGCAGCTCAAAAAATTCAAATGCCAAAAGAAAAACACTTCTATTACTAAATCTATGATGGCACCATCATACATGATAATGTGCCAATTATAAAACAGATTTTGGCAGAAAGTTGTGCTAAGCACATAGAAGCAATTAGATCCAACCTCCACTGTCTGCCATGGACATGATTATGCTGTTCTGGCTAAGGCTCAGGCTAAATTGGCTTATGCTGACATCTTCTTGCCAGAAGATACATTTCATTTCAACTATAAGTCTGTTATAGAACAGGCAGCAAACAGATGTGAAAAGGACAAACTTCTCAGAGACAATAAATCAGCAAAATCACCTCTAATACACATACATGCCTCATATAAAGAAGCCAAGGATACTGGTTGGAAAACGTAGCTGAAGCTGACTACTCTCCTATTACATTTTAGGTGAGTAGTGGAAAACTTCATTAGCCTAGATATTTTTCAAATCTGCAGTGGCAGAGCTATAGATCAGAATGAAAGACCATTAAAAAAAATAAACAAAACCATACCAGTTGTCTGTCACAATTCATTTTCCTAAATCAGTTTGCATTTTATATACCTCCATATAAAACGCATATAAAATACAAACCCAGAGATAAGAAAATGTTCACATTCTTTAGATCCTCTCAACATATAATAGTAGAGAGTTATTAAAGAAAGTTAATCTACAGCATAGGATTGAATTGTTAAGCCAGTCTGAATCCTACCTTCCAGCATGCTGAGGTGCATGGCATCGTTGGCTCGCTTTGGCACACTAAGCATCACCTCCAGGCCATCCTTAATCTCACCTTTACCTTCTTCACAGCACGTGAGCAGCTCCTGCAAAAGATGAGCAGACACGAGTACTCTCTACCGTTTATTTCTACACTCATACAATAGACAACCAAATAGTATTTTCCAACAAACAAAACGTCATTTTTCGCATGTAAAAACCTTTTTGAACTTCTTGCTCTGCCAATGACATAATGGTATACCTTGTATTTATCGTGATCTGTTCATCAAGGAGCAGCCCAAGCTTTCAGTTAACCCCCTCTAGTTTAAACATGATCATCTGCTTAATAAAAAAAAAATCTTTAAAAGTTACATTAAGGACGACATTTTTTCGGATAAGCGCAGACACAGCTATCAGATGCAGCACTACGTCAAGGCCCAGAATAACGCAGCTGCCAAATCATGAAGACGGTGGAAAGCAGGACAGCAGGATTTCTGCCCCCCCCCCCCCCCCACCCCAACCCCCATGTCAATCTTTGCTCCACTGCACCAAAAACCTGCCCTGTACTGCTGCTGATAAATGGATTTACGTTTTTTCATTTTAAGCATTCCATGAATTACTCTATTCTGTGTTCAGTTAAAAGCATCCTACAGACAAAACTTGTGAATACAAACAAGCATTAACTAATGGACAGAAGTTAGTGTTAGTGGATGGAACATCCTGAAGCGTAGTGGAATTTAGGGCGATGCAGTTCCCTGCCCATTCAACATCCCACAGACATTAACATAACAGCGGCTGAGCTGATGTTATAATTTCCTCACATCCTTTGAGCATTTGAACAGTATCAAGATAAAACGTAGCTTACATAACCAAAAGGGCATATTATGTTCCTTTTATTATTCAAAGGTCCACTTAAACTCATTCCCTGAGGTTAAATTCCCTTTTCCTTTTTAAAGAGAAAGGCAGGTGATTCCTACTATCATCATCATTACACTATTTTTTTTTAACTGCCAGTCTACTGTCACAGCAAAACACTACATCATCACACTTAAATTTTGCGTGACAACTGCACAGAAAAGTGAGTATAACTAAATACCCTCCACAAGGCACAGAAAATGAGCAGCTTCAACACCATTTGGAAAAATAATCAGAACTTCTAGAACTGTAAAATGTTTCAGCTATCATTGAAGTTTTGGGCTCTCCCTCCTGGCATGTTTTATGCATGTTTTATGTTTCTCTTATATGGGAGAGGAAAAAAAGAGGAGAAGGAGGAAGAGGAGGAGGAAAAGGAATGCAGCAACCACCAAATAAATCCATTTTACTACACAGCAAAGCCATCTGGCTCTGCAAACACTGATGAAACTGATCTATCCCATCACTTCAGTAATGTAGCTGCTAAGGCATATTTAAATTTTAAAAAAAATAATTGTTGGAATCAATACCCCACAATTTCTAAACAGCACAGCCTAGGGTATTTCTGTAAGTTATAACTTAATTTGAGTCACACCTTTTTGCAAGGGGAGAAAAGATGATATGTGTCAGTTAAAAATGACAGGCTTGTTTCCCTCCAACTTGATCTGAAACAGACTGTACTGTTTTTCAGAAATTTTAAAAACAATCATCCATGGCAGTTCTCAAGTAAAAAGGGGAGGCAGGTCAGTTACAGTGCTTTTGCAGGCAGCTATTACAAAACAAGCAATGCCACCTAACAGAGACACAGCACAGTTCAAGAACACTGCTGCTCAGTCAACAAGACATCTGTCCACTGAGTGAAAGCTCTAACTACAGGTTTCCAAAAGTTTTGTTTATTTTAGCAGCTAGTGTTTACTTGACATTTCCAGGCAACATTACAAGTAACAACTGTTTGTGCAACAGTTCTACAGGTACACTGTGTGTATGTGTGCATATACATGTGTATACTTACATATTTATAGATTTTTTATATTACAAAATTTATATGTAAATAAACATTTAAAAATTTATATATTGTACAGTACTTAATACCATAAACATAGCTAATGGTTTGCCAAAATTTGTTGCAGAAACCATTACAAAAACGTGCCTGTCTATATGGCCAGGAATTATTTTTTTACTCTGGAAATGCAAATTATATTTTCTAAGTAAACATTAGTAGAGAGGTTATGTTTTTTTGATTTACAGGAATCTGGACAAAAAGTTGCTTATTTATGCTTTCTTTCATTTTCAGTGGTCTCCTAAAAAAATACTGCAGCAATATTTGAGGCTGCGCAGGATGCTGTAGTTTCAGAGTGCAGAGCAAACCAGCCCTCCTGATGTCAGCGAGAGCTTTGTCCTCTTAAGAAGAGTAGAATCAGATGAAGAACTTTAAATTAATACTGACCTTTAAAAGAAGCTGATATTTTGTTATCCTTTGGACAGGTTTGATAAGGTAAGAGGAGATAGAGTTGGCCAGTCCATGTCGTTGCTGTATCTCCTATATGAAAAAAGCAAAAATGAGGACTGTGAGCACCAACACTCAGATACAGACTGCTTTGAGGGCTATGCAATCGCATACATTAACTACAAATTCTATTTTAACAAGGAGAAATAAAAATACACAGGATGACAAGATATTCCAGCCACAGAAAACAGTTAAGGTGTGCATCTGCCTGCTCACTTTGTACAAACAAGATTATTACCTCCAAGGGTACCTGTGAAGTGTTTCAACAAACCTAAATACAAACAGCAACAATTAGGGATATTGAACATGTGGCAACATTTTTTATTAAAAAATTGGAATCTGTATTTCCTTTGTTACTTGCAAAAGAGAAAAGAAACCAAATTTCAGGGAACGGCCAGAACTATCACAGGAAGGCTGAGGTGGAGGTTTCTTAGCATCACCTGCTAGTTTAACTGTTAATTGTCACAGAAAGCATTTCCCCCACAAGGGGGAGCACGAAGTAACATTTTCTAACTAAAGGAAAGAGGTTGCCAAACACTTCAGACAACAGCCACTTACAAACAAAAAAAGAATGACCTCCACAAAGCTAAAGGAGGAAAACAGAATTAGATGGTAATTAGATGGGATAATTACAGATTTCAAGTACTGATCACAGTTGAACTTCACAGCCCGTGTTTGCTATTTATCACAGTATTGGAAATATTTTACCTACGCAATTTCAAACAGCAAGGTACACGCTGCAGCTGTGTGCTTTTTAACCACAATTAAGAGCATCAGAAATTCCCAAGATGGGATACACATGACATTTTAACATGGCCAAGTGGTAGGGTAGCATCAATGGAAGCTCTTGAAGTTAACTGTGCACAGAATTGTGTCTTCTGGCTTCTAATCCACTTTAGGTGGATAAGGGGACGGAGAGCTCTCGATACACTGGTAAAGCAGAGGGATCAAAGGGTGCTCCTTTGGAGGTGGTAGCAAGAACTTACTCCTAATGCAGTTTTATCAGAGCCTTTTGTTAATTTTAAAAATAGTATTAACTTTTCTGTTGAATTTTTTTTTCCTCAAAAAAAAATTTGTTTTGAAATCTGCCTGATTTCCTGTAACTTACCTGCTCTCTTCAAACACCGAAAACTTAAAAGATGCTTCACAGAAAGGATTCACCTTACAATGTTTAGAATCCCCATCTCCTCAGTGATAGACTCTTGAAATTAACCCCAAGAACCTCAGGGATTTTTTGTTTGTTTGTTTTTTATGATGTCCTTCCCTCTATTTCTACAAACAATTCTAAAAAAAAATTGTGGTGCCACTACACAGCTAGTCACTCAGCAGAGTGGAGGAGGAAACAAAAAGGGGTAGCGAGCACTGTAATGAAATCATCTGTAAATACTCGTTCCACCAAAACTCATTCGGTGTGGCCAAATTTCCTCCCTAAAACCTCTAACAACTGCTACATTTCAGTCCTTTCTTAAGCAGAATATTACGCGTAGACCAAATAACCTTGGGACAGAATAAGCAAGGTGGTTGGTTTAGCAGCTCTCAACAACGACAGTCAACTGAGTTACCACTACATACAATTATAATTTAAAGGTGCTCCAAAAAATTTAACAAAGATTTCCATCTTTATTACATACAATACAAACTAAGCACATCAAAATGCTAAGATTTGCAGAATGTGCTTGTGAGAGCTGAAGATTCATGTCTCAGTTGTTGCTGCCAGAATCTGCCTCCAGTTCTGAACTGCTCTGATATACGACAGTGACTTTTTACATTTGATTTGACAGCTTTATGAGATCAGCTGAGCAATCTAAGTTAACCATGTGAGATACAGGATTGATTTTCTTAAGCTGACACTAAATTGCAGCATTAGGACCAGGAAACTTGCATTTTCTTAAGAAATTAGGCACTCAGCATTACTGCAAGTACATGATTCAAACTGCCGAGGCATGCTTTTAATATGGACACAAAGTACTTACATCAAAGTATGCTCCTGCGTGTTCTAATATCAGCTGGGTAGAATCTGGCTTATTTTTACAGTAAGTAACGTACATTTGGAATTTGTCTGCCTGCAGAACAAAATGCAAATTTACACAGGTTATCAGAGAGCATCATTTCTGTCTCAAAGTTTTACACAGTTGTCAGAGAGCATATTGTCTCTCTCAGTAAATTGAACTATACAGAATTATTTTCCCATTCAACCTGGCAGCGTAAGAAAATACATGAGACAAGTAAGACCAAAAACAATACCAATGTATGCAAAAGTAGATTACTCATAGCTAAGACACAGATACCAAACCAAACCTGAACGCAGGTTTAGGCAACTTCAAGAGCAGCTAAGCATTAGCATCCAACAGCAGGTGCCTTAATTTCCACCCCCCCACCCCCGCCGGTAAAAGACACATATTTTTACTCAAATTTGAAGAAAGAGGTACTTTTACAAATTTTACAAATTAAAAAGAGACTTGAGAGCAAGAATCTATCCCTTCATGCTTCCTATCTCCCTTGTTACTTCTAAACATAAGTCTGACTTCATTACCCAAGTAACGAAGCAGTGTCCAACATCTTCTGGTAACTGTTCATATTTTTCCAGCTCCTTGAGAAATATACTGTAGGTAAAAAAGAAACAAATAAGGCACATGAAACATTTTCATTAGAGCAGCTGATATTAATCTATTGTCTATGAATAAAGGCGGTTAGGAAACGTGCTGTAATTCATACCAACAGCATGAGTTAAAGAAATTAAGATAACAGGAATGGATAAAAATGTGTGATAACAGAACTAACATAAAATGTAATTCAATACATATTCTGATCTGAAGATCAGAAATTGATCCAGTAGACCTGCAGTTAACACATAAGAGTACGTAGAAATTTAATAACTGCTGTTATTCTTCATCAAGAAGGCTTCCTACTGTTACAGTTTCAAGAAAAGTTTAGTCTTAATCTCAGGAGAAAAAGGACGTGACTTGCTCTTTGGATGCTCAAGTTAACACGAAGCATACAAAGGACTGTAAAATCAGGTTCTGGAATATGCTAGGTATATTTTATTGCTTAAAAGAATCATAACCCAATACAAACACCAATGAGTTAACCAAGAGGGAAGATTTGTAGCAAGATTTCTGTATGCAGATCTGCCTAGGAGCCATTCCACTCAGAAGAAATGCAATGGACAAGTCTCTTTCATGCTCTGTAGTCAAACGGTGGGGCAACTCCACAGAAGCTTCAAAGAGCCAAGAAAAAGCAAGAAGCCCTACTCTTTCCCACTAGCAGTCACACTTGGAAATCAGGAATGAGGGTTGTGAAGGAATGACAGAGTTTTAAATTGATGTTTGTGCTATATCTGTAATGTATTGAGTTCAGTGGTTTCCAGCTCTTCAGAATGACTGGAAAACCTACAGCAAAATCTTAACGTACCCAATTAATTTCTTAGAAGCTGAAAGATGTCCAAGACTGAAAAAGACAGTTTCTATTGGTGTACTCGCATGGTTGCAAAAAGCAACGACTGAAATGATTTAGCAATATATGAAGAAATCCTTTAGATTTATTTTTTTTTAAATGGAAAAGCATCCATTATTCATATGCACAATATTTTCATCAGGAAATCCCTCAGGTCATCATTTGGATTTAGCAGTAATATGGAAATGAAAGATAAGTCACTCACTTATTGTGGAACTCATAGATTTCCTGCATGTTTCCAAAGATAATGTGTTCTTTGTTTACAATACCAGGTGGGATCTCCTCGACTCCGCTTGTCATTTCCCATAGATATGTCTGCCCAGAACAAAAAAGATGCATGAAAAGTCATGATAAACACTGAACAGAAGCACCCAGGTCTCCGTAAGCATGCATTCCTGGAGAGAAATCGAGGAAAAATCACGCAGCATCATCGTCTCCAATTGTGACAGTACCTGTTGTGTCAAATATACCTTGTGATTTTGACAGTAACATCCAAGTTCTAAAACTGACAGTTTAACATAGTCCCTGAGACTTCATAATTTAAAATGCATAGTGGTCTTGACAACCTCTAATGCTTCAGGATATTCTTTGTCAAGGTCATGCCTGTAGTCTAGAAGTTCACGCTTTGTGCAACAGCTAACACTGAACATTACTTGCTTCAGCGTAACAATTCCTGGGCACTTTTCCATGGAATCTCTCTGAATTTCTATTCAAAAAGTCAGCTAGTAGCAAAACACGTGATACAGATAATAAGAGAATTAACACAGGCTCTTCTCTATCGCTAGCAAAGCAAATAAAGTAAACCCCTCCTTTTTCCCCTCCCCTCTCAGAAACAAATGTTTATGAATTGGGAAAAGAGCAAATGCTGAAACTCAGTACTGAAAAAAGCAAAACACATAGGGTGAATTCTGAAGTGGTTGTTATCAGATGTAATTCTAAATTTCTTCTTAATAGCAGAAAAGATACTTAATTTGGTCCTATGACTGCAAACCAATCATGCTTGTCTATTAAAACCAAAAAAGAAACAGAAAGCAACAGATTGAATCCTGTCTTCAAAGATTAGTGAAAAAGAAAACTTACATCCATGCATTCCCGGAGGTCTCTTACGTAAGCCTTTTCTGTCTGAATTAGCTCAGCCATAATGAACCTTAGGTGACAACAGAAAGAATAATCAAATCTCAGTCTGTTAGATCACTATGAATGCATAATAATCAGAATATATCATTCTCCTCATCAGCTTTTGCTTTTTCCACTGCTGCAAGAAAAATCTGAGAACTGAAAAGGGAAGACAGACAACAGATGAAGGAAACGTAAGAGGTAACATCCCTCCATTACTAACCAGCACAAAAAGAAATGGGGAGGGAGATGGATTTTTTTCTCAAATGCTTTTCACTTGCTAGTCATTTAACTGTTGTCCTCCCCTCCTCCCCTTACACATTTATTTCATATTATGTCTGAAACTCAAAAAAGCATGTTAAAAGAAGTGTAACATAGTTTAAGATTCTGACATGCTAGAATTAGCTGTGAGAAGTATGTGAATAAAAGGTAATAGGAGCTATTGAGTAACATCACTCTCTTTTTACCATTTATCCAATTTTTAAGCTGCCAGACAAGCCGTGACAGTTTTTTCATTATCAGGACTGATTTATGCATTCTCATTCATTAAAAATAAATAAACATATTACTCTTTCCTCCGGGCAGACTTTCGTTTTTCTTCGTTAAGCTCATGAGCAGCATCGCGCAGTTTCACCTCTGACCCAGGGACACTGGCTGGGATTATATCCAGCTGCAAGCTTTTGCTCTTTATTAAAGAAAGGAAGAATTGATTAAGGAAGGAGACAGGAGAAAACGATAGCTAAATCAAATGCAAGCAAAGCTTGTTTGTCATCACACTCAAGTTTCTCTTACCGATTTATTGGAATCGGAGGAAATACCCAGAGCTTTCTCCAAAGAGGTCCTGTATTTCTCCATGCGCAGGGAAAAGTCTCTGTACCTCTTATCCACTGCTGTGACACATTTTTTAATCTCTGTTGCATGAGCATGCCCTTTTTCACAAAAGCCATCAGCCAGCTGTATCAACAACTTCACTCTCTCTTTGGTTTGCTATGAAAACAGGAAAATATCAAACAGTTACTAGCTCTACCTGTCATGAAGGGGGTCATTTTGCTTAACCTGCTACTCAGTGCATTTGGAGAAGCCATCAAAAGAGCTAGCTTCCTCCTCTCTATTCCCAGAATTTCTTTAAACAGATACCTTTTTCTTAATAAAAACAGCAAAAGATGAATATAGGTTTCCTTGGGCTTTATTATTACATGACTGGAAGCAGGTCGTTTATTTTTCTTTCAAAAATGTGCTCCATATCTAACCCAGAGATTAAATTCTGCTAGGCAAGCTTTTCAGAGCACGGGTATTCTCCTCGCATCAATGCAAAGGGGTTTTGATGCCAAAGAGAATATTTTCTTCAGTACCACTGAAGCACTCATATTGGACCTGGCCCACAGTCTTAAGAACCTACCTCCTTTAGACATCACTGAAATGCTGAGATGGAGATACACTTTACACTTTTAACGGATTAAGACTATATTCTTTAGATCTTTTTTATATTCTGTTTTGTTGTCACACATTTGTTTGAGAGAAACTAAGAAAACAAGTAGCTACCACTAAATCTGTAACTAAGTGCTTTTCCCAATTAACAAGCTGCCTAAGACTATGCACTTTCTTCCATGTAAATCACAAACCACCCACAATGGATGAGTTTATACCTCCACATCTCTCTGATACCACATCAGAATAAAGTGTACTGTCAAGGCTCTTAGTAACGGGGAGTTAAGCAAAACAGTCAATAAAAACCAGACTCTTATGTCAGTTGGAAAATAGACAGTTTGTCTTAGTTTTTTTGTGTTGTTGGCTTTTTTGGGTTTTGTTTGGTTTGTTTGTTTTTGGTTTTTTGGTTTTTTTTTATTTATTTTATTCTTTTTCTTTCCTAACTGCTCCTCATCTGAGCATTTCTTTTCACTGTGGAATTAGCAGGGGCTAACACATCCTCCCAACAGGTAGCAAAACGCCAAGGGAGTGGCACTAACAACATCCTTTCATAAGGGGCACCCACGTCATCTGCTGACTGACAGAGGAAACAAGGGGGGCAGTGGTGCTCTGCACGCTGGAAGGGATCCAGCAGAAGAAAGGCTGGAGCAAAACTCAGAGGGAAGAAAATCCAGCTTTGCAAAGCAAAAAAGCGGTCTCTGCTTCTCTCTAGAGTCTCTTTTCTCCCTTGCCACGTGTCCCATGACCATCTCCAAGTCTCTTCTCTTCTGAGGTGGTCCTTCAGACAAATGAACACCTGCTTACTTGCTTGGGCTCTATTATTCCTCTGTGAAGACTGGAGAGCCGAGCGGTGGGAACAGGCGACAGTTTGAACAGGTTACAAAATGAAACATGGAGACAGACAAGGCTGCAGAAGCTCAGGTACTTCAGTCACGCACCGACTGCCTGTCTTTCACATGTGACAACTTTTAAGTCTCACAAGTGACATCTGCAGCTCTGTATAGGCCTCCAGTGATGTAGAATAACATAATGCTGCCAGGGCTCAAAAAGTTATCGCAGAATCACAGAATCCTTTAATAAAACGAGTAACCTAACAAGTAAAGTTTAATTTTTCTATTATCTTCTAATTAAAGCACAGCTGAGTAATACTACACTTTGTTCTATTTTATATGCTAAATAAACATGCAGTAATCCATAAACACGAGGATACAGAAGTGGAAATCAAAGGCCCTGCAAGGTTTGTATGTTTTTTAAAAAAACATTTATAAGCTATCTCACTACAATTCCATCACAAGAAATCAACTGCACATAGGGCTGATGGAAGTCCTGTAATGGTGATTATCTTCTGATTAAGACTTGGTTTATTCTGTTCCCAGCAGAAATACAGAGAGAAAGCCACTGCAAGTAAAGAAATCTTTATGGACGCATCCTTGGGGTTTTTTCTGGGAGGAGGGGGGAAACTTGGGTTGTTTTGGGTTTTTTGAATCTTAGATAGTTTCATTTATTTGTTTTACCTTTGCTGTGATCTGAAATTCTTCATGTTCTTTTAATAACTCTTGAGTGTGCTGGATGCTGGAGCCAGTGGAAGTATGCGTGGATAAATAAAACTCTCCATTGTCATGAATCCATTCCAGTGCCTAAATACAGCAATAATCAAGGAAAAGTAAGGCAACATACTTTTGCCAATAGAAACCATTTGCAATGAGTATTTCACAAACACAGATTAGCCACAGGTAAATTTTATTCTTTGTCGCTGGTGGCAATCACCTAACGCCTCTACAATATCAAACTTTCTAACTCTGAAATAATTCACTTAGTCTATGAAGCAATGCTTTAAGAATTAAAGAAAAACAACTGACACATGAATCTGCATACTTCAGGGAAGTCCACTACTACAGGACTATAGTGGTCCACTATTAAAAGGTTCTAACTGACTATGTCTACAGTTTTGTTAGAATACTCCCCAGCTTCGCAAAAATCACTTTTTTGGTGCAACACGGGACAGCTGTACTCAGAAATATGCATTTTACAACTGGTAAAAATGTATGTAAAACTACAAAATGTGTAGGCTAAACTTTCCAAGAACATAAGATTTAACTAGCATTTCACTCTTTAGTTGACTGATTTCAGCCTCACAAAGTATGGTCTGTAGTTACATGTACTCCTAGAAATTAAACCTGCAGCAGAGGAGGAATGTATCAGTTAAACCAATGAATGTATGTGTAGGTAGTAGAAGACAAGAACTAAGACCAGCAACCTATATTTTTTCCCTTCCACATCCTGGCACCTTACTCTCTCACTAGTATGAACCATGGTGATCCAGGTTATTATCTATGTTCTACCCACATTACTATCTGCTGCCCTTTTAAGTATAGCTCAGCAGTTGCAAGGAATCCTACTCTGTGGCTACTGGGGAGGTGGGGAGAAAGAGTCCTCTCAAACTGCCATGTAACAATAATAATAATAATAATAATAATAATAATAATAATAGAAGACTGACATTATCAAGTTGGTTTTTGCAGCTCTTAATACAGGCTACTACAGGAGTATGCAGAGGCACATGAAACTTCTTGGTTCTGACAAAGTCAGTATCAGATGTTCAAAGGGTTTAATACAGCTTGCTTAGAACTGTCTTGTTATTAAATGCATGTGTATCTCCTGCATCTTCAGTAAATATATACAGCACTAGACAAAAACTAGACAAAAAGACAATATCCCAAGAGAAAAAGTAGTAGATTGCCAGCGGGTCTTCACTTTTCCTTTTATCTTTCATACTTTCAGTTTACCCTTTTATCTATCCACACTACTAAGCGCAGGAAAAGTTTTATCTTGGTGGACAGTAGATACGTATTTTTCAAGAGCATAACCTTACACTGACTCAGAACAGGCATTGTCTGTACTATAATTCCACCAACAATTGAAGCTCATCAAAGCTGTGACTAAATAACTTGGATTTTCTTCTTTCCACTTTGGATGCTTTTGCCTCTTGGTACAAGAACTAAAGCGAGCAGAAAGCCTTCAAAACTCAACACTCAATGTGAATCCTAGGATGCTGTTTACCTAGTCGCATGTTAGTGCAGATGCAAGTCCGATGGGATGGGCCAATACTTTTCAGGCGCTGCTAATGGAAACAAACCAACAACTCTTGGACTAGCGTCAAGAAAAGGGACATTTCAACCAACCATCTGTACCTTGTCATTCTAAGGTCAATCTTTGCAAGTGAAGACTGATACGGATAAGCAGTATTGGCTATCACTGATATTGCAAACAACACTTATTTTCATAGGTTCTGCTTCTAACTTTTTAACCTCCACCTTTTTTTGATGGGTTTATTACACAATGCTGTAATGAATGATAAACAAAAAAACTTCCCCTCCACAAATGTTGCCCTTTCATAACTTTTTAGCAGCTCTCTAGAGCCACAACGTGGCAGAAAGTTCATATCGATGTTAATTCCTACAGTTTAGATCAGCTCTCATTTCATGTGAGGATCAAGACTGTATGTTGGAGACACATACCACCATACAAGAACTGGAGAAATCAATTTAGTGACCAGGTGAGCTCTTATCTCTAGTACAATTTGAGAGTCTACCATTTTCCTCTGAAAATACTATGGTATCTGCTCCCATAGCAGGGTTCTGAAAGCACAAAGGATGGGTTCTTCCAACTTCCAAACAAAAATCTAAATGAAAACAGCAACATTTCCATTTTCTGGCTAATCAGTATGGAGTCCTATCCAGTTTGTGATGACTGAACTGGTGATTGCTGAAAAATGGGATTTACAATGCAAATGCTGACAGATCTTTATCTCCAGTGTTTGACTGTTAGTAATCTCTGTACAATAGCAAGCCAGTCATGTGCTTGGCAGAGGTTGGAATTAAGGTTAAAAGTGGGGTGGGGGCAGGGAAGAGGTGGTGATGGTGTTTTAAAGAGGTATTAATCTTTAACTTCACTCCAAGATTTACCTTGCATTACTTTGTGAAATCGTGAAAAAGAGAGTTTGGAAATCTTTCAAGAGATAAAAACAGACCACTAGTATTTAAGCCTCTGTCTACACTGGCTGTAGTTTTTCAATTCCTTTAAAGCAGATCTAACTATATTACACACTATGGGCGTTGTGTCCGTTTCTGCAGACAGGAACAGATAGCTTCCTTTCTTTGTCCTATATTCAATTAAAAAAAAAAAAAAGTAGTAAAAAACCTCTGCAGATCATTTCAGTTAGTAATTCTGCCTTGGAACCTCCTACTTATTTTTATGACTTGTGTTTTGATTAGTGAAGTGTATTTTTTTGGCGTGTGGTAGTTACTTAATAGCTCTTACCAGACTGATAAATTCAACAAAATACAAAGAGGTGGGTCTCCCATGCAAGAAACCATGAAACCAAGTACACACAGAATGGCAAAAACTTTCCAAAGTCATTCAGTTATTATTGTTTGATGAGTTATCCAATTTGTCAGTTTTCTAGAACTGCCAATCAACTTAATTAGATGATTTTTTCCTGACATTGGAGAAAAATGCTGCTGCCTGTTATTTCCCTGGTCAAATTAGGTATGTGTGTAAAAGTTAACAAGCATAACAATTTGTCAAACACAAGCTTGCAGAAATGAGATTCACCAGTACCAGACTAAGCTGGCAGAAGCAAAACACTACCTTTAAGTTACAGCAGTAACCTGCTGTTATTTAAAGCAAATTACAGCAGACACCCTGCCTCAAAAGATTTCGTTGCGCTGTATTAAAGGAAAAGCAAATAATTTAACTTGATTTCTATTTTAATCATTGAACTTTGGCCATTTGAAATATTGAAGTCAACAGCAAATTTGTTATTGTGGGGCAAGTCAGTGTATGTCAAATCTTGATCACACTGAAGAGGATTTTTTATATAAAACCCTCACCTGTTTGGCACTTCTTTCAAACACCACATACTGTTGGCATTGATCAAGACGTCTTTTACGCATGGTCCAATAATGCAGCACACGGTTCTCCCTCTGGAAGAGTTCATTCAAGATATCTGAAGAAATTAAAATAGTTTCAACATAGGTCATGACAACCAATTTTGAAATATCACATTAAAATCAGCAGAATAAAGTACTTTATATTGTAGAATTTACAATACACTTATTCTTTCTGTTACGCTTCGCTTTGCTTTTTTCCCCTCATATTCTTGAAACACAGTGTTCCTGTTTCATTGCTATTTACAGAAATGTTGGTTGAAGAAACTAAAGATGTGGTTGAAATGTAGTAGTAACACCTTTTTTTCCTCAAATATTTTTCATGCGGGGACTGACGCTGTTAAAGAATTGAAAATGTAGTCTGAGCCTTGAGAGAATTCCCAGGTAATCAAATAATTAACTCCACAATTTGTTATTCCATTCCTGAGTGTTAGAAATTGTCTGACATAGGGAAGTCACATCCAAATTCCACTGCTAACCTGCAAATCCACATATCCAGCTTAAAAATTCTTCCTGGATGGCAAAGACCTTCTGCTTACAATATGCAGAAGATTTTATCTGAACTCTTATTCTTTAATGTTTCTTCAAAGAAAGAAATCCTAGCAGTTTCTTGTGAAGCTCGCTTTACCCACTGCTTCTTCCAGAGCAGCAGCTCTCCAGACTTTGTAGCTACTGCAAACCCAGATGGCAAGTATGGGCAATGCATAGAAACAGGGACACCTAACATCTCCGGCCAGGTGATTCTGTCAGAAGTGTAAAGAACCCAAGGAGGGGTCTACCAGAAGCAGAAGACACCACAAAAAAGGCTCATTCTTCACAACAATGCTTTACTTGCTTCTCTATGTACACCTACAGCTGGCTATTTTCCATAATTACGAATGGAGGCTCTCAGGTGCTAGACCTCTTAGAGCCTCTGCATTTCCCCTGCCCCACTGTGTGGGTCCTCCATGCCTTACATGCCAAATGGTAACAACTCCAAAAAACAGTTTGACAGAGAAGCTCAAATAAAAGGAGCCCGAGGGAAAAAGCATCTCGCTATCTCTATCAGTGATCTGGGACCAATTACAACCACTCATCAGAGCCTCCCTGAGGATTATGAAACCTGCCTGCATTACTGCCAACATCCTCCTGCTTGGAAGCACCGTATTCCCACTTGCCACAGAGAGCTGAGATCACCGAGGACTTGCTTTTGGTTGGAATCTGGTCAATGCAGCCAAGGTTTTCTTCCTGCTGGGCAGGCTACCCTCAAACATGCCTCAACCGATCTGTCCCTTAGCCAAGCCATGGGCTGATCTGCTTTGAGTCTCACCTGGCTTTCTCAGTTTTATTTCTGCCTTATGCCACCTCCAAAATGCTGCTCAGAATATATATGCCAGATTTGGGGGGTGGGGGGGAGGGCAGACACACAGAGGCCTATCATTATACAAAGCAATACACCCAACTGGACACACCATATAAAAAGAGACATCTTGATAGTGACGCAAGCGAAGTACTTCTGACAAAGAGCAAGCAAGGTGAATTTAGCTAATTGGAACAGCATTTGTCCTGCCAGGACATGATACAGATGGCAAGCCAGTGAGAGACATTTGGCTGGGCACCATTGGAGTTACTGCCATTAATTTTTTGGACTGACAAGGAAGAGAAAATTTTTTTTTATAAAATACTCAAAGTTATAGAACAACATTTAATACTAGGATTAGATGATCAGCTCTGTTTCAAGCCTCCTGAACATGGGGGCTATAGTCCCTGTTGTCATTATTTTTTTTATTCCAACATTTGTTAGGATTGTTTCCTAAACTTTCAACTTATTTTCCAGGCTTAGAGAGCTTTCATCCATCTCTGTGCATCCTGCACTATCAACCTATCTAGAAATATGAGCACCACTAGGCAAGTTCCTGCACTATATTCAGTCACAGCCTATATAGCAAAGAAAGAGGTAACTAAGAAGCCCGAGAAATCAGCAGCAGAAGCAAAGATGAAGATGTTCCGCTTCTGAGCTTACCGCAATTGTCACCAACTGAACCCACCTGCCACAGCACAGTTCCAGGCCACAACTTCCTAAAACTCAGTTTTGGCACGGTGTCAGGTTCAGTATTTGGATACTCTTAACTGTAGGGTCAAGGACATTATTTACCCTAGTATGAAGGCACAGAAGGACACCTCTCAGAGTTCAGTATCATCGTGATTCCTGTTTGCCTTGAAGTATGTGCTTAGCTAAACTTTGCCTTTGCTTTTCTAGATATCATAATCTGCATCTGGGAATAAGGACCAAGTATGCCACTGAATGAGGTTTTTGAAAAACATTCAACAGTTCTGCAGAAACTCACAGGTTTTTAAAAACTCTCAAGTTTTTAAAACGCTCATTATAGTATGTACTGATCAGTCTGACACACTGTTTCAAGCGTACACCTAAGTATGGTCCAGCAGAACACATGAAACCTCTATCTCACCAAAATGAAATAAACACTGTATTTTTTTTCTCTATCTATTTAGAAAGGAGATGAGATTTGTTTCCTTACATGTGTATTTGAACAGGAAGATCAAAGTGAACTTTTAAATCATTTTGTCAGCTACCACCATACAATTGAGACCTAGAAGGAAGGAGTCCTCACTAGTTTTATCTTGACTTGCGCTTCATTCTCAGAAGCATGTATTGCATAACTCATGGGGAAAAAGTCTTAGAGCAGAGAGCTTATTTTTTTCCTGCTTGGGGATTTTTGTTGCTTTTTAGGTATTTATCATTCATCCAGGATTTTAAATGTACACAGAACATGCATAGATACTACAGTTCTAGCATATTCCATATTCTTAAGGACATTAACAGCGACTTTTCTACTCTTTCGTCATCTGAACACATTCACCTTTCTCAGAATGACTGTTTCTACACAGCTTTCAAAACTGAATTTTTAACTTTGTCTAAAAGCCCTAATATTTTTTTCTTGTACTCAGTAAGACTGGTAGCTACAAATTCTTGCTTTGTTTTCTTAGTCTACCACTATGAGAAAAGCTAAGTGACAAATGTCAGCAACACTTTTTAAGTTATTGATACTGCTAGTGCTTGTGTTGAGATTTTGTCTTGTACAGTTCTATAAATGTTAATGCCTTGGGGACAGGGAAAAAACAACCCTTTGTCTTAGCTCTACATGCTCAAAGTTTCAACTGCCACAATCCAATTATCTCCTTAGAGTGAAAAGTATGGTCAATACCCTATTATGTTTCCAACAAAAAAAATTCAACACAGAGATTTTCAATTTGAGTACTGTCAGACACATGGCTAAGTTTAACAGAAACTGTTTTCCCCTTCTAGTAAAGTGAAGCAGTGAGCATGTCCTTTTCTGATAGAGTCATCAAATAATTTAGAATGGAAGTGACCTCTGGAGGCCATCTGTTCCAATCTCCTCCTCAAAGCAGGACTAACTTCAAAGTTTTTCAGGGGCTTGTTCAATTGAGTTTTAAAATTCCCAAGGGCAGAGATTCCACTACCTCTCCGGGCTATCTGCTCTACTCAGTGTTTTCTCACTCTTGCTGTTACGCTTTCTCCTTATATCCACTGAGAATTTGCCTGGCTGCAACTTTTTCCTCTGGTCCTATTGCCGTGTTCCTCCGAGTTTGTCTCCATCCTCTGCATAACTCCCCTTTGGGTAGCTCCAAACAGCAATTAATTAGACAATTAGACTTCTCTGGGTTTGTGTCTGTAGTGTGGTCTGAGTGTTCAGTCACAGCTTCACTGTGCATCAAGCAGAATATAACTGCAATACTTAGCAACTGTAAAATGCAATATTTATTTTCTGAATATCTCTCCAATCTCTCTTCGTACCTTACCCATCAGTTATGCATACCCTATTAATTTCTGTCCTTTTGTCCCTGAAAGCCCTACAGATTTCTCTCTCCACTCCTCACTGTGTATGTTACACAAAGATGCACTACATTGAATTAATCCTAGCAAAACCTAAGCCACGTATTAGTTCTTTTCTACATCACCTAAGCTACTACATGACCACACATCTAATTTAAACATGACGTCAGTTATCCCATACTTAATCAAGTTCCTTAATACTGATTCAACTATATGAAGGGTCCAAGGGCATCATTCAAGGATCATCTTGTATCACCCTGGCACCCTCAAGGTACTCGCAGAATGCACCACACTAACACACTGAGTAAACCTACAGTGCTCAGCTCCCATTTGGCTTCAGACCAAATATCATCATGTGGAAGTTTGCTATCTCGTTCTCTGAACACAAGCAGCACATTTGAGTCTCAAGTTGAAAGAAGATTAAGTGTAAGCAGGAGGTAAATAAATTCAAAGCAACTTCATTTGGGTACAAGAGAATTTGATGACTGGCAGCTCCTTCAAAGTGTATGAGCAATTTTAATTACTTCCTATTAAGCCTTACAGAACCCTTTCCACTTGGGCAGGCTTCACTACCCCGTCATCACACACACCACAACACATGATGATCACGTTCTTCGGAGAAAAAAAGCACAATAAACCCCTTACTTTTGACTTGTTGTTCAGGTGCTTTGATGTGTGTCACCATCCCTGGCATGTTTACACTGTTCCTGTGCAGGTATTTCAGGAAGACATCAGCATTCCTCCGAGCCAGCGTGCAAGCCTAGAGAGTTGGCAGTATTACTTTCTTTGAAGATACATACATATACACCGAGAAAGAGATGAAGGACCTTCCCCATCCTCCTTTTATGCATTTCCCACCCTCTCCAATTTAAAAAAGCATTGCTTGTTAAATCCTTCTACAAGTAAGCCGACCCGAGCACTAAAATAGTTCCCCCAACAAATAACAGTTAGTCCTTACTTATCCAGCAGAAAAAAACCCAAACAAAATGCTACTGCTTTTTATCTGAAGATCCTGAAAAGCAATTACCTGCTCTAGAGCTTCCAGCATGACTCAGAGCTCACGCAGAAGTTTGTTTTGTGTACGTGCCATGTGCCACTTGAAGTTATTTATTGCATAAACAAAGTGCACATGCTTATGCAATCACCTGGATATTCCAAAACATCCACCATTACTTTAAACAAAAAGTAAACGCTCCGCTGAAGTGAAACCAAAAGGGCTACAGTATTAAGACGTGCCCTTAACATATTAAGACAAGGCCTTGAGAGCTTTTAGTCCTCTCGTCACTGTATTGCCAACACTCAGCTCAGCTGCTGCCTTCATCTTAACATACATCAAGTACTACCTAAGGGCCAGCTGCCTTAATTTTAATAAGCAGAACATGAAATGCTACTTTGAAAGGTTGGATAAAAGTAGCATGGTTAGATCCAGTAACAGAGACACTAAGTCATTTCTCAGATTGTTTTAACACAAAGACTGGAAACTCACATGCCAGCTGCAGAAAGATATTTGATAGTATTTGATAGTATTTGACTTAGAGCTATGCTAATACTTTTTTGAATGTTGGCATCTGTGCACTGAGAACAAAAAGGCTTTTAATAAAACTAAGTTTTATGCTATGACATCTTTCAAGATGATGGTGGGAAAAGCCTTTGGTTACAGGGCTAGTTACACTGCTTTGCAAGCATCCGTTACATATTTATTCAGTATGATCAATAACCCTCTTCACTAGGACGTTAGTTGGAACAAAAACTTTTCATTTGTCTGCAGACTGTTACACAAACCCAACTACTCCCAGATGCTTGTCTAGCAATTTCCTCCTTCCGTAGTCTACTGTAGTCCAAGTATATCCGAGAGCTGCTCTGATGCACAGGCAGCAATGGCACTATGTGACTGTCACTTCTCTTCCAAAGCAGCAGCCTTTAAGCATTCTTTAGAATGACAGTTGCTCAAAGCAGTGATTCCCAATTCCTCTTCAGTCACAGTGGGAGACCTGACATCTATTGCAGTTCAACAGGAAATATATTTATAAAACTGGCTACAGTTTTATGCACTTGGCAGTATTCTCCTAATCACTGTCAGAAGCAGTTAACGTGCCATTTCCCACATTTTTGCATTTTGGGACATACCTGTAGCTTTCAAATGGGCACTGTTGCTTTCCACATACATTGCAGCCCTATAAGAGTGAGTATTTGACTGCATGCTTCCCAAGACACAGAAGACAAAAAAAAAAAAAAAAAAAAGCAAATCCTACCTTTAGGAATGCCTCCTTCTGTTCAAGGTGTTTGCTTATCATGGGAGTAACGTGATCTGTTTCAGAGTTCGGACCCAGTTTGTCCGCTCCTCCACACCAGTCTTCTTCTCGCTTATATTCTTGCTCCAGGCTTTCCAGAACACTGCACACCTATCAGGAAGGAGTCCAACTCAAATATAATCCAGTAAGACAAGCAATACAAAAATTCAAGCCTAAAAAATAGAAAACCAGTCTACACCTTACACGTACCTTAGCTTCTGACATGTTTTGAATGAGACTCCTGAGAGGGCTACAAACTTCAGCTGTAGGTTTGCAAACATTGGCCTGCTTATATGGAATTGCTCAGAAAGCTATCCCTAAAGTTTCTCATCTTTCTCCACCTCTGTGACTGTATAGTTCAGAATGGGCTTAAGATACGATCGCAGAGGAAGCAACATTGCTAACCTTCCCCCTAACTCTTCTGTGGACAAGTAGAATGAAGCTGATTTTTCTGACACCCCCACAAAAAACAGAATAAGCCATCTAAAGTACTTCCATTAAAACTCTGCGTAACTTGTCCATGGTTTAAGCAAAATTTCTTGAAACAAGCAGAAATCCAACTATGCATTTATACAGTGTATTTAATCTTGAAAATGTTTTACAAGATTTTTCTCAATGAAAAATAAGAATCTGAGGAATACTAAAAGGGAGAGTGATAGAAGAGGCAGATGAAGATTCGAGTCTTCACCAATAACCACTGCACTTTGGTAGTGTACCTCTTTTGAAGTTTGCTAACTGAAGCAAGCGTAGCCAGACCAATTACACCATAGTCTTTTAGAACTTTGTACAATTTGTCTACTACTCATTTATCATAGAATGGTTTGGGTTGGAAGGAACCTTTAAAGACCATCTATAGTCCAGCCTCCTGCCGTGGCTAGGAACATCTTTCACTGGATCAGGTTGCTCAAAGCCCTGTCCAACCTGACTTTGAACACTCCCAGGGACTTTGAATGCTTCCACAACTTCTCTGGGTGACCTCTTCCAGTGTCTCACCACCCTCACCATTCCTCAGAAGGAATTTCTTCCTAATAGCTAATCTAAATCTACCCACTTTCAGTTTAAAACTGTTGTCCTTCATCCTGTCACTACAGGCCCTGGTAAAAAAACCTTTGTCTTATACAACCACTTTATATATTGAAAGGCTGCAACACATGGTTTCTCTAAGGTGGCTAGTAAGAGGATTTGCTTTTTGCATTTTTTGTATAACTGCAGTTGTTATCAAATCAGTAAATATAACTAAACCTAATCAACCATTTTTTAGGTAACGCTCTTTTATGCCATGCTGAAGAATTAACCAAGGCAGACACAAATCACATAGCATTTCTGTACCTGTTCAGAAGTTTTATAGAAGGCAACAGAGGCATTCACAAGCTTGAGACGGTCCTCCATCTTCAGCATCAGTTGTTGCCAATGGGAAGCAACCTTCTCTGCACACTCCCGGATCATATCCATGTCATAGTGATTAGCCTGCAGCATTGCCTCTGCCTTCTGCTGAACCTGCAGGGCACTTTGATGCGTTTTCTGACAAGAGGTGAGAATTCAGGAGTTCAGTGGAGCACTTCAGTTCATTTTCTTGAAGACCTCAAGGCCTCACATTTCCACTGTGTCAATGACACTTCTATACACATCCACAAACACCCATTAACTAAAAATAACTGTCCAATATTGGTCACTGCATGATTTCACTATGCAAATACAAAGGAAATAAATCCTGTAGAGATTTATCATCAAACCAACAACGACTAGCAGTTTGTAAGCAACAGCCACTGTCTAGCATTAAGCCACATGTGGCATATCTACATTACAGTAGACATTGTTATAACTATGGATTTCAGGTTGATTTTCCTTCCCTTTGTGGTGAGGAAAGAAGACAGAAAGGATGTATCTTATTTTGGCTTAATAGGTATTACTGTTCTCACAGCTTTACTGCAGTCTTTTGCATAACAGTAGCAAGCAAAAGAAGGTGCAAACATGCAGGCCAATAAAAAGGACAACTCTCCATTTATTGTAAGCAAATGTTTAACTGTAGTTCTCTGTGTAACCATATGCTTGCCTAAAAATCTGAAACCCCTAACTATAAGTATTACTATACTTGAGTACAGAATGACCCAGAAAACACAGAATTTAAGCTTCCTAATTATTTATTCTGAAATTGACAAACGCCTAGAGGTCTCACGACTTTTATACTTCAGTTACCCAAGCCCTCAGAATGAGGGTACATACAGTGCAAATTGTATTGAAAAAAGAGGGGAAGCATAAAAATCCACCAAGTAGCAAAGGAACGTGAGAGAGTTACTGCACAACGGAGTACTCTGAAAATAGTTTTCCCAAACAATCATAACATTGGTTAATCTTTCAATAAAGGTAAAGTTCTTAAAAAACCCATATGCTATATATAATCAATCACCGTAAGTCCCTTGATAGTGCATATAAATTAATAATACTGCATTTCAGGCAATCTTAACATCTCTGCCTATTTTTCACAGAGATACAACCAATCCAATAATTTCAGATTGAAGTCACAGCACGAGGATGGACATACCACCACATGCAAATTTCAGTGAAACCTACTGTCAAACAAAAATGGATACCTTAAAGGACCATATCAGAATACACAAAACTGATGTTTGCTGTTCCATTTATTCTTAACCTTAATAGTTGGCATTATATGTTGTGTTCTAAGAAAGGGTTTACCGTTTTCTGCAAAATTGCCATGAGCAGCAATCACTTTATGATGCAAAAAGGCACTGAGAAGATGTGTTCACCTGGAATTGCAGCTCCAAAATGAGCAACAAGAAAAATCCCACCTTCCCAGTAAGTGATTTTCCTCTTTGCCCTCAGACGGTTTCCTAAACTCAAAAACATGTAGCATGAATCCAACAGTGCTGTTTACAGAGACTCATGAACTGAAATGGTGCTTTTACCTCTATTGCATGTTGAAATTGCTCGTGCTCCCTCTGTAACTGTTCTGCCTCCTGCAAAGAGCTAGCAGTGATAAGCCCAGCATTTAACATTGACTCTCCATTTCGGATCCAACCCAAAACCTGTAACAGAAGAGAAGACCATGAAATATGCAATTCCACAGCCAACCAGCAAGAAAAACATCATTGCTAGGGACAAAAATATTTGGGGTCACATAGTACTGGGCTTGATGACTAAATAATTAAATTTTAAAAAATTAAAATTAAAACCTAAAAAATTAATTATATATTTACAATGAATTATATATTCAATAAACATAGTGAATGACATTCACTATCATTTCACTTAGCTGACAACTCATCTCTTTCGGTCAACTACTAGATGTTTGTGGTTTCATTTTATACTCTGAACAAGGTTCTGTTTCTGAATACCATTTCTGTCACTTGGAAAACAGGAACAAGTTACAAGCAATATTTGCCTAAGAGCCAGTGTCAGTAATATAAATTGAGGACATGCAGCTTAGTAAAAAGTAAGCAAATAATGTTGAATATTATTAACGTTGAGAAAAATGTGACCATTGAATGTCTTCTATTACTTAAAGATTTTCGGTTTTCAGAATGTGCTGCCTTTGAACACGTCTACTGAAACCAGATGAATCCCAGGTTGTGGGAAGAAGCCTCAGGAGGCCACCTAATGCATTCCTTACCAACAGCAGGAATATGCAACCTTAAGGCCTCTCCCAAAAGATCTGTGCCTTGTTTGTTACTCAAGACTCCAACTCCACACTTCCATCAGACACTTTTATGACTGTAAGTCTTCCTTCTAATGTCTAACACTCAAATCTCTCTCGCTTTAATTTTGGCTCATTTCACTTCTCCTCCCCACAACAGAGAAGAGGAAAAAAAACAAAACCCAACCCCACCCCCACCCCCCAAAAAAAACCGCAAAAACCCCAAAAACCAAGGAGACATTTTCTCCCTCTCAGCATCAGCTTTGTTTTTCCCCTCTCCTCTCTCCATCAGGAACACTACCCAACTCCCTCCTCTAGATTCCTCTTCTCTTGTTAACTCCAGTCTATTCAATCTCTCATGTGAAGTTAGCCACCTTATTTTTCTCACTGCTCTTTTATGGGCTCTGTCCAGTTGATAACCATGACTTCAGTCAAACTCTTTCAAATACTGAGTAAAGCTATACATAATTCAGGTTATTCACTGTCATCTGGACAACTTTTCTATGGAACTGCTGCTCAGCCAATAATTGCACCCATGCTGTATTGGTTCAGCTGATTATTCCTGCCAGTACACCATGCCAACACTTTGTCACTAATAAAATTCATATCCTTCTTGCAGAGCAATTCTCCCATACATCAAGATAATTCTGAACCGTAATCCAATGTCTTCTGCTGAACTCAATTTGCTTTTCCAGCTTCTTTTGACTTTATCTTCAAATTTAAAGGCATAATCTCTACTCTAATGTACATTTTCTGACAGAAAACGTTAACTAGTATCCAAATACAGATTTTTAAAAAATTTTAAATCTGTTTTCCAATCCAGTGTACCTCTTAATAACTTTTGTTACTGAGTATGGTTTTCCAGCAAGTTATCACGTCTCATGACGTTCTTACAGTAAACTAGCGCCAGAGAGACTGAACTAAACTATTTTAAAAGCTGTAACAGAAGGAAGATCTATGTCATCTGCTTTTTCACCTCTACTCAGAAGACCTGTTACTTTGTCAGGAAGAAACAGGATTTACCAACAGAAAGCTATGTTTAATTAATCTATGTTAGCCTTTTCCCTTCGTCACTCTTCAGGTTTAATAATCTACTTGTTTTGATATTTTTCCTGGGAATTGTTAAACTAGCTGACCTATAATCCTCCCTCAGCTAATCCTTTCGCACTTTTGAGGAGTAGATGTTGGGTTCCAGGCCTCCAGAATCTCAATCTCCAGAAGTTTGGAGCAGATAGGCACTAATGTCTATGACATTACCTCAGGCAGTTTTGTAGGTATTCTAGAGTGAATTCCTTTGGGTCCAACTGATTTGAAAATAACCAATTTAAGCATACCTTCTCTTAACCTTTTCCTACTAATTGATTTTAGACCTTTAACCACTGGTAATAAATATATTAACTACCAAATCACAGCTCTTAACACTACTTTCATCTAGTGATCCACATATGACACTACCATTAATGCTACTGCGCTAAGTTATTACACTGAGTGACTCAGGATGACACGACCACAGTCATAGACTAAAAAGACGGACAGAAACCAGGAAAAGGACCTATTAAAACACAAATCCTTACAAACAAAAGGCACATGTTGTCTAGATCCAGAGTACACTCTAATATGTCCTTAACAGCTTGAAGCTGAGGTCTAGCTATCTTCACATAACATCTATTCCCTCAAATACGCATCACAGTCTCACTCTCTGTCTTACACTTATCCAGGCTGCAATATTGTTATATTAGTAATGCAGTTTTTCCTAGTTCTGCCTGCACAACGAATAGCTAACAAGTTGTGGCTTTCTCCTCTGATAGCATGTAATTCTTTTATATAAATCCTGCAAGTCTGTAGGAAGGAATAAGTCTGCAGTATAGGCTTAGGGCTTGGCAGCACCTCCCAGACATGTAACCCGGTGTACATTCTGCTCTTCCGGGGAGAAAGCACTGGGTCAAGTGGAGCCTTGCGGGAGGGGGAAGATGGCTCTGGCCTTTGGACAGAGGCCAGAAGACGCATCCAGATCACAGCAGGGGGGCACAAAAAACATACCATGAAAGGAGCTGGGAGTTTTTAAGTTGTCAAGACACATGGGGGTTGTCAATACTCGAGGCAGCAAGCTCAGGTAAGCCTCAGGAGCAAGAAAAAAGGCAACTTCTGAGGGAATCAAATGGGTCCAACAGACTGTAGACAGAATCTACACTTGGAGGAAAGAATTTGTCTGTACAAACATGACGAGCATCCCTTTTTTATTTCTACTTTGCCTTACAAAAGCAGTTTTAAGCTCCTTCTCTACCTTACAAAGTAATTCTTTAAGGTGTAGTGCAATGAAACACACCTTCTTAGGGTTAAAATACATTTAGCCTTCTCCAGAGAATTTGTAATGAAGTACAACGCTTAAGCAGCACCAATTCAAAGCTCCTCTTGACTTGGCATCCCATTGTACGCAGCAGAGACAGCTAGCACTGAACTTGCCATTTCAAACACACTGATTTGCCCTCCTGCGTGCTGCAGGGCAGGGTGCAAGTGCAGAAGCTGGTGGAACTCACAGGAGGAAAGTTGCCAGTAGCACTTTCTCCTTCCCTCTGCTCTGACTCAAGGGGAAAATACAAGCGCTAGTAAATAGCAAGCCTGTTCTCCTTCCAGGGCTGCCACCTTCTAGTGTTTGTTGGCATGTTCCCATCACCTCACTGGCTGGGTGGGCCACACGCCCCATCCTTTCCCTTGCAGCCTCCAGCAGGCTAGAAAAGCATCAGTAGAGCATCAACAAAACTGGGGAAATGAAACAGAGTTTGGGACACTTGAAAGGGTAAAATAGGTAATTCTATAGATAAATGCTTGATTTAAGACTCATTTCTTGGACTGATTTTTTTACTCTAAACATGATCACAGGACATACCTGCTTCAGCCTGCTGTCCTAGCTACGTTTTCATATCCATATGGCACTACACAGTGTGCCGGGGTACTCCTCCTGAGTAATATTTTGGGAGAATCAGAGCTCAAGCAATGGACTGTGTTTGCACCAAGCTAAAAGATCTGCATGTGAGAACACAAAGCAGCTCAAGGTACTCTTAATGGCACAAGTATCCGTACACTGTTGTACAGGTATGAATACATAGGTACACATCACACAACATTCACCACGATCAGAGCAGGGGACAATATTGCACTGAAAAAGCGCAATGAGCATAGTAAACCAAATTGAATTGGTTTTGGAGGTTCGTAGAGATTTTGACCCAGGCAGATGCTGCATGTTAAACGGAGCAAAGTATTCATTCTACAAAGTGAGTATGTGGGAGTATCTCTGCCCCTACCTACTCCTATGTCCCTGCCCTATATGAAAAGGTGACATTTTCCTTTCCGTGTTTTTTTTTCCCCCTCATACAGCTGCCCCTTCTTATTTCAGTGAGCATCCTCTTATCCCTATCTTCTGAGGTTTTCCTACACAGTAATCTTCTATCTGGTTTTGCCCTTTCTGCACCTATTACATATCAAGTTGACAAGCAAATTCTTTGTAGGATTTCTTTAAACCTCTGTCTTCTGGCACTTCAGCTTCCTCCTAGTCCTGAGGCTTACTCTACAGAACTTCTACGCCACAAGTCAGAACTGGCATGGTAGTTAAGGGAGAAGTAACTCTGGGGATTTTTATCTGCCTTCTGTGCTTATTTGCTAAGAATTCACTCAGCTCCAAGTTACGCTACCTAGTTCTGAGGAGATTCCTTGCAAGTATTTGACTAAAAAACTAAGACAGGGCACAGTTTGCTGGTCTCTATTACAGTACTCAGAGACGAAACCTATGGAAAAATTCCTGCAGTGCTCCAGTCTAACCTTTTCACACAACTACAAGCTATACATTTTTATGTTTTATATATATATATATGCACGTGTGTGAAAATACAACAGTGGTAATGTCAGTTTGGCATGAAAAATTCAAATGGAAATCTTGTTAAAATCCTTGCTATAGAGACAGTATCCCATCTACATAATAAGTTTGCTTACATACAGTTCATCAACAATAAATCTGGCAGAAAACACAGTAATTGTACTGGAAAACCATGTGCTCACTGCTTCAGGCAACAAAATACAAACCAAACTGAAGAGTCATTTGACTCTCAGGTAAAGCACCTGCTGTGACCTGCTGAGACCTGCTGAGCTATGAAGTTTTTCCCACTGCAGATGAAGCAGGAGAAGATCATGCTTCCTGATATTTAATAAAAACTAAAATAAATCAGATGTGGTTTTCTGAAAAGGCAACTGAAATCACAAAACTAAGAGTTACTAGCCCCTAGTAGTAACATTAGTTATTTTTTCAACTGCTTTCTTAAAAATCTGAACTTGAGCTTCAGTTTCAGTCAGGGCCAGTAGTGGTTTGAAAAAGTTACAAATATCTTAGAGAATGCCCTACAAACCACACAACAGAAGTGCAACATGGACATTCCTCTACAATCCATAATGTTCATCATCTGGTTGTATCTATCTGCCAAAACACAGAACATTTGTTCTGCAAACACAGGTTTTAAACATGTGTGTCTTTCTTGTCACGCTTAACTCGCATACAAACAAAGCTAGTGGAGCAAGGTACTCACTTTATTATGGCAGCATGCAATAACTATATAATAGTGTGTCTTTGAAATATTAACCAAGTGCTATATTCTGTTCTCAATATTATTTCAGTATCTTGCGAATTAACAATTTCTTTTTTACTAACCCATCCCATCCTAACCCACTGATGTACTGCAAAGGGATGAGACTGCCTCCGCTGGCATTCACACTCTTTCTTTTCATCTTTTCTTTCCTTTGCAAATGTGCACTCTCTTCCTTCATCCTCAAGACAGTATGCAAGGAAATACAGTAACTATCCTGATCTGATCTAACTTAATCTCAACCATTACTTACATTAAAGGAGTCATTTGTAATTTGCATTTATGAAGATGAACAAGTGCTAAGGTGGAGACAACATAGTTCAGTAGAGTATACAAAGGCTTGAACTAGAAGTTCATGTATTTCATTAACACCTAGATTGCACTGACAGCAGACAGTACCAGTTCCTTGCATTCACTTAATTCAAGACCACACAGAAACTTTGGGTCTGTTACTATAGAGGAATCAACTGCTGCCTGGAGATACTTTGGGAGCCTTCTATTCACCTCTCCTGTGCTAACTGGACCTCTTTTCTATTACTTTGCAATTCGGGAGCTCTCATTTACAGTCTTAGGGGGAGATGAAGTTTTGTAAGAGCTTATGACAAACAGAAAAAGGACAAGTTGCATTTGGAGACATTATGGGACATACTAATACAACAGGCTGTAGCAGACTTCTGTGATGCTGCCAAGTGTAAGCAAGATCAAAACCTCTTAGCTTCCACTGTTTTGTTTGTTGTTGTTTTTTAAAAAAAAAAAAATTTCACCTACTGTAGTGGTTTTGCCCACAGCATCTTAAATTCACCAAGGATTTATGTGCTTATCAGATAAGGACCTCAAAACTTGCCACTTTATTGCCAGGACAAGCAAATCTTCATTTTTTCTTCTCCTGGAAAGTAAACTGTGCTAATATTATGTTATCAGTATTTACAGATGTCTCAAACAATATACCAAAAGGTATTAGGACAGTGTGCAGGGACTATCACTGAATGTTTTTCTTAAAAGTATGATTATTTAACATGGGTTCAAATTGCTTCAAATACTTGACTTGTATCCAGGCAGTAATACAGACTGTGGATGCAAATTAAAAAAAAAAAAGCACTGAAGGTTAACAGAGGATGAAGTTTCTTCGGTGCTCAATTCAAAGTCCCTCTCCTCTCCAAACGCAAGATTTTTCCACAGCAGAAAGTAATTTTCCGCGTCTGTTTCTGGGAACAGACCTCTCCAAGAGGTGTGGGATAGCTCGGGGAAGGGGGGGGACACACATCCAGCCCCCCCAGCCCTGGCGTACCTGCTTGACTTCGGCCTGCAGGTGGCGCAGCTGCACGCACTGCTCCAGGTGCTTGCGGTGCTGCTCGGCTGCCACGTCCAGCTCCTGCTGCTTCTCGTGGAGGAACTCCAGCAGATCCTGGACACGAGTGGCCATGTCTACGTCTCTGTCACAAAGCAGCTCCACCCCTGTAATCAGCCAGGCGTTTACATATGACTTACAAGCCTTCTGAAAAGAAAACGGCCCGTTTCCACTCTTTTACGCTTACTTTTGCAGTTTCTTCCCAAAGTTCAACTTAATCCTCAGAACATTTGCTTAAATGAGCATAGTTTGTGTACTCTTTAAAAATGCAACACTATTAACTTTTTTCTTTTTTGAAGAAGCCTGAGATTTACCCTAGGTGACTGTATACAGTTAAAAACATCAAGTCCAAGGGCATAAGATACTGAAAAGGAAGACTTATTACTTGAAAGCTGAGAATTACGGGTTGAGTGCATTGCTCTGATTAACTATAAAATTAACTCTATGTACTCTAATTTTACTACTTTCTGCGTGGAATCCCATTCTTAAACTAACTATTTTCATGTGTTGCCAACTCTTAGATAAAGATTACATATCGTAATGAGAACATATTCTCATGAACAGAAATTATTTGAGTAAAAAGGAAAAAAAAAAGTCCGCATCCTCAGAGTCCAGTTAACCAGCATCTCTATCATTTCCACACATCCCATGGAGAGACAACTGGATGATTCTTATAAAGCCACTGCCCAGAATAGCATGAAGGAGCCATCTTACCAGATGCCTGCACTTCATTGACATATTGCAGCAGATCCTGCCCTTGGTGGATGACATCAAAGGTCAAGTTATTCATGGTCAGGGCTTTGTCTGCATGATGCTGGAGCCTCTGTTCTGCTATTGTAAGATCTTCAGTGTCAAAGTCATTCATCTGCTGAGAGAGCTCATCATTCCAAGACTCGAGGTCTGAAATTATCTGGTGGGGAAAAAAAAAAAGAGGAAGACAACATTCACTTACCCATTAGACAATACATGTTTATTTCCAATGCTGCACTTAGACAGATGTCAGGAACTTGCATTGCTCAGTGATGACTGACTTCACTGATCAAGTTCAACATGGTTCGGACATGGGCTGTTTTAGCATGGGTTTTAAATTTTGGCAAGTAATCCAGAAGAATTTCTTTGAGAACCACAAGTGCTTTCCTTCAACCAGTGCTTGCCTTATCAAAGTCTGTAACACTATAGGTACCCTTGCTTTGTTTAAGGTACTCCTTCACCAACATATCGCTTGCGTCATACCACATGGTTGATGTGCTGAAGGGAAGGGATGCCACCCAGAGGGACCTGGACAAGCTTGAGAGGTGGGTCTGTGCAAACCTCACTAAATTCAACAAGACCAAGTGCAAGGTCCTGCATGTGAGTCTGGGCAATCCCAAGCACAAATACAGGCTGGGCAGAGAATGGATTGAGAGCAGCCCTGAGGAGAGGGACTTGGGGGTGTTGGTTGATGAGAAGCTCAACATGAGCCAACAATGTACAATCGCAGCCCAGAAAGCCAACTGCATCCTGGGCTGCATCAAAAGAAGCATGGCCAGCAGGTCAAGGGAGAAGATTCTGCTCCTCTACTCTGTTCTCATGAGACCCCACCTGGAGTAATGCGTCCAGCTCTGGGGCCCCCAATTTAAGAAGGACACGGACCTGTTGGAATGGGTCCAGAGGAGGGCCACGAAGATGATCAGAAGGCTGGAGCACCTCTGCTATGAGAACAGGCTAAAAGAGTTGGGGTTGTTCAGCCTGGAGAAGAGAAGGCTCCACGGAGACTTTATAGCAGCCTGCTAGTACTTAAAGGAGGACTACAGGAAAGATGGGGAGGGACTCTTTATTCAGGGAGTGTAGTGATAGGATGAGGGGTAACGGCTTCAAACTGGAAGAAGGTAGATTTAGAGTAGTTATTAGGAAGAAGTTCTTTACTGTGAGGGTGGTGACGCACTGGAACAGGTTGCCCAGAGAGGCTGTGGATGCCCCATCACTGGTGGTGTTCAAGGCCAGGCTGGATGGGGCTTTGAGCAACCTGGTCTAGTGGGAGGTGTCCCTGCCCATGGAATGATGGTTGGAACTAGATGATCTTTAAGGTCCCTTTCAACCTAAACCATTCTATGATAAACAGATGAGGTTAAAATGTTTTTATCTCAACTTTTAAAGGAAAATGTTCTAAAACATCTTTTTGATTCTTCCAACTGCACCAAGTAACAATTCACACATCAAGTGCCAGCTTAGCTTTCAGTTACACCAGTCTCAAGCCACTTTACAAAAAAGCCAGCTCTACTCCTCTATAAGCAAGAAGCGTCAGGCTCTGCAAGCACCTTCATCTTCTGCCAGACTACTGATAAGCACTACTTGTCACAAGAGGCAGGGTACTTAGTGAATGGAGCATACCCAGAAAGTATTACTTTATTACAGTATTACTGTAATGTCAGAGTTAAATTTACTTGATGAAATCATTCAGCTATACTGAAGTTTACACTCCAGTTCTGGATTTTACTCTCAGCCATAAAATGTCAAGGGAAGGGTAGCTAAGGAATCACAACTGTAACACCTCCTTATCTGTCCACACAAGTGTATTTTCCAAATCCTATTCCAAAACCTGGCTGAAATGTAAAATATTTCTTCTAATTAGGATATAAAACAGTTTTTAAGCCTAACTGATAACGATTACAAGCCCCATTGATCAAAGTGGGTTGAGTTCTTATGGCACAGGTTTCATGCATCAGTTACATATTTCAAACAAGTGTGTTTGACACACTTACCCCTCAAGCCCGTAACCCAATTTTTTTTTTTTTCAGAGTTCTCAGCAAAGTTCTGCCACAAACTAATGAAGTTCATTGGGAATGCAAAATTATAGATACCGAGAACCAAGTATGGCTTAGTTCCAGAGCGTCCTGTTCCTGAAGCTGTAGAAAACTGATGTGAATGGTGCTAAACAACAGGAAAACTATTTATGCAGTGAGACACAGCAAAAAGACGGTCTGACTAAATGAGCACTAGCAACAAAGTAGCCGGCTACATAAATATTTAACCAAAGACATTTGTTGTCAGCAAAAGGATATGCTACTACACTTTCCAAGTGGTTAATCAGAGCTGTGACTTTAGGGAGACAGTTAAACTACAAGAGAAATTCCAGGAAAACAAGACTTGTAGAAAAAACAGAATTGAGGAGAAAGCAAAGTTAAATCATCTGTATAAAGTTTCTGTAGTCAGCTATAATATTTCTTGAAGGCTTGTTTCCATTCTGCTCACATGGCACCATAAAACACGGACAGATCAAGCAATTATTTTTAAAATTGCAGCATCAATGAGTTTACTTCCTGTTTTAAAGGTGTTCTGCAAAAATTTTACTTGATTCACTAAGTATTCAAGTTTTGCATCATGCCATGATGGGAGACACCAAACAATTAGCTAATCCTGATCAGCTAGCTCTACCAAAGTGAACACAAGCAGAAATGCGCGTTTCAGGGGTAACACTGAAAACAGAAAAGCTGATGGACAAAGGACTCAGGACAATATACAGGACAAGGCTTTCAGCTGCTGCTTAAGGCTTCTTTCATCTCTCTTCCACGTGCTCGAAACACACAAACATAATCTATTTAAGAATTACAAGTGGTTTCCCCTGTAAACACACACGCAGGCTTCCCCTCCCACAAAATCCATCACAACTTCCCTTTATTTCCCTTTTACTTGCTCCATGCCCAACGTATCTCATCACCTCTCTCTGCTCTTCATCCCCTTTTAACTTACCTGAAATATTTCAGAAACTTCACGTCTTCCTGACAGTCCAGCCTGAGAAACTGCTTATTTCCAGCTAACCCCTTTTTCTGCTCTCATGCACCTCAGACCTGCTCTTTCCAGCTCATCTTCAAAACTTTGTGATCATTCACTACCAAAAGCAGTGTAGGTCGTCTAACATTTTTTTCTTCAAACCACCCACTGTGCTATGGAATTTCTCACAAATCAGATTTACCGTCTTATTTTCATGCAGTTCAGTTAACATTCCTAATTTATCTTCAAGAAGTAATTGTAGTTAGACTTGGTGAAACTGAAAAATGCAAGCGTTAAGCAAGGTTGTGAAATTCCACCACTAAACCACCAACTTTCGCTGTCTTTCTAAACACCGCTAAAAAGCGGATTAAGATTTAACATGACACATTTGTGCCACTGTTATAAAAACAAAGCCAGTCCATCTCCCTTCAGAACAGATGCCAAAACCTTACCTCTCTTAATATCACACTGAGTGTAAATAAAGTAGTAAACACAGTAAGCTCACAATGGGAGACTGCTGTGGCTAAGTGTCAGTATTTTTATAATAATGGAATAGTTTGAGTAGATTGCAATCACTATGTTCTCTCAGACTGTCCTGCAATTCACTGTACCTGATATGAACAACAGGTAGTTTGAAGAGGTCAACACCATGTGTCACCTCAGCCAAGAGGTTTCAGAGATACTGCTTCCAAACAATAACAACAAACAACAGTAAGAATTGTAACGTCTTACCATGTTATTTCACACAACCCTGAGGTTAAGATCACGGCCCGCACATTGTTTAAAGCAGTCTGAAACACTCCGTACAAGAGTCCCCTTCAAAAGCCCCGGAAGCGCATGATTCAAATAAATAAATAATGCCGGCATTGTCTCACGCTCATTCAAAAGATAAGTTGTCAATGCACATCACAGCTGGGGGTTCCTAATAAAGGCAGTAATCCCTACATTTTTTCAGCAGTAACTGGGTGTCTCAAGGTGATCTATTTCAGCCATTGCACCCACCATGCAAATCTGAACCATACTGAGGGCAGTTAAAACAAAAATAACATGCATTAAGGCCTCTCTGCCCACACTCTTCAGGGCTTCCCCAGAAGTTCTGCTTTGCAAGCAACACTTCTAGAGTGAGCAGGCTCCTATTTTGTTTTTAGTTTTGTCAAGACTATTAGTGTTAAACAAACAGAACAAAGATGAATGACTAATAGACATCTAAAGCAACTGAAACACAAATTAAGACCACTCTCAGGAAATGGACAACCCAGACCAAACACAGGGTAACTACTTACCACAGCGTGTGTTCAAGAAGTTCCTAGTGCAGAGTCTGAGCTGCCTGACATTCCTAGGTTTTAAGAAATGTAAAGGTAACACTGCCAGGAAACAAGGCAGGGTATAACACAGGAGGGATGCCAAATCTTTTGCACTGAGTGGGAAAGAAACAAAGAACCACAAATCTCTTCTCAGAAGGGTCTAACTAGCATTCCTTGTACCAACTGAGTGCTAACCAGGGCCTGGAAAAATATTATGTGCTGGGAAGAAAGAAAAAGGTAAAATGGGAAAGGGAGAAGACTTAGGTCTCTGTGATCCAGCACTTTGCATCCTTGCCTTTTCAGCTGAATGACTTAACAGGCATCTTATAAGTACAGTCCAAAAATAGAGTAGAGATAAAGCTGTGAGTTGAAAAGTGTGTGGTATGCTTTGTGTGGAGCTCTGACATAGGCCTCGAGGTATTTAAGTTACAGACAAGCAAAAATGCTCAGACAGAGATGAGACATTTCAGGCTGCACGCGTTGCCACCAGTGTTACCTACCCACTGGCTGGGGCTGTACACACCTTCCTTATGCTACTAATCGCCCTAGCAAGGGGCTCTTTGTGCACGTTCTGCTCCTTCTTGCCTTTAGTTAATACAGGCGTTCACAACAGAGTCCTTCAAAGAGCTCATGACCAATGGCACTTAAAAGCCTACCGAGGATACAGAAGGTCAAGTTTAAATGCCAAGAGCAAGGGGCCAAACAGAGACAGCGCTGCAGCTACAGCAGTTTCAGAAAACCAGGAGAATCTGGAAAGTTGCAGGATTAAAAAAAATCTCAGTGAAAAGAAACAGAGTATTTTATCAGCAAATAATAAGGGAAAAGTAAGGACAAGAAGAGGACTAACCCTGCCAGCAAACCTCACCCACGGCTGCCCCCAGAAGCACAGCTGCACGGTATGGACCTGCAGCGCTAGGGGAGCCCTCGGTCCCATTTTAGCCTGTGTTATTTCGCATGCAGTACGACAAGCTAGAAACACTACTCGCCTTCCAGAAAAACTGTCCTCACAGGATGCTCCCCCTGAATGAACTGCCCCTACAGCCAAGTCTTAATTGACTGGGCCAGTCACACAAAATCACAGACAAAGGAGGAGGTCAAAGCAAGGTCTGCAAGTTGCTAGCTGGCATCTGGCTCCTCCTCGCTATCATGTTACTTCAGCTGAGCTTCTGCTTTCAAACAACTGACCTGGAATTAGTCCCTGCATTTTCTTCCCGGAAGTTTCCGAACAGATGTCTGCCTTCAGGGAGAGGGAAAAGAGAAGCATGCTTTGCTGAGGAAGCAGAGAGAGGACATGGTACAGACAGCAAAGCAATCAACATTTTGCTGAAGCCGTTTTTCAGCCAGGGTTTTGTTTCCTGGAGGGCTCCTCGGAAATCTTAAAGCAGCATGATTTTTGTTTCCAAGCCATACAAACAAAACACCCCAACTCTTTCAAACAAGGCAATCGGTACTTTGCTTGGTTTTATGTGCCTGTCCTGGTTTGAGGTAATGTAAGGGATGCCAAGTGTCAGCTTCAGAAAAAGCAAGACCTGTCAAGTTAGGATATGTGGCTTTCCACTGCAAAATCCTATGGCTGTCAAACAATATACACGGAAGTACTACTATCTATACAGATGCCATCCTGTACCGAAGGACTAGAACACATATGCAAAGCAGGGCTCCTGCAACCAGCCTTCTACTATTGTAGAATACTGGTTTAGGTAACCTACAGCAGACAGCAATCGCCTTAATTATGAACTTCACTCAAATATTTAACCTAATTCTTCCATTAATTTTCTTGGTATATGCCATGGCTGCCATTTTCTCAACAGAAGTGTTCTGAGAACACCACAGAGACCCCATTGAGCACTGCAGATCTCTTCTGCAGAGATTGTAAAAATAACTGACAATCCTATAAAAGGGGATACCTTCTGTGTTCCTCCATATATACCAGTCATCCAACTAATTACTACAATCACAATTCTGCCAAAGCCTTTCCCTTGCGTATTCAAGACAGCTACTCCAACATAATCCAAGTAGCAAACTCTCTACAGACTAGTTTCACCTCCTCAGTGTGAATTGCAAAATAGAGAACCTTCTTAGTCTTCCTTTACACCAGAATTGTTATTACTGTAGAAGGCATGCTCTCACTTCCTCTATGAGCACGGATCAAGGAACTGTGTCTGCCTATTCCTGCATTGCTCCTAACAATGTGCTTATCGTTGCTGAAGTCTGGTTTAGCTATCTAATCCAGATTTTAAGAAAAAACAACTGAGAAGCTATCACTTCTGCTGACTGCCTCTTCGCCCTTACATGATTCACACCTAACCAACAGTTGTAGCTTTTACTATGTGCAAGGGGTAAAATTATCACTGCAACTCCTGGTTTCCAGAGTCTTGAGATAAGCTATTTATATCTCAAACAGCATCATTTACCGGTAGATAACCCTGAACGTTCTGAAGCATCAACTCAGTTTCAGTCACTGTATACAGTGTTAGTGGTTTTACAGAAGTCATATGATCAACTTCGCCGAAGCTTTATAATGCAATTCTATTAACCTAAGCTCCATGTGGAGTTTCATGTCTGTTTGTATGCATGTCCTTGCACACAAACAGAAACTTGACAAATGACAAGCTGTAACCCTCCTCCAAGATTTGGACAGTCTCAAAACTCCTACAAGTTTTGCAGGGGTGTGACACTACAACTGCTTTTACATTATTTTCAGAAGTGGAAAAGAATCTTATTTTTAAAACAGACAGACAGACAGCCCTTACAACATCCATGAAGATTAAAACAGAATTCCAAACACCGCTTGTAGCTGTCAACTGAAAAAATACTGCTGAAATGGAAAAGAAAGAGAAGAGGGGTATTACTACAAAGCAACAGTTTAGAGGGTTTGTAGTAAACCATCTCGCAAGTCTTATTCTTATTAACTGTAAGCATACTAGTTATATCAAGGTAGCTTGATATTCAAACCAAACTTACCAGTTACTTCATGTGGTAAACCATGATTTTACAAGATGTTTAAAGACATACTGGGAGCCAATCAGAGCTGGAGTCAGTATCAAAAATCTCAGCTCTGCACTCTCCTGACACTTTCACGTACAAGACAAAGCCTTAGTTCAGGTAAGAACTAAGTCTGTCAGCCATTTGAACCCCCATGCCAATGCAACTACACAACCACCTCAGCATAAACGATCCTACACGAGAGGACAACGAAGTGCAGTGCAACTCCCACGAGCATAAACTCACATCTATCGCATCTCTTTCAAATATGCGGAGCTGCAGAAACAGCTCGAGCTTGATCTTGCGTTCTTGAAAAAGCTCCTCCATCTGAGACTGGGCCTCATCCAGCTGCTGCAGGACTGTCTCTATGTGGTTGATCGAGCTGTTATGGGGGGTCTTGTTACTAGAAATGGCAGAATCCCTATTCAAAGCAGAGAGAGGGAGGAAGGAAGAAAAGAAAAAAAGAATATTATTGAAAAAAAACCCATATAATTTGGATGCCATACATGACCATAAAATGCACGATTTTCAGATAAGGTCAGTGCAAGTCATATTACATGAAAGCTAAGTCTGTACATACATCTTTGTTAATAAAAGTCCAAATTATGTTTTAGTACTTGAAAAAGCATTAGGAAATTAGATTACATTCATTTTTTGACTAATTCAACATTTAAAGACATTCTGTTTACAAGAAGAACAAAACTTAAAACCAGAGACAAACCCTTATATTGTGAAAAGGAAGTGGCATACGATAACTACTTACTTTACTGAACCTTCCTGGCAATGAAAAAAACTCAAAATTAGATAGTAATAAAAAAAATTACTTAATCTTTTACTTTAGTATAGGACCTGCAAATTCAGATATGATAATATCAGCTCCTGCAGCAAATGGGACATGAACCAGTGCAGCTGCGTCCCAAATTTATTTAGATTATTGCTGAATGAAATGGACTGCAAACTAATGGCCTTTACTACAATAAAGTTACTTATCAGTCTGCACAACAATTCCAAGTGTCTTTTTATAAAAAGGTTGCTGCGTAGAACTCAAAACGCTGTGGAGCTCTGCATGTCAGACTACAAAGACATATGATTGCTCCTATCACAAAGGTAGCTCAAGTAAACAAAATCTCCTTCTGGAGGTAGTGTTTACAAGCTGAGCTTCCTGTAAACAGAGGGTTAGAGACAATCAGTACAGCATGAAACATCATTGTAGTCCTAATATTTGCAACTTTTATTTATAGGTCATATCTTGTAGTTATCATCTCTACCCTCAAAACAGAAAGAGCTTGACAGATTATCAGACATACACCATAAGAGGTTTAAATAAAAATTTGTTTTACCTTAGTTGCTGTATAAGATCTTCACCTTCTTTTATGACATTGACTGTAACCTGCAGAGTGGTCTGTTGTTGTTGACCAAAACGCTTAATGAGGTCTTGGACAGCCTCCACAGACTCAGCATAGACATCATCAAGCAGTTCTTTCTGTAGCTCTTCAAGCCATGTCCACAGCTAAAGGAGAGGGGAGGGAAACAAAAACAAAAAAAAAAAAAAAAGAAGAAACATAAGCCCCAGGATCACGCCGTCACTATTCCAGATCAAGCTCCCTGGACAAGAGAAAACAGACTGAGACGGGGAGGGGAGAAACACTATTTGCTTCTCTTCAGAGAAAAATGCCGTCTTTAATTTAATAAAAATGAGCCTTTGTTTCAAATAACGTTTTTGCTTCTTGGAAATACCAGGAAAGATTTATCCGTGTTGCTAAGTCACCCTTTCTTTCCCATTTTCCTTCTACAGTACTGAGCGTATCCGACTGAGCCGCACAGAGTTCATAGCGAGAATCCCATCTGCAGCTCTGTGCGAGAGTCCCTGGGAGGGAAATGCTATGGTAACACTCCCTGAGAGAAGGGAGGAAGGAAGGAAGGAAGGGAGATGTATTGTAGCCATCATCAAATTTACACTGCCAGGCTGACACATGCACACAGATAACACTTTTCAGTGGCCTTCAAAAAAAAAAAAAAAGAAAAAGAAAGGGGCATTTCAGAAAACAAAATACAGAGATAAATCAGATGCAAGAAGTTATTTTTCTGTCGTGATTTCTACAGCTATGGTGTTTACCCTCTTGATTTCAATTTCACACTATTACAACAAAAATAATCGTTAGTAATTCCACCAGTTAATTCAATGTTTCCCCCCACTACTTAATGTGCGCATATCCCTGTTCAGAACTGCCCGTGCACTGCAGCTTATGGAAAATTCCCCAGGCATATGCTAGCTAGGTATCACTACTAGTCACTTGAACCCTCCTGTGCTCTTTTCCACAATTTTATGAGGCAAGCTGGTGCCTCCTAAGCTCTCTGTGAAAATTACTCGTCAACACACCATCAGCCATCTATCTATCGTGCAACTGGTAAGAACACTGCTGGAAGAACGGGAGCGCGGCCGAGTCCTGCAACGCTCCTCCTGTGAGCAGCGCTAACAGCACAACGGAACAGCTACTTGCACAGGAAGCATCCAAACCCGGTCCTTCCTCTCGATTTTACCATCACAACCCAAACCCCGCGATTCCAAGAACAAAGATTAGAGTTTGGGTTTTATCCCGAAAGAATAACTCTGTTCTGAAAGTATTAAGATCCTTTGACTACACTTTAATGTCTGCCTTTATACATTTTAGACATAGAAACAGGCTTTATTAACTTCGAATCTAATTAAAAGGCTAAAATACAGACAGTAGGCAATCAAACTCACTTCATTTAAAACACAGAAAACCAAACGTTTTCTTTGCTTAACATTTTCTAGAGAAATACCCATTTCGTGCTGCTATTTCTACCATGTTCTGATCATAAAGGTTTCCTAATTACCAATGGAGCTACATTAAAACAGAAAATTCAATGAAGGATTCTAGATCTCGATTAATTGATTCCTTTGAAGCTTTATTTTAAAACCAAATGCTAGTTTTTGTATCTTAGAGCCTTACATGCCTCCTGAGGTAGCTTTTGAGTTAACCAAGCTAGAGGCTAAACTTTCACAAATTGTGAAGAATTAATAACATTTAACCAGACTCTTTTCTACAAATCTACTACCCTCCCCCCCTGTGGAACTGCCTATTCATACACGCTGTGTTTATTCTGACTACTCATATGCTTCAAAGACAATGCCTGTCAACAGATTTGAATGCAACTCCATAGTTGTAAACACCACAAGCTCAAGCCACAGCAGTCATTCTTATTAAAAGGAGCACAAATCAATAGAACTTAGCAAGTGGGTCAAAAGCACTTGTCAACATTCATTCCGCTACAACTGAATGCGGCATCCAAATTTTTTTCTTTCCCTGCAAATGCATACCTAGGAATGCAAATTTCACTTCAAGACAAATGAAACTTAAGAGCAAGAAGTCTGACAATACAACCCAAAAACTTTACTCAGGTTTCAATGTCAAGAGGACATGTTTTTATTCCTCTCTTAACTTACGAAGTTTATGTCTGAACTGTAATAGTAGGGCATGATGTTAGAGACCTTCCAAGTGAGCTGGTACATACACACCACCAGTGCAGCTTGCAACTTCGCAAATATATTCGAGAGTAACACTTTGTTGTTGCCTGCAGATCTAATGTGTTTGGTGCCGGCTGGAAGCCCTCTAGACTCCATGCCTACGTCACCGTCTATAAAAGGCCAAATTTTCAGAGATGTTTATCACAGACAAACCAGGCTTCAAATAATTTTGAGTCTCTTGGACTATATTGTTTGCCCCTTAGCTCCCTTACAAGCACCTGTACTGCAGCTCAAGTGAGGTCTAAGAACCACAGCAATTTTCTATTATCATTTTCTATTATCATTTTCAATTATTTCATAATTATCAATATGTCTGTTGCAGCTGGGTTGTGTCAGACCCCGTACAAGGGACCCCTCATCTCTGCATTTCTTACTCTTCACCTACACTTCAGCCATGTCTGCAATTGGGTGGAAAGGACCTGGCAAGGAGCAAAAAAACTTTTTATAAGCGTTGGGCTGACGATGTACTGTGCATGCAAATAGTTCCCTTAAAGCTCACCCTGGATGCTGGAGACCACACCAACACAGAACAAGCAGACCTTTCCCTCTGCGTAGCCAGTTTGAAGCAACACCACCTGCCTAGAGCAGGAAGACATGGGCACTAGTAGAACAAAGCGCTACGCCGACCGGCTTAGTGCCTGGTCAGCATGGCACGACTGTAAGCATGCCATCTTCCCCCCAAGGTACCAGAGGGCTCAAAAACACATTGCATTTGCCTAGTTCATTCGCTGAATTGCCCGCTGCTTGGGAAGGAAAAACATTGCACAAATGTGCAGAAAGAGAAGGAGAGTAATTAGTATGCATTACTTGCCTAGCTGTGACTCATATGCTGTTGAAAGTGGGACAATTTAAGCCATTTCTGAAGTGACTGAACAGCTCTGTGACACTTCCACAGCAAAAGTTACTCTAATACATTACCAAATAAGCTTTTTACACTTTTCCACCAAGTAAGTTTCTGATAAACAGCTTCCCCTCAAACTAATCTTGATGCTTATACACAAAAATTAGAATAAAGCCACCACAGATGAACAAAGCTGTCATTTTTTTATGATTATTAATAAATTATTAAATAATAAGATTATTAAAGCTGGATAGAAGATCATGCAATTTACTGAGAGGAGCTTAATTCATAATAGGTGGCAATAGCCATCTGGCTTGCATACACCTTTAAAACCAGAATGAGCACTGGATATACTGGAAATTACATAAATTACCTTGTTTTCAGATACAAAACTAAGGATGAAGACAGTACAAGGCTGTGCAAAGTCAAAAGAAAGCGAACAGTTTACAGTGGGGGGTGAACAGAGACTGGAGCTTATCCATACCTGTTCAGCAGTGCAGAACTACAGATTTTATAGTGCAATGATTTTCTGAGGTAATGCATTATTCCACAGAAGAGAGCCTGGCAACAAAAATCCAGTGGGGAAAAAAGCCACAAACAAGCTGGTCATTAAAAAACTACTAACTTTCTCTCGCTATGAACTTTTGAGCAACTTCAGGCGTGGTTTTTTATATTCTCTGTAAAAGCAGCAGCACAAAGATCCCTAAACAAACCACTGAATCCTGTGACCTCAGTAAGAACTTTATCCTGTGGCAAGACAGCTCTAACGTACAATAAAAAAAAGTATAACTAACTCAGTTCGGTCACAGAAGGAGGCTCTTCTGTTCTTTTCATCTGCTCTTCACATCTTATCAGAATTAAAACTGGAGAGGGAAATCAAATTCTGAGTCCCTGACAGGCAAATGTTTCATCCAGTAGATTTTTTTTTCTAGATCTAAATATAGCACAGACTAAGAAACATCTGCTTGAATGAGCCTGCATCCTGTGCTACCTCTTTCCTAAGTTCTTGGGAGCATGCCATTAGTCACTGAGATAGTATTATTTTAATTGTCTGCAACATCCTGGAAGTTTCAGTGTTTCCATCACGGGCCTCTATCCATTTAAATCCCATCCCTGTGATCTCCTGAAAGACTGCAGCTAAATAAGACCCTACTGTATTTCGCTGAATATAACCCGAGAACAACTATTTTTGAGTAAATACCTTCCCAAGTGCACAGAGTTATTTTATTAGGGTAAAATGGCCATCACACTCTTTCACAATTTATTTTTCATTTTTATAATAATGGCTTCTGGATATGCAGTCAGCCTTCTCAGCTTGTGTTAGCTCAGGCTAACACAAAGAAAGGCACACAGCTTCTGCATGTAAAAACTGCCAATTCCTCTTTCTGCCCCTGCCCCCCAGCACAGTGTTGCAGTACGTGTATTACCACAGGCACAGTAGTTGAAGGAGCTATTATTTGTACAGGGCCAAATGTTGCAATAGTATTCCCTAACAAGTATATCTGGGCATAGAAAGGGGCTGTGGTGTGTGTCTGCCTGTAAGCTGTGGCTCTCGGGACATGCAGTGGACAAAAACTGCATCTTTTTAAAAACAAAAACCCTAAGATGTCAAACTCCCTGGAGTTTGTCTTCTGGTGACATTTAAGATATTAAATGCAAGCATATTTTCTGAAAATTAGATATAATTATCTTTTAAAAATGTCAAATAACCCTATCTATTCTATAGTCATAATGGAATCAATTTCATATTGAGAATAAATTCATCCTTGAAGCAAAACCATGTTTCTCACATCTTCCTAAAATTACATCAACCACTACTACCCCATTAGCATTTGTCCCATTGCTTAACCGAACAAGAAAAGAAATGTTTATACCATAGCTTTACACAGTTTAAAGGCCTATTTCTGCCTCACTTCTCTCAAGCACTTTGTGCTATTCCAATAATGCTTGGACTTAAATTTGGTCCCCTTTTTCAAGCAATGTAGCTACCAGTTTTGAAAAAAGGGACAACATCTATGCTGGGTAACTGGATCTCAGTCCTACCAAACCAGTAAACCACAGCACACTTTAGTGCGATGCCACCGAATACTTCTCTTATTTCAGATTTAAAAACGGCCCTCCTCAACTCTCAGATTCAAGATGACGAGCATATCAAACTACTGACCAGAGAGGGCACTCCTTACCTTTTGCCAGACCTGTCACACTGAGCATTGCTGTGCTATAATGACACAATAGAAATATCAAAGAGGCACAAAAGCCCAAGGGACAGACAGAGCCTTCACACTTTGATGGGGACATCCAAAAGCTGCTCTGCTGCCTGGAAAGGGCACGTGGGGGAGCGAGCAGCCTTATTATGACATCCACATTTAACCCGTGGACCACCAGCACAAAACACTCAAATGCTGAGGAGTAACAGGCAACCAGAAGAGCAGGTCTGTCACCACAGGGTTTCCATCCAACTGGGATGGAAAAAATGAAAGGCTGCGCAGGTGGACACCCTTCCATACAGTATAATGCGAAGGGGGGCGTATTTCTGGCACTGAGTTGTGAGACAAAGCAAGACCATTATCAACAAGCTTTTTTTGAACCAAATACACACGCCTCAGCTAGATGTGAATGAATTGGCAGCATTATGGCCAGTCCAAGGCCTCCTCAGCTTTCCCATGCACCAGCACCCTCAAAATGATGCCACCCTCCTTCACCAGCTTGCAGAGACTACCATTTCATTACTTTTGTTCAGCAACAGCGAGGTTTTGTATTTTAAATCTCAGCCAATTCCACTTCTTTTTTCTTTGTTTCAACCTCAGTCTATTCTGGTGTAAAGTTTAGTTTGACTAAGATGAAAAAAAAAGAAGAGAGACATCTAGTAACACCATTAAGCATATTGTGTATACATAGAAAGTGCTCTGAGCTATTTTATAATCAACTTGTCAAAATACAGACAAAAGGTTATATGCAAAAAGCCAACAGGCTCTTAAGAGATCATTCTCTTCCACATACAGTCAGCCTGATCTGTATTCCCACACTTGACTCCAGTTAGGAAAAATATCTCTTGCTCTACTTTGGCACCACTACAAACACCTGGCTTGGCCAGGATTTTAGTCTTCCCACTCAGAGATGCTGAGGGAGCCATTTTGGAAAGAGTGTGTGTGCATGTGTGTCCGTATGTATGTATGCATATGCAAGAATTTGAATTCACACCAAAATCCTGTTCATCTCTACTTGGTGACAGGTTTCACAGCACAGACTACTGTGACTCTTGCTCCTATGTTTTGCACACAACCTTTTATGGTAACTGCTTATTTAGGAAACATATCTTTTATCTGAGGGATTTTTTTCTCACCTTGTCTTTCCTCGTATTATCAAGTACTACTACAAGATAGTACGTATTATCGTACTATCGTGTCAAAAGGCACAAAAGCCATAAGGGATTCACTGTCTTACAGTGGTCAACAGTTTCAGATGTTCGGTTGCATTTTATCCACCCTCAGGCTGGGAACCAGCCCAGACACAGTACTCTCAATGCAAAGATTCCAATACGGATATTTATGGTCCCAAACACATTTAATGCTTGTCAGTGGACAGCTTAACTTCAGAACATCACTCACTGAAAAATTTGGCTTATAGATTGAAATTTTGCACTGTTTGCATGGGAGCTAAAAATCAATATTCACAAACTTACGAACTTAAAACTAGCAATAACACAACAGCATGGAATCAGAATTTATACATAGTAAGCAACCAATTTTCTTGGATTACCACTAAGCAAAATGTGTAATGGTGATACTATTACATAACATCATATTTCCTTCTTCCCTGAATACATCCTTTTTTTCCCCCTAGTGAGAAATGTGGACTACCGAGGTTAGTCTACAAGGAGTCTGAGAACTTATATGTTGTTTTGTGATGTTTGTAAGCCACAGCAAGCTCTACCAGCTTGTAACCACCTGGCTACAGAACTTCTGGAATCGTTAAAGACAGCCAACATTTCCAGAGTGCATCGTAACAGGCTGCTGCACACATACTACACAGCTGCTTTGTGCACACGTAGAGCAAAAGTCTTTTACTTCCAGCATGTGTCAAGCCGATCTACTGCTTTTGTGGCAAGTATGCTGCTTCTCAAAGCAGAAACTTTGCTGACTTACTCAACGTGAACAGAGTAACACTGCTGCGCAGACACTGCAGGAAAAGTTGCAGGCAAATCCTGTGTCAAGTATAGAGGTTATGTAAAGCTACAATGGAGAAGTAGTATTGGAATGCTCTCATCCAGATGAGGAGCATTCATTCAACATGAAGTATTTCTGGGGAAAAGAATAAAACGTAACAAAACATCCTACTTCAAAAAAATTCAAGGAATTGGATGGATATTAGAGCCAGATTTCAAAGGCTCAAAACAGCCAACAACTCTGACTACCAGCTTTTCTCAGCTCTGTGGCTCCCTCCAAACTGTCTCACACAAACAGTGGTTTATTCTTTATGCCTATTTTTTAGACCAGGAAAACAAAAAAAAAGATACAAGAAACCAAATTTACCCTGAATACTTGAAGGGCAAAAGGCGTTGGTGTTGTTTTGTTTGTGTTTTTTTGGTTTTGTTTTGGTTTTTTTTTTTTTTTTTAACAACTGAACCATCTCTTTCCAGTTCAACAACTAGCACATTATCCTACTACTTGCACTCCTCTCTTCACTAGCTAAGTGTGCACGTTAATTTGTTCACTCCGCCATACAGTGCTTACAGGTATGCACTAATTTATTCAGCGACTTCCCACATCCTGCAGGAGAAATGCAATTCTCCTGCCAACAAAGCATGGATGACTTTCAGGTTTAGGGCATTTTTATCTTCCATCTGCTTTGTGATGCCTTCTCAGCACTCCACACGCGTGTTTGATAACAAACAACATGCTGTTGAAAACAGATCAGAATACAGAAAGCACAAGTCAGCTCTGAGCTTGCTATTTCTTTGCACCTTAACCAAAGGACTAGTCTAGTAAATATGAACTGCCTCCCTCACTCTCTCATCTATATTTTTAAGTAGAATGCAAATAAATAAAAATATAGTCTTGCTTACACAAATAAGTACTCTTTTTAATTTTCCTTGCTTTATTAGATGTAAAGGTCTGCCATATGACAAAATAAAAAAAATGCACATGTGTACATCAGCCACAGTACCTTTGGGTTCCCCAATGTTCAGGCTGCAAAGCGGCTGCTATAGTAACAGCTGTGTGCACTTACAGGGTCACAATGATATCCATTTTCCCAAAGAAATAAATCCAGATACAGAGTATCTTTTTTTTTTTTTTCTTCAATAAAACATTATTATCTAGGGGAGCAGTGGCAACATTCCAGCACATCTGGATCAGCTTCCCAGAATTACTCAACACTGACTCACAAATCAGTCTGCCTTTCGGCTTTTTTGGACTTTTTTAAAGCCCTTTCCTTGCAAATCCTTCTTCATTCTCCGTCTTTCATCACTACAACCAACTGTATCAAATACCATTCCAGCTGCTCTTCTTGATGCTAAGAAAAACAGGTAATGAAGAAATCTATAGGAACAACAAACATGTTTCAGCAGCTGACTGCTCCTGTGCTTCACAACAGGTAATGGAACAGCACAATGCTTGAGAAAAGCAAAACAAAAAAACTTGTCCCTTAAAAACAGCTTATGGTACAGCATTTATGTGTTTTTTCTTAAACAAGTAGAATCCTGGGAGAATATCGGCAAGGAAGCATCTAACAGAAAACTGATGGGGGAGCTATGTACTCATGTCTAGAGCTAAAAAATAATTCAATCCTGACCTCCTTCAAAGACCAACTGCCTTGTGTTTGTTTCAAGCACAAAGCAGATGTTTCCCATACAAAAAAACTCCCACCCTTATCCTCCACAAAGTTTTGCTGAAGAAGCTACTTTGAATACTGCCCCACTGAACCATGTCTCAATGTAAGGCGAAGGGAAGAAATACATACTCTGACACGCTGTGATCCACAACCCTTTCATACATATTTGCACCTAGTTTGAGCAGTGAGAGGATTTAACATGAGCTCTAAACAGAAAACAAGTAACCTACAGTTGTCAAAATTTGCCACTACCTTTAACCAAAACCCCTTACTGAAGTCCCTATTCTTGCTCTAGCCTATTCCACCCTCTCCCATGAACTTATAAATTCGTATGATCTGTGTTCTGAATCAGAGCAGAAAACTGATCTGTCTGAAAATGAAGTGTGTTTGGCTGAATTTTCTTTTTCCTGGTGTATCAGTTCAGCCTTTGAAGAATACTAAAAACTGCAAACATGAAGCATACCATTGTCATTATTGGATCAGCTCTTTAGGTTGTGAAGAACCATCAATATACAATATCAAAATGTAATGTGTAAAACAGAGAAAGAAAACAAAGTCTCTCTGGGCAGCAGGGTAGTTTTAAGTAGGCTGGTGCTTCTGCCATGCATTTCAGTCTCCTGAACCGTGTCAGTCTAGCCATGTGTCTGACAACTCGGTTAACTGCACTGGACAGCTGGTTGGATTAAATAAAAATCAAAAAAATTTAAAAAAATCCAAACCACCAAAAGGGCACAATATCTTCCTCCACCCCCTCAAAGTGCAATCCTGTCTTTTAGCTGTATCAGTTCCCTGATCTGACCCTCCCCCCCTTCCCTGTGACTGAACAAGTATGTGTACTTGCACAACAAAGGAGGTAGAAGCTGCTTGTGAAAGTAAGAAAATAAATAAAAAAGTAATTAAACAAATCCATAATCAAAACAACCACTCTACACCAGCCTCCAATCCGCAGTGAATTACAAACCAAAACTCATCATATAGTACGGGTTTCATGACTTCCTATGGCAAGGTTCTAACAATGAAAGTAACACTGGACAATCCGTTTTTTTAAACTCCCAGCTCCAACCACAACTTAGCAACAGTTTTTACCTCTTTAACATGAGTGTGAAAAGACACAGACATGTCCAGCAGGATCTTGCGTTGCTCCACACGCCTAACAAAATCCTGTATCCGGTCTTCAAGCTGATGGGCAGCTTGATAAATTTCCTCCGGGTCACACTCCCCAGTCTGAGCGAGCTGTTCAGCTGCTTCTAGGAGCTTATCTGCATTCGTATACGTGTTCTGCAGAGAAACAAGTTAGTTTCACAGGATTAAACAAAAGAAAATTCAGTCAGCATATTTTAAAGCCACACCACTAATGAAAATGAAGAGACAAAAAGGCCCTTGGAATGTATTTTTCTTTCTTCTCTGTTTAAAGGTAGAAGAATCTAATCTTATTAAAGATTTTGTTGTATTTCCAGATACTTCTTCATTTAACTGGAATAAATTCATTCCTTAGCTCCTTATTTATGTCTATTCAAATGTCTCCTTGATCCAGAACTTGGGAGCCTATTTATTCTTCCCTGGAATTAGTATTTTATATTCACAACTAGAAAGTGGAAAGTGACCAGGCACAGATGGAGAAAATTTCTCTCCATCCTTACAGAAGTGAGGTATCCAAAATTCACGTGTCCAGTGGATAACCATTTGTGAAACAGCAGCAACAGAGGAAGATTTACAAGTTAGCTGTGGCTGAGTGTCAGAGTGGAATATTGTCCCAATACGTTATAGGATTAACAAATGCAGATCTGCAGTCCTGTAAGAGACATGGGTCAAAGCAGAAACAGAATGGGAGAAGTCCGGCACCTGATGTGCTGAGGGGAGATGTTTAACAACTCTTAAAGCTTACAACTTGCAGCCTGCATCTGTATTTTTCTCATTAATTCAAAACAGGAATTTGGGAGCTCTTCTTGAGCCTAATCTTGGGTTTCTATGCCTTAGAATGGTTCTCAAAGACCCATCAAGAAAGCATAGAAGGATGTTAATTTTAACCTCTGGAGAAAACAGATTGAAGCCAAGCGCACACTAAGGCAGCTTGGCTTATATCACCCTATCAGGTCCCCTGATAAATTTGCACCACAGACTATACAAAAAACCAAATTTCTTGACAATATAAGCTACACCTTTCTCACTTCCCTTATGCCCTTCCATCTTCTCCCAACCTCAATTATATCAGGTAAAAACACTGCTTGCCAAGATAAATTAGACATATGCAAGTATGCTTTTCTTTGCCATAAATATAGTATCACAGCTCTAATTAACATTCAGATATCCACAAAAGTTAAATCCAAGCCCAGCCTTAAAACTAAACTAAGGGGCTGGAAATAAGAGCTCTCCTCCGGGGTCTCGAGCAAATTACCAGGCAAGCCCAGGACAGATTACATGACTCTCTCGTATATTTGGGGGGAGTTGCCTCTGCATTTATTACGATCTATTTATGCAAGGGATTCAATCCATGCTGCTCCTTGATCTTGACTATGTGCATCTTAGCCCTTCCTTAACCTTCAGCTTTTTAATTGCATGGAGAGGTGGAGAACTCTCCCCGCTCCCAGTTTCCCTGGGAAAGCCTCAAGAGACTAACATCAGCCTACCCTTTTTGGTGGGGACCACGCTACTCGACGCCCCAGATGACCGGCTCAGGCCATGCTGGCCCAGAACACACGCTGATCTGTGCTTTGGTGTTTTGGCTTCCCCACTCGCAGCGCACACGTGTCTAAGGGACAAGGCTGAAGAGCCTTAAGGCACTCCTCAAACAACAACTACTTCATCAACCCAGAGCGCCACACCCAGCTGCAGATGGCTGAAACAGAAGTTTCCCCTTTTAATGAAAACTTTATCTCACATGTGAAGCATTGTTTATGAATTCCAGGAGTATCTTCCACGTAATACAGGCCCAGGCACATCAGACTTCTCTTTCTGTAAACTGGATGGTGAACTGCCTGTACACAGAAATGATCACAACCTAGATGCTGCTTCAAAAGGGCTTGCAATTCTCAAACCTTAACAAGCAGACATATGCTTTATCGCTACTGTTTCTCTTTCAAGTAGAGCCGAAATGTAATATAAATATTTATCTTGGTAGATAATAACTGTCCTTTGGAATAGAAATCGCAGCAAATAGGCGTGCTGTACTACCTACTGCCCTCCCAACTCTCTGCTTACTTCTAAGCAATGCTTGGAGGAAAAAAAGTAGTAATGTGAAGACTTTGAAAACGTTGGTCCCAAGGCACAGCCACCAGTTACAAAACAGAAAGTTACACAGAAAGCAGGAGTTCTCCTTTGAATCTGCTTATGCCAGTTTCCTAAACTAACAAAGAAGGCTTCATGGTAACAAATTCAACATAAGAGTTTCGAAACAGATTAACACTTCCTCACAAAAATCTCCACTAGCACACCCTCCTCAAATCCCAGGGAGAAAGTAACAGCCTGGGAAGAGCTTTAAGTCCTCTAGTCCATCCCTCGGTGTCCCAAGGTGCGATCAACTACACTTGAGTCCTCAACAGGCATTCTTCTCCAAAATGTTGCTAGACTCTCCATAACGGAGTTTACCACCTTCCCAAACAACATATCCCATTGCTTTCCTAGTCTTCCTGAAGAGAAACCTTCTCTACATACTGTTCAGAAAAAACAAATGCTGTATTTTTAGAAAGCATATAAAGTGACACATCATAGAAAAGTTAAAGGTTAAATTTAAGAGACTAGTTTAGAAATGATCACTGCTGACAATAAATACAGCAACAAAAGTGAGTGGAGGTGTGGACTGGAGTCATACAAACTGGAGTTTATTGCGCTCTGAAGGGGGAGAGACGCACACATGGATGGAGTGAGATTAACAGAGGTATACAAATCATTAAAGACAGAGAAAATTAAGATAGATTACTCATTAAATACGGTGGATGCTATCACGCTTAAGCATCAGACAACACAAAAAGAAAAGGCAAAATTACTTATAATCTAAAGAGCAATTAAATTGCATAACTCATTGCCACAGGATCTGGCATACATTCCAAGAGTATAAATAGGTTCAAAAAGTAGCTAGACTAATTAAGGGAAGAGAAGTCCACCAGTGATATTGGTTCTGATGCACCCTTCAGTTCCAGACACCAAATAGCCCCGGACAACTGGGAGGGTAAAGGTAACTTTTTAAGCATACAGTCTCTTTGCTTTATGCATATGGCCACAAGATATCGTAAAGACATGGACCTTTAGTTTGATGTATTACAGCCATTCACAGGTAAAGTTAAGAACCAGTTCAAATATGTAATCTTTTTTTATAACCTTAAGGGTGGTGGGAACTGGTGGTGGTAGGGAAACGATAGGTGTAGTCAAACGAGGTTTGGAAGAATCTTTCTTGTACGTCTCTTAAACTTGACCTCTTTACTCAGATGCAGTCTGCACATGCAGAAAAGAACTTACTCTGGAAAAAGATCTCACTAATTAATCCTTGCCATACACCTTTCATGTTGTTTGAGCACAGACTACTGTGAAAAAGCAGACATCGATCACAGTTGGAACAGCAGAAGCTGACTTAGAATTTCTTACAGAAATGCATGGGGAACTATAACCTTACTAGTGATCTGCACCAAGTGCTTCTAAGCTGAAAATTCATGCCCATAAATGAATCAGTTATGTCAAAATTTGGAGTCTTGACACTTTGACTAAATGGTCTCATGGATACAAAGATGCTCATGGGGAGAGGAAAAAAAAGAAAGAAGAAAGGGTAAGTAGAAAGTGAACTGGACAGGCTTCACATGAGAAGAGCAACACAATCCTACAACAGTTGGTGCACGTCAAACTGTGTATGTGTAGCACGAATGTCGATACATCAGAATTTAGGGAGGTTTATTAGTTGTCTGAGTTTCGGCTATCTAGTGTTGGCAACAAAAAGTGCCAAATAAAGAGAAACAAGCCTTCATTTCACACAAATTTTCAAGTGAATAATTTGTGAGCCCACACCCCATTGACTCTGGAACACCTTTTCTATTCAACACACAGCTTATTTTAACATCTCTCTGAATGCTGCTGAGGAATTGGCACCTCATTCACATTAAAGAAGAATGAGGGAGGAAGCAGAAGGGAAGAAAAAAGAACTAATAGTTCTCACTTCCCCCAAAATCAGGAGTTAGCCTCCAATCAGGAACATTTCAACATTACTGTTGGCTCCCTGCATTTGAAAAAACACTGCCATGCCACTGACAGGTCACTCGACAGGGCTTCCTCCCAACTTCTGAGTAGAGCTGACTGAAACACCCTGATTGTGCCTAAGGTCCTATTAAAAAAAAAAAAAAACAAAAA